>CM049375.1:1415856-1453356 GCA_026937815.1 Etheostoma perlongum | reverse complement strand
TGTTATAATGGTGATGTTGTTATAATGGTGATGGTTGTTATAATGGTGATGGTTGTTATAATGGTGATGGTTGTTATAATGGTGATGGTTGTTATAATGGTGATAGTTGTTATAATGGTGATGGTTGTTATAATGGTGATGGTTGTTATAATGGTGATGTTGTTATAATGGTGATATAATGGTGTTGTTATAATGGTGATAGTTGTTATAATGGTGATGGTTGTTATAATGGTTGTTATAATGGTTGTTATAATGGTGATGGTTGTTATAATGGTGATGGTTGTTATAATGGTGATGGTTGTTATAATGGTGATGGTTGTTATAATGGTGATGGTTGTTATAATGGTGATGGTTGTTATAATGGTGATGGTTGTTATAATGGTGATGGTTGTTATAATGGTGATGGTTGTTATAATGGTGATGTTGTTATAAGTGGTGTTATAATGGTTGTTATAATGGTGATGGTTGTTATAATGGTGATGGTTGTTATAATGGTGATGGTTGTTATAATGGTGATGGTTGTTATAAATGGTGTTATAATGGTGGTTGTTATAATGGTGATGGTTGTTATAATGGTGATGGTTGTTATAATGGTGATGTTGTTATAATGGTGATAGTTGTTATAATGGTGGTGATGGTGATAGTTGTTATAATGGTTGTTATAATGGTTGTTTAATAATGTTATAATGGTGATGGTTGTTATAATGGTGATGGTTGTTATAATGGTGATGTTGTTATAATGGTGATGTTGTTATAATGGTGATGGTTGTTATAATGGTGATAGTTGTTATAATGGTGATGGTTGTTATAATGGTGATGGTTGTTATAATGGTGATGGTTGTTATAATGGTGATGGTTGTTATAATGGTGATGTTGTTATAATGGTGATGTTGTTATAATGGTTGTTATAATGGTGGTTGTTATAAATGGTGATGGTTGTTATAATGATGGTTGTTATAATGATAAGTTGTTATAATGGTGATGTTGTTATAATGGTGATGGTTGTTATAATGGTGATGTTGTTATAATGGTGTTATAATGGTGAGTTGTTATAATGGTGATGGTTGTTATAATGGTGATGGTTGTTATAATGGTGATGGTTGTTATAAATGGTTGTTATAATGGTGATGGTTGTTATAAATGGTGATGGTTGTTATAATGGTGATGTTTGTTATAATGGTGATGGTTGTTATAATGGTGATGGTTGTTATAATGGTGATGTTGTTATAATGGTGATGTTGTTATAATGGTGATGGTTGTTATAATGGTGATAGTTGTTATAATGGTGATAGTTGTTATAATGGTGATGGTTGTTATAATGTTGTTATAATGGTGGTTGTTATAATGGTGATGTTATAATGGTTGTTATAATGGTGATGGTTGTTATAATGGTGATGTTGTTGTTATAATGGTGATGTTGTTATAATGGTGATAGTTGTTATAATGGTGTTATAATGGTAGTTGTTATAATGGTGATGGTTGTTATAATGGTGATATAATGGTGTTGTTATAATGGTGATAGTTGTTATAATGGTGATGGTGAGTTGTTATAATGGTGATGGTTGTTATAATGGTGATGGTTGTTATAATGGTGATGGTTGTTATAATGGTGATGTTGTTATAATGGTGATGGTTGTTATAATGGTGATGGTTGTTATAATGGTGATGGTTGTTATAATGGTGATGGTTGTTATAATGGTGATAGTTGTTATAATGGTGATGGTTGATGGTTGTTATAAGTTGTTATAAATGGTGATAAGTTGTTATAATGGTGATGGTTGTTATAATGGTGATGGTTGTTATAATGGTGATGGTTGTTATAATGGTGATGGTTGTTATAATGGTGGTGGTTGTTATAATGGTGATAGTTGTTATAATGGTGATGGTTGTTATAATGGTGATGATGGTTGTTATAATGGTGATGGTTGTTATAAATGGTGATAAGTTGTTATAATGGTGATAGTTGTTATAATGGTGATGTTATAATGGTGATGGTGTTATAATGGTGATGGTTGTTATAATGGTGATGGTTGTTATAAATGGTGATGGTTGTTATAATGTGATGTTGTGGTGATGGTTGTTATAATGGTGATGTTGTTTGTTATAATGGTGATGTTATAATGGTGATGGTTTATAATGGTGATAGTTGTTATAATGGTGATAGTTGTTATAATGGTGTTATAATGGTGAGTTGTTTATGTTGTTATAATGGTGATGGTTGTTATAATGGTGATGGTTGTTATAATGGTGATGGTTGTTATAATGGTGTTATAATGGTTGTTATAATGGTGATGGTTGTTATAATGGTGATAGTTGTTATAATGGTGTTATAATGGGTTGTTTAATAATGGTGATGGTTGTTATAATGGTGATGGTTGTTATAATGGTGATGGTTGTTATAATGGTGATGTTGTTATAATGGGTAGTTGTTATAATGGTGATGGTTGTTATAATGGTGATGGTTGTTATAATGGTGGTTGTTATAATGGTTGTTATAATGGTGATAGTTGTTATAAATGGTGTTATAATAGTTGTTATAATGGTGATGTTGTTATAATGGTGATAGTTGTTATAATGGTGATAGTTGTTATAATGGTGATGGTTGATAATGGTGATGGTTGTTATAATGGTGATGGTTGTTATAATGGTGATGGTTGTTATAATGGTGATGGTTGTTATAAATGGTTATAATGGTGATGGTTGTTATAATGGTGATAGTTGTTATAATGGTGATAGTTGTTATAATGGTGATGGTGATAATGGTGATGTTTATAATGGTGATAATGGTGTTGTTATAATGGTGATGGTTGTTATAATGGTGATGGTTGTTATAATGGTGATGGTTGTTATAATGGGTTGTTATAATGGTGATGGTTGTTATAATGGTGATGGTTGTTATAATGGTTGTTATAATGGTGATGGTTGTTATAATGGTGATGGTTGTTATAATGGTGATGTTGTTATAATGGTGATGGTTGTTATAATGGTGATGGTTGTTATAATGGTGATGGTTGTTATAATGGTGATGGTTGTTATAATGGTGATGGTTATTATAAAGTGTTGCAGACATATCTAACACATCTTTCTGCCTGGTTGCCCCTGACTGACTCCTGATTGGTGCAGATGTTCCGGCCCTACCAGCCGCTGGGGAATCCTCTGAGCAAGAGAGCCTGTCTCAACGGCTTCCACTCCCACTTCCTGTTGGTAGACGACGGCACGCTGGGAAAGCAAGGCTGCCAACATGGCCTCCGCAGGAAGCTGGAGAAACACATCCAGCTGCAGAAGATACACCCCCGTGAGTCAGTAGCTGTGTCTGGAAACCGCTCGGTCGTCATACAACACGCTTGGTCGTCTCCTTTAGCATCATATAACACGCTTGGTCATCTCCTTTGGCGTCATACAACACGCTTGGTCGTCTCCTTTAGCGTCGTATAACATGCTAACACGCTTGCTCGTCTCCTTTAGCGTCTTATAACACGCTTGGTCGTCTTCTTTAGTGTTGTGTCCTCCCTCTGTCCTGACATTGAGATGTCCTGTTGTCCCTGACGTTGTGTCCTCCCTCCGTCCTGACTGTGAGATGTCCTGTTGTCCCTGACGTTGTGTCCTCCCTCCGTCCTGACTGTGAGATGTCCTGTTGTCCCTGACATTGTGTCCTCCCTCCGTCCTGACTGTGAGATGTCCTGTTGTCCCTGACGTTGTGTCCTTCCTCCGTCCTGACTGTGAGATGTCCTGTTGTCCCTGACGTTATGTCCTTTCTTCTCCCTGACTGTGAGATGTCCTGTTGTCCCTGACGTTGTGTCCTCCCTCCGTCCTGACTGTGAGATGTCCTGTTGTCCCTGACGTTGTGTCCTCCCTCTGTCCTGACTGTGAGATGTCCAGTTGTCCCTGACATTGTGTCTTCCCTCCGTCCTGACTGTGAGATGTCCTGTTGTCCCTGACGTTGTGTCCTCCCTCCGTCCTGACTGTGAGATGTCCTGTTGTCCCTGACGTTGTGTCCTTTCTTCTCCCTGACTGTGAGATGTCCTGTTGTCCCAGACGTTGTGTCCTCCCTCCGTCCTGACTGTGAGATGTCCTGTTGTCCCTGACGTTATGTCCTTTCTTCTCCCTGACTGTGAGATGTCCTCTTGTCCCTGACGTTGTGTCCTCCCTCCGTCCTGACTGTGAGATGTCCTGTTGTCCCCTGACGTTGTGTCCTGTTGTCCCTCCCTCTGTCCTGACTGTGAGATGTCCTGTTGTCCCTGACATTGTGTCCTTCCCTCCTTCGTCCTGACTGTGAGATGTCCTGTTGTCCCTGACGTTGTGTCCTCCCTCCGTCCTGATTGTGAGATGTCCTGTTGTCCCTGACGTTGTGTCCTCTCTTCTCCCTGACTGTGAGATGTCCTGTTGTCCCAGACGTTGTGTCCTCCCTCCGTCCTGACTGTGAGATGTCCTGTTGTCCCTGACGTTGTGTCCTCCCTCCGTCCTGACTGTGAGATGTCCTGTTGTCCCTGACGTTGTGTCCTCCCTCCGTCCTGACTGTGAGATGTCCTGTTGTCCCTGACGTTGTGTCCTCCCTCTGTCCTGACTGTGAGATGTCCTGTTGTCCCTGACATTGTGTCTTCCCTCCGTCCTGACTGTGAGATGTCCTGTTGTCCCTGACGTTGTGTCCTCCCTCCGTCCTGATTGTGAGATGTCCTGTTGTGTTGTGTCCCTGACTGTTCTTCTCCCCTGACTGTGAGATGTCCTGTTGTCCCAGACGTTGTGTCCTCCCTCCGTCCTGACTGTGAGATGTCCTGTTGTCCCTGGCGTTGTCCTCCCTCCGTCCTGACTGTGAGATGTCCTGTTGTCCCTGACATTGTGTCTTCCCTCCGTCCTGACTGTGAGATGTCCTGTTGTCCCTGACGTTGTGTCCTCCCTCCGTCCTGATTGTGAGATGTCCTGTTGTCCCTGACGTTGTGTCCTTTCTTCTCCCTGACTGTGAGATGTCCTGTTGTCCCAGACGTTGTGTCCTCCCTCCGTCCTGACTGTGAGATGTCCTGTTGTCCCTGACGTTGTGTCCCCCCCTGGTTCCTCTGCAGGGCTGAACCAGGGCGTGCCTGTGGTCTGCGTGGTGCTGGAGGGCGGCCCCCCCATCGTGTCCACTGTGCTGGACTACGTCAGCAACAAGCCCCCCGTGCCGGTGTTTGTGTTCGAGGGGTCGGGCGGCGCCGCCGACCTGCTCGCCTTCTTACACAAGCAGACGGCTGTGGACAGGTACGGGCTCAGATTCCTGGGGACAGATATCTAGGCTTCTCTGTATTTCCTGTCATATCTATAATGTTATAATGTTCGGATGCTCGTGTATTTAATAGAAATTAACAAAATTGAGCAAATGGGGAAGAATCACCAGACGCCTCCCCATATCATCATGATACTTATTCCAATATATTGGAATAAGTATTTATATATATATTATATATATAATAATATATTGCAATATTCTGCGATATATTGCAATTTATAACCTTTTTTTCCAACTTCTAATATTTCCAAATTTTTAATGACGTCCCCAAAAGGAAACTTATATTATACATTATACATTATATATTATATATTATATAATTTATCAACATCTGTTTCATCTAAAAAGAAAAATTTCTGTTTCTTCATCTTCAATGTTATCGCTGCAACATGGAACAAACTGATCAACACATACATAATATATACTATATAATATATAATGTATAATATATATTATATAATATATAATAACAGATCCATACTTGGCGCCTGTGTATTGATACAGTATTGCCACTGAAAATATTGCAATACTATTCTGTATCGACTGGCCTGTGTAATTTCCTCATTGGAGATCAATGAAGAGTAT
This sequence comes from Etheostoma perlongum, assembly GCA_026937815.1. NCBI lineage: Eukaryota > Metazoa > Chordata > Actinopteri > Perciformes > Percidae > Etheostoma > Etheostoma perlongum. Next base: position 1,447,511 of record CM049375.1, on the reverse strand, counting down.
AAATTATTAAATTATTAAATAAAATTAGCAGAAAAGTCTTGTTTGTAACTAAGACGTTGGCTGCGTGTCTCCAGGCAGCTGGACGCGGACATCCAAGCGGACCTGCTGGTCCGGGTCGGGGCCGTGTTCGGGGTGGAGGCGGCTGAGGCCTCCCAGCTCTGCAGCCTCCTGCTGCAGTGCATGGACCACAGACAGGCGGTGAGTAGGAACCAGGTCTGGGACCACAGACAGGCGGTGAGTAGGAACCAGGTCTGGGACCACAGACAGGCGGTGAGTAGGAACCAGGTCTGGGACCACAGACAGGCGGTGAGTAGGAACCAGGTCTGGGACCACAGACAGGCGGTGAGTAGGAACCAGGTCTGGGATCCAGACAGGCGGTGAGTAGGAACCAGGTCTGGGACCACAGACAGGCGGTGAGTAGGAACCAGGTCTGGGATCCAGATCCACCTCCACGGGTGTTTGGGACCAACTCACAACATTAGAACATCCCGCTGATGCTTCATTTCCTTTTTAACCCTTTAAGCTATTTGGGTCAAACTGAATACAAAACAATCTCTATCTTCCAATCTCTCTCTATCTCCATCTTCCTATTTCTATCTTCCTATCTCTCTCTATCTCCATCTTCCTATCTCTATCTTCCTATCTCTCTCTATCTCCATCTTCCTATCTCTATCTTCCTATCTCTCTCTATCTCTATCTTCCAATCTCTCTATCTCTATCTTCCTATCTCTCTCTATCTCTCTATCTTCCTATCTCTCTCTATCTCCATCTCCATCTTCCTATCTCTATCTTCCAATCTTCCTATCTCTATCTTCCTGTCTCTCTATCTCTATCTTACAATCTCTATATTCTTATCTCTAATTTCCTATCCATATCTCTCTCTATCTCTATCTTCCTGTCTCTCTATCTCTCTCTCTTCCTTTCTCTCTATCTTTCTATCCCTGTCTTCCTATCTCCCTCCATCTCTCTCTCTCCCTCTCTCACTCTCTCTCTCTCTCTCAGATTACTATCTTTGACTCTGAGTCCGAGGACCAAACGGCCCCCGATGCAGCCATCCTGACAACCAGCCTCAAGGGTATTTATATTTGTCTTCTTCTTCTTCTTCTTCTTCTTCTTCTTCTTCTTCTTCTTCTCTATTTTATGAATGACAACACACATTAATCACATGAAACACCTGCACCACCTGATAATAACCTGCACCACCTGGATAATGGTGTAGTTTAAATTCTCTTACGTTCTCTTACTTTTTAGTTATTATTTATTATTAATATTTAACCATTTAATCTCATTACAGTAAAATGTTTAATACTCAGGCCTTTTAATACACCAATAACTAATAATCTTCTCTTCTTTTCTCTCATCTTTTCTCTTCGCTCCATGGTCTTGGAATAACTTGCTCCATCTAAATGATCTGGTCCCATTAAATGTATTTAAGGCCATGTTAAAATGCCATTTAACTCAAAACTAACTAACTAACTGCCCATGTGACCTGTTCCTCTCCTCTGTGTGGGATGCTTGGTTGTTTTGACTGTGCTGTATTTCTATGTGCTGTATTTCTATATGCTGAATTTCTATATGCTGTATTTCTATATGTTGAATTTCTATATGCTGAATTTCTATATGCTGTATTTCTATATGCTGTATTTCTATATGTTGAATTTCTATATGTTGAATTTCTATATGTTGAATTTCTATATGCTGTATTTCTATATGTTGAATTTCTATATGCTGTATTTCTATATGTTGAATTTCTATATGCTGTATTTCTATATAATATATATATTATATGCTATATATTTCTATATGCTGTATTTCTATATGCTGAATTTCTAGACTTTGAATTTTTTTTTTATTTTATATTATTTATTATTGGTTGTGTATATATATATACTGTATATATGTTGTTGTGTTATATGTGACTATATATGTTAACAGTGCTGCTGTTGTTGTAACAGGTGCAGTTTGTGTTGTTGTGTGACTGTGTTGTTGTGTGGTTGTGTGTTGTGTTGTTGTGTGGTTGTGTGGTTGTGTTGTTGTGTGACTGTGTGGTTGTGTTGTTGTGTGACTGTGTGTGTGGTTGTGTGGTTGTGGTTGTGTTGTTGTGTTGTTGTGTGGTTGTGTGGTTGTGTGGTTGTGTTGTGCGAAGGCACCGAGGCGAGTCCTGCTGAGCAGCTGAGCATGGCGCTGGCCTGGGACCGGGCGGACATCGCCCAGAAACACGTCCTGGTCTACGGACAGCACTGGCAGGTGAGTGGAGGACTACAACACAGATGCATTCTGGGATGGGAGGAGAATTCTCTGTACTACGCACTGTACACACTTTATACTACACAATAATACTAATATTAATATGTGTGCAGGTGGGCTCCCTGGAGCAGGCCATGCTGGACGCCCTGGTGATGGACCGCGTCAGCTTCGTCAAACTGCTGATCGACAACGGCATGACGATGAGCCGCTTCCTCACGGTGGAGCGCCTCGAGGAACTCTACAACTCGGTTACTATTAATGCTATTATTATTTTAGTGTCTACTTCTTTGTCTATTCAGGGAATCTTCAGTGAGAGGAAGTCTGTCTCTCTGTGTATTCTCCCCCCATATCATCACATACCCTTCACCATACCTATAGATCGGCATGGTGTTATTTCAGTTAGTCTAATATCTTACTACTAATGGTACTAATATCTATACTTATGCCCCCTGTATTTTAACATAGGGGGGTGTATACTTATGCCCCTGTATTTTAACATAGGGGGGTGTATACTTATGCCCCCTGTATTTTAACATAGGGGGTGTATACTTATACCCCCTGTATTTTAACATAGGGGGGTGTATACTTATACCCCCTGTATTTTAACATAGGGGGTGTATACTTATGCCCCCTGTATTTTAACATAGGGGGTGTATACTTATGCCCCCTGTATTTTAACATAGGGGGTGTATACTTATACCCCTGTATTTTAACATAGGGGTGTATACTTATGTCCCCTGTATTTTAACATAGGGGGTGTATACTTATGCCCCCTGTATTTTAACATAGGGGTGTATACTTATACCCCTGTATTTTAACATAGGGGGTGTATACTTATGTCCCCTGTATTTTAACATAGGGGGGTGTATACTTATGCCCCCTGTATTTTAACATAGGGGGTGTATACTTATACCCCTGTATTTTAACATAGGGGGTGTATACTTATGCCCCCTGTATTTTAACATAGGGGGTGTATACTTATGCCCCCTGTATTTTAACATAGGGGGTGTATACTTATGCCCCTGTATTTTAACATAGGGGGTGTATACTTATGCCCCCCCCTGTATTTTAACATAGGGGGTGTATACTTATGCCCCTGTATTTTAACATAGGGGGTGTATACTTATGTCCCTGTATTTTAACATAGGGGGGTGTATACTTATGCCCCTGTATTTTAACATAGGGGGTGTATACTTATGCCCCTGTATTTTAACATAGGGGGGTGTATACTTATGCCCCCTGTATTTTAACATAGGGGTGTATACTTATGCCCCCTGTATTTTAACATAGGGGGTGTATACTTATGCCCCCTGTATTTTAACATAGGGGTGTATACTTATGCCCCTGTATTTTAACATAGGGGGTGTATACTTATGCCCCCTGTATTTTAACATAGGGGGTGTATACTTATGCCCCTGTATTTTAACATAGGGGTGTATACTTATGTCCCTGTATTTTAACATAGGGGGGTGTATACTTATGCCCCCTGTATTTTAACATAGGGGGTGTATACTTATGCCCCTGTATTTTAACATAGGGGGGTGTATACTTAGGCCCCCTGTATTTTAACATAGGGGGGTGTATACTTATGCCCCTGTATTTTAAGGAAGAACATTTATTTATTCGTGATACATTATTCATTCATAAAGATATTTGGTGTCCTTAAAGGTTGGATTTTTATGAGTTTTTTAATTAAGGCGTTAAGATTAATTTCCAAAAGATGATTTTTTTATTTATATTTTTAGTCGCCTTTAGCCTGGGTTCATAGACTTATGCTAAGCACGACTGTAATATGGTTATATTACAGTCATGAAGGGAAACAACATATTATTACTTTTCTTTTTAAAGAACCCCCCCCCCCCCATAAGTCCCGTTTCCTGTCTGGTTGTCCTCGGCGGGCCGTTCCTTCTCAGCAGAAGACGTTATTTAGCGTGTGACTCTTTAAAAGAACAGATTCTTTGATTGAAATCATATTAATATTGTGGAAGTGTTTTGCTGCGATGATCTCTCCGTCCTCCCGCTCTGTTGCATTCTGGGTATTGTTTCCCAGTTGTTGTTTTCGATGCTTTTAAGATAACAAGACTGCGTTGTTACTACACTCACGCTCTCTATTAGGATTATCGCCCGTTTATTAATTCATAACTCTGGGATAATAAGTCCCTCTAAGGATGTGTTTATGCAAAATGCAGCGGTGTTACAGAGAAAGGAGTGGCTCGTTTGTCTAGTCGTTCTATTCTCTGTTGACTGTCCTCTCTCTGAATAATAACATTAGAAGCCTCAGGCGCTGCGTTTCCAAGTCATTTTGTTTGTATAGCACATTAAAACCAACAGCAGTTGACCCAGAGTGCCTTAAAGATTAAAGATTCATACACAAGGGTGCAAGATTACAAGAATATAGTTAATGAAACGTAGAATAAAACAACAAGGAAACAGAATTCACAAATACAAAGAGAAGAAAAAGTTCAGTTCATGGCTCTGAAACCTAAAAAACAAACATCTGAAGAGAGGAAACATGCGTCTTCAGATTTTAGATGGGGGGGTCTCCAGAGTTTGGGGGCTCGGCCCCTCAGGTTTTATCAAAATGGAAAATCAACACTTTTATTGAAGCTTTTTATCGATGTTTTTAACTTTTTCTCATGTTTCTGTCCCTTTTTTGATGTTTTCAACACTACGTAACACTAACTTAATAACTTTAGTTTTACAGTTATTTTTGGAATTTATGGTCAATAAACCTCATTTATAGGAAATTATACCTAATGTTTGAGTTAGAAAAGCAGAAATTAGGAATTATTGAGACTAAAATTAAAGGAATGGATGTTGATGATAATCACAGACTGGAATATGTCAACTTTTACTCAATACTATTTCAAAAACACTTCCAGTTGCTATGGAGACTGCAGCCGACGTGGCTGTTAAGACTTCCATTGGTTTTTACCATACAGGAACCGGTCTAATGTCCATGAGAGCACGGGTTTATGATATTTTCTGTATTTGTGTTGTCTTGGTAACGCTGCGAACAGAGTCCAGAAGACATGTCCCTCCTGGGACAGTAAAGTTGATCTTATCTTTCCTTATCTCATCAGCGAGCAGCGTCGCTCAGTAAAAACACGACCGTCTTCGTTTATATGTCCTATGCGAGGTGTGTGTGTCCTTTCACACAGAAATGGACCCTAAAGTGTCTTCGTGTCTTTTACATAAAACGACCGATGGACAGGAAACGACTGGAAGACTAAAGCTCAGATTCATCTGGAGAGTTTTTTGGGAAACTTTGATCCACATTTTAGAGAAAGAACAAATCATCTGTTCATCATTAACACCCTGGTTTGTCCTCCAGCGTCAAAAAAGGACAAAAAAGGACATTTTAGTCCCTTTTTCAGACTTTTTTTAAAGTTTTCACACCACCAGTAATTATTAATAAAAATACGCAGAAAAAAAAAAAATCTACATAAAAATCGGAAAAGTGACAAAAGTGTCGAAAAGTTGACCCAAATGTTAAAGTAAGTTAGAATTTTGAATTAGTTTTTACACAAAGAAATTTGACATTTTCGTCCCTTTTTCAGACTTTTTTTTAGTTTCCTCCACCACCTCCTTACTAGTTTTATACTTTCTGGAGTTCATGGTCAATAACCCTCATTTATATAGAATTATTCCTAATATTAGAGTTAAAAAAGCAGAAATTATGAATTATTGTGACTAAGAGTTAAGATCAGAGGAATGAAAGAGCGTTGGAAGGAATCCATTTTATGGTAATTTGGTTAAAAAGAAGCTCATATTTCAGATATAGATATTTATTAAAGGTTTAGATTTGACCCGAGGACAACAGGAGGGGTAATATGATTGTTATATAGTTAATTGTTATTGTGTAGTTGTTGTGTTGTTGTTGTGTGATTGATGTGTAGTTAGTTACTATTGTGTGATTGTTGAGTAGTTAGTTGTTGTTGTGTGATTGTTGTGTAGTTAGTTGTTGTTGTGTAGTTGTTGTGTGATTGTTGTGTAGTTGTTGTGTGATTGTTGTGTGATTGTTGTGTAGTTAGTTGTTGTTGTGTGATTGTTGTGTAGTTAGTTGTTGTTGTGTGATTGTTGAGTAGTTAGTTGTTGTTGTGTGATTGTTGTGTAGTTAGTTGTTGTTGTGTAGTTGTTGTGTGATTGTTGTGTAGTTGTTGTGTGATTGTTGTGTGATTGTTTGTGTTAGTTGTTGTGTGTGTTGTTGTGTGATTGTTGTTGTGTGATTGTTGTGTGTAGTTGTTGTGTGATTGTTGAGTAGTTAGTTGTTGTTGTGTGATTGTTGTGTAGTTAGTTGTTGTTGTGTGATTAGTGTGTTGTTGTGATTGTTGTGTAGTTGTTGTTGATTGTTGTGATTGTTGTGTGATTGTTGTGTAGTTGTTGTGTGATTGTTGTGTGATTGTTGTGTAGTTGTTGTGTGATTGTTGTGTAGTTGTTGTGTGATTGTTGTGTAGTTGTTTTGTGATTGTTGTGTAGTTGTTGTGTGATTGTTGTGTAGTTGTTGTGTAATTGTTGTGTAGCAGCCGTCCTCTGAGGACATGTCTCTGTCTCCAGCCGCAGGTTGAAGACAGTTTCCTGCACCAACTCGTTGAAGATGCCAAACAGGTGAGTTATGAGAAGAAGAAATCATACAAATATTAAAATATACTAAATTATACTATTTATCTACAGTTTATCTTATTTATCTTTTCTCTGTTGGGGTGTCTGCGTATGTGTCTCTGTGTGTGTGTTTGTATATGTCTGTGTGTGTGTGTGTGTATCTGCGTGTGTGTGTGTATCTGTGTGTGTGTGTGTGTGTATCTGTGTGTATCTGTGTGTGTGTGTGTGTATCTGCGTGCGTGCGTGAGTGTGTGTGTATCTCTGTGTGTATCTGTGTGTGTGTGTGTGTGCATACGTGCGTGTCTCTGTGTGTGTGTGTGTGTGTGTGTGTGTGTGTGTGTGTGTGTGTGTGTGTGTGTAGACCTCTCTCCCCATTGGCTACCGAGTGTCCCTCGTTGACATGGGTCTGGTGATCGAGTATCTGATTGGAGGAGCGTACCGCAGCTCCTACACACGCAAACACTTCCGCGCCGCGCACAGCCGCCGGCACGACAAGGTGAGCACACGCACAACAACATACACAATATACATACACATAATACACATAATACACATAATACACAATATAATACACATAATACACATAATACACATAATACACAATATACATACACATAATACACAATATACACATAATACACATAATACACATAATACACATAATACACAATATACATACACATAATACACATAATACACAATATACATACACATAATACACATAATACACATAATACACAATATACATACACATAATACACATAATACACATAATACACAATATACATACACATAATACACATAATACACAATATACATACACATAATACACATAATACACATAATACACAATATACATACACATAATACACATAATACACATAATACACAATATACATACACGTAATACACATAATACATAATATATATATATATATATATATATATACCACACACATAATACACATAGAAATACATAATACATAATATATATATATATATATATATATATATAATATATATATATATATATATATATATACACAATACACATAATACACATAGAAATACATAATACAATAATATATATATATATACATAATACAGTCGATGGCATGACAAGGTGAGCAATGATATTATTATTATATATTATACACATAAGATACATAGAAAGACATCCTTTCAAACCCCCCCACACACACACGCACACACACACCTGTCATTATATATACATTATATATTTACCTACCTCTGTGGGACACACCCCTTATTGGTCCCAGATCTTTGTTTTGAAAACCACACACTGTCTTAATTACTGTCCCATTGTAATTGTCCTCTGTCCTCCCTGCGCGTCTGTGTGTGAAGGAGGACGGACGGGACAGTTCCTTCTCCTTTTCTAAGCAGAGACACGGACTGGTCCCGGTGTCCTCGAGGAGCCGGAGTCTCCAGGACCTGCACTTCTTCAGGACGGCTCAGCCGTACAGACTCAAGGTGGGTCCCCCCAGGAAAAATAATAACTTCTTCAGAAAGGCTCAGCCTCTAACTTCTTTATATTGTAGGACCAGGATGTGTCTCCCCCTTTCAAACCCCCCCCCCCATCCCTACCTCTAACATTCTCTATAATGTAGGACCAGGATGTTTGAAAACCCCCCCGTCCCTACCTCTAACTCTCTATATTGTAGGACCAGGATGTTTCTCCCCCCGTCCCTACCTCTAACCTTCTCTATAATGTAGGACCAGGATGTGTCTGCCCCCCCCCCTTCCCTACCTCTAACTTTCTATATTGTAGGACCAGGATGTTCTCCCCCGGCCCCCCATCCCTACCTCTAACTTCTCTAGATTGTAGGACCAGGATGTTTCCCCCGTCCCTACCTCTAACTTCTCTAGATTGTAGGACCAGGATGTGTCTCCCCCCCTACCTCCCCCATCCCTACCTCTAACTTCTTTATATTGTAGGACCAGGATGTGTCTCCCCCCGGCCCCCCCATCCCTACCTCTAACTTCTCTAGATTGTAGGACCAGGATGTTTCCCCCCCCCGTCCCTACCTCTAACTTCTCTATATTGTAGGACCAGGATGTTTCCCCCCCCCGTCCCTACCTCTAACTTCTCTATATTGTAGGACCAGGATGTTTCTCCCCCCGTCCCTACCTCTAACCAGGACCAGGATGTTTCTCCCCCCCGTCCCTACCTCTAACCTCTATATTGTAGGACCAGGATGTTCCCCCCCCGTCCTACCTCTAACTTCTCTATATTGTAGGACCAGGATGTTCCCCCCCCCCCCCGTCCCTACCTCTAACTTCTCTATATTGTAGGACCAGGATGTGCCCCCTGGGAGCAGTGCCCCCCCCCGGTGAGCGGCCTGGGCGCCCCCCCTCTGCTCGTCCCCTTTAACTCCAACGACGTGTTTGTGTGGGCGGTGCTGCACCAGCGCCAGCAGATGGCGCTGTTCCTGTGGCAGCACGGCGAGGAGGCGCTGGCCCGCGCCACGGTGGCCTGTAAGCTGTACCGCTCCATGGCCGGCGAGGCGCGTCAGAGCAACATGGACGACAACGTCTCGGAGAGGTTCAGGACGTATTCTCTGTGAGTCTATTCACGTTCAGTCAGCCAATCAGAAAGCACTGTGCATCAGCCAATCAGAATGCATTTATATAGCACTGTACATCAACCTGTCAGTCACATGGTCTCCAGTTAGCATTAGCTACCGATCACATGTCTCTGTGTCTCCTGTCTCTCTGTCTCTGTGTCTCTGTGTCTCTATGTTGCCTGTCTCCTGTCTCTGTGTCTTGTCTCTGTGTCTCTGTCTCCTGTCTTTGTGTATCTGTCTCTGTGTCTCTGTGTCTCTATGTTGCCTGTCTCCTTTCTCTGTGTCTTGTCTCTGTGTCTCTGTCTCCTGTCTTTGTGTATCTGTCTCTGTGTCTTTGTGTCTTTGTCTCTGTGTCTCCTGTCTCTTTGTCTCTGTCTCTGTGTCTCCTGTCTCTTTGTCTCTGTCTTTGTGTCTCCTGTTTCTGTGTCTTGTGTCTCTCTGTCTCTGTGTCTCTATGTCGCCTGTCTCTGTCTTTGTGTCTCCTGTTTCTGTGTCTCTCTGTCTCTGTGTGTCTTTGTCTCTGTGTCTCCGGTCTCTGTGGCTCTGTGTCTCTGTCTCCTGTCTTTGTGTATCTGTCTCTGTGTGTCTGTGTCTCTGTGTCTTTGTCTCTGTGTGTCTCCTGTCTCTTTGTCACTGTGTCTTGTCTCTGTGTCTGTCTCTGTGTCTCAGGGAGTTTGGCCAGCTGGCGGTGGACCTGTTGGACCGAGCGTTTCTGCAGAACGAGCAGATGGCGATGAAGCTGCTGACGGCGGAGATGGAGGCGTGGAGCCGCTTCACCTGTCTGCAGATGGCGGTGTCCTCCAGTCACCGGCCGTTCGTCTCGCACTCCTGCACGCAGACGCTGCTCACAGATCTCTGGACCGGCTCGCTCAACATGAGGAAGAACTCCTTCCTCAAGGTAAAATAGAGCCAAGAAGGAACTCCTTCCTCACTGTAAAATAGAGTGAGGAAGAACTCCTTCCTCACGGTAAAATAGAGCGAGGAAGAACTCCTTCCTCATAGTAAAATAGAGCGAGGAAGAACTCCTTCCTCACGGTAAAAAAGAGCGAGGAAGAACTCCTTCCTCAAAGTAAAATAGAGCCAAGAAGGAACTCCTTCCTCACTGTAAAATAGAGTGAGGAAGAACTCCTTCCTCCTTCCTTCCTCACGGAAAATAGAGCTCCTTCCTCAGGTAAAATAGAGGAAGAACTCCTTCCTCACGGTAAAATAGAGCGAGGAAGAACTCCTTCCTCGTAGTAAAATAGAGCGAGGAAGAACTCCTTCCTCACGGTAAAATAGAGCGAGGAAGAACTCCTTCCTCGGTAAAAAGGTAAAATGAGTAAAATAAAATAGAGCGAGGAGAACTCCTTCCTCACGGTAAAATAGAGCGAGGAAGAACTCCTTCCCGGTAAAATAGAGCGAGGAAGAACTCCTTCCTTCCTCACGGTAAAATAGAGAACTCCTTCCTCACGGTAAAATAGAGGAAGAACTCCTTCCTCACGGTAAAATAGAGCGAGGAAGAACTCCTTCCTCACGGTAAAATAGAGCGAGGAAGAACTCCTTCCTCACGGTAAAATAGAGCGAGGAAGAACTCCTTCCTCAAGGTAAAAAATAGAGAACTCCTTCCTCATGGAGGAAGAACTCCTTCCTCACGGTAAAATAGAGCGAGGAAGAACTCCTTCCTCATAGATCCGAGGGTAAAATAGAGCGAGGAAGAACTCCTTCCTCACGGTAAAATAGAGCGAGGAAGAACTCCTTCCTCAAGGTAAAATAGAGCGAGGAGGGAACTCCTTCCTCACGGTAAAATAGAGCGAGGAGGAACTCCTTCCTCACGGTAAAATAGAGCGAGGAAGAACTCCTTCCTCACGGTAAAAAATAGGTAAAATAGAGCGAGGAAGAACTCCTTCCCTCACGGTAAAATAGAGCGAGGAAGAACTCCTTCCTCGTAAAATAGAGGAAGAACTCCTTCCTCACTTCCTCAGTAAAATAGAGCGAGTAAAATAAAAGAGCGAGGAGAACTCCTTCCTCAGTAAAATAGAGGAGGGAACTCCTTCCTCACGGTAAAAAAATAGAGCGAGGAAGAACTCCTTCCTCGTAGTAAAATAGATCCGAGGAAGAACTCCTTCCTCATGGAGAGCGAGGAAGGAACTCCTTCCTCACGGTAAAAATAAAAGGAAGAACTCCTTCCTCGTAAAATAGATCCGAGGAAGAACTCCTTCCTCACGGTAAAATAAGAGCGAGGAGGAACTCCTTCCTCACGGTAAAATAGAGCGAGGAAGAACTCCTTCCTCATGGTAAAATAGATCCGAGGAAGAACTCCTTCCTCACGGTAAAATAGAGCGAGGAAGAACTCCTTCCTCAAGGTAAAATAGAGCGAGGAAGAACTCCTTCCTCGTAGTAAAATAGATCCGAGGAAGAACTCCTTCCTCAAGGTAAAATAGAGCGAGGAAGAACTCCTTCCTCACGGTAAAATAGAGCGAGGAGGAACTCCTTCCTCACGGTAAAATAGAGCGAGGAAGAACTCCTTCCTCACGGTAAAATAGAGCGAGGAACTAACTAACTTGATCTTCTTTGACACTTTTGTCGCTTTTCCACAATTTTTTCAGCCACTTTTTTCTGGGCTTTTTAACTTTTTCAACTTTCTTTTATTAAAGAAAAATTCAAATGCTCTAATATTGAATGAAACACCCAAATCTAATGAAAGTAATGAACTGATCAATTATTTCACTTGTCAAACCTTTTTGGTTTTCTGGGTAAAAATATTTTTAGGTCTTCATCTTTTTTTTCCCTTTTGTTCTTTCAACTTTTTCAACTTTAAGTAGAGGGTCTACATGACACCCTTTGATATTTATACCAGTCTACATGACACCCTTTGATATTTATACCAGTCTACATGACACCCTTTGATATTTACACCAGTCTACATGACACCCTTTGATATTTACACCAGTCTACATGACACCCTTTGATATTTATACCAGTCTACATGACACCCTTTGATATTTATACCAGTCTACATGACACCCTTTGATATTTATACCAGTCTACATGACACCCTTTGATATTTATACCAGTCTACATGACACCCTTTGATATTTATACCAGTCTACATGACACCCTTTGATATTTATACCAGTCTACATGACACCCTTTGATTTATACCAGTCTTTGATATTTATACCAGTCTACGTGACACCCTTTGATATTTATACCAGTCTACGTGACACCCTTTGATATTTACACCAGTCTACATGACACCCTTTGATATTTACACCAGTCTACGTGACACCCTTTGATGTGTTGACACCCATGTTGTTGTCTATCTCTCTTCCAGATCATTCTGAGCCTGCTTCTGCCCCCCGCCATCTTACTGCTGGAGTTTAAAAGTAAAGCAGAAATGTGCCATGTGCCGCAGTCCCATGAGGCCTTGCTGTTCGGTCTGGAGTCCGTGAAGTCGCCGCCTGTCCCCGATGGAGCCAATCACGTGGTAGTAACCCGCCGGCACGACACTCGCCCAGCGCCGCTCTCCGAGCCCACAGCAGAGTGGAGCCCCTCAACGCTACCGCTAGCGCTAACGTTTTGTTATTGTTATTGTTATCGCTATTGGTAACACTATTGTTATCGCTAATGTTTTGTTATTGCTAACGTTATGTTATAGTTATTGTTATTTTTATCGCTATCGCTAACGTTTTGTTATAGTAATTGTTATCACTATTGTTATACTTTATTGTTATCGTTATGGTTACCGTTGTTGTTATGGTTACCGTTGTTGTTATGGTTACTGTTACCATTAACCCTTGTGTCCCACAGGGCCGGCAGGATGCGGAGTGGGGCCGGGACTTTGGCCCTGAGCCAGATGCCGCGCCGTCCTTCAGCGGGCGCTACCTGTCCTGGATCACTCGACTCTACGAGTTCTACACAGCTCCCGTTGTCAAGTTCTGGTTTCACACAGTAGGTGCTCGGCATGCTGGGTAAAACATTTCATGTGAAGGTTGTCCCATATTGATCATACAGGTGAAACTCAAAAAATTAGCATATGGTGCAAAAGTTCATTTATTTCAGTAATTCAACTTAAAAGGTGAAACTAATATATTATATAGACTCATTACATGCAAAGTGAGATATTTCAAGCCTTTATTTGATATCATTTTGATGATTATGGCGTACAGCTTATGAAAACCCCAAATTCAAAATCCCAGAAAATTAGCATATTACATGGAATCAATAAAAAAAGGATTTTAAATACAGAAATGTCAGCCCTCTGAAAAGTATAATCATGCATATATACTCAGTACTTTGTTTGGGCCCCTTTTGCATGAATTACTGCCTCAATGCGGCGTGGCATGGATGCTATCAGCCTGTGGCCATGCTGAGGTGTTATGGAAGACCAGGATGCTATCAGCCTGTGGCCCTGCTGAGGTGTTATGGAAGACCAGGATGCTATCAGCCTGTGGCCCTGCTGAGGTGTTATGGAAGACCAGGCTATCAGCCTGTGTGGCCCTGCTGAGGATGCTATCAGCCTGTTATGGATGCTATCAGCCTGTGGCCCTGCTGAGGGGTTATGGAAGACCAGGATGCTATCAGCCTGTGGCCCTGCTGAGGTGTTATGGAAGACCAGGATGCTATCAGTCTGTTGCACTGCTGAGGTGTTATGGAAGACCAGGATGCTATCAGCCTGTGGCCCTGCTGAGGTGTTATGGAAGACCAGGATGCTATCAGCCTGTGGCCCTGCTGAGGTGTTATGGAAGACCAGGATGCTATCATCCTGTGGCACTGCTGAGGTGTTATGGATGCTATCAGCCTGTGGCCCTGCTGAGGTGTTATGGAAGACCAGGATGCTATCACCCTGTGGCCCTGCTGAGGTGTTATGGAAGACCAGGATGCTATCAGCCTGTGGCCCTGCTGAGGTGTTATGGAAGACCAGGATGCTATCAGCCTGTGGCCCTGCTGAAGTGTTATGGAAGACCAGGATGGTATCAGCCTGTGGCCCTGCTGAGGTGTTATGGAAGACCAGGATGCTATCAGCCTGTGGCCCTGCTGAGGTGTTATGGAAGACCAGGATGCTATCAGCCTGTGGCACTGCTGAGGTGTTATGGAAGACCAGGATGCTATCAGCCTGTGGCCCTGGTGAGGTGTTATGGAAGACCAGGAGGCTATCAGCCTGTGGCCCTGCTGAGGTGTTATGGAAGACCAGGATGCTACAATAGCGGCCTTCAGCTCTTCTGTATTGTATCTTCTGTCTCATGTTTTTCATCTTTCTCTTGGCAGTGTCCCATAGATTCTCTATGGGGTTCAGGTCAGGAGAGTTTGCGGGCCAATTAAGCACAGTAATCCCATGGTCATTGAACCAGGGTTTGGTACTTTTGGCTGTGTGGGCAGGTGTCAAGTCCTGCTGAAAAATGAAGTCAGCATCTCCATAAAGCTCGTCTGCTGAAGGAAGCATAAAGTAGTCTAAAATGTCCTGGTAGACTCTGGACTTAATAAAGCACAGACCAACACCAGCAGATGACCTCACCAGATTTATTTACCGAACGTCAGATAGTTTGATTGACACGTGGCCGGAGACTGAGCGTCTGTTCCCTCTCCAGATGTCGTACCTGGCCTTCCTGATGCTGTTCTCCTACGTGGTTTTGGTGAAGATGGGGGACCGGCCCAGTGTGGAGGAGTGGATTGTCATCGCGTACATCCTGTCCACCGCCGCCGAGAAAACCAGAGAGGTATGTTCCTCGTGTCAAAATTCACCCATTTTCAAAAGGTTTCTGTATCCCTCGTGTTGTCTTCAACACGAGGGATACAGAATAATAATAAAAATAAAAAGTAGGGCAGTAGCTCAGTCCTTAGGGAGTTGGGTTCGGAGGGTCGCTGGTTCAAGTCCTCCCAAAGTGTGGACTGGTAGCTGGAGAGATTCCTCTTCACCGCCAAGGTGGTCTTAAGCAAGGCGTTGTACCCCCCAACTGCTTAGGGCGCTGGTCCAGCACTGGCAGCCCAGTGATCAATTTAATTTCACAACTAGATGGGAGACACTCTTACACTGCGCCGCTTTAAATAACTGAGGAATATCTATATATATATACAGTGAGGAAAATAAGTATTTACACCCTGCTATTTTGCAAGTTATCTCACTTAGAAATCATGGAGGGGTCTGAAATTGTCATCGTAGGTGCATGTCCACTGTGAGAGACATAATCTAAAAAAAACATCCAGAAATCACAATGTATGATTTTTTTAACTATTTATTTGTATGATACAGCTGCAAATAAGTATTTGAACACCTGAGAAAATCAATGTTAATATTTGGTCCAGTAGCCTTTGTTTGCAGTTCCAGAGGTCAAACGTTTCCTGTAGTTCTTCACCAGGTTTGACACACTGCAGAAGGGATTTTGACCCACTCCTCCACACAGATCTTCTCTAGATCAGTCAGGTTTCTGGGCTGTCGCTGAGAAACACGGAGTTTGAGCTCCCTCCAAAGATTCTCTATTGGGTTTAGGTCTGGAGACTGGCTAGGCCCCCCCAGAACCTTGATCTGCTTCTTCCAGAGCCCCTCCTTGGTTCTCCTGGCTGTGTGCTTCGGGTCATTGTCATGTTGGAAGACCCAGCCTCGACCCATCTTCAATGCTCTAACTGAGGGAAGGAGGTTGTTCCCCAAAATCTCCCAATACATGGCCCCGGTCCTCCTCTCCTTAATACAGTGCAGTCGCCCTGTCCCATGTGCAGAAAAACACCCCCAAAGCATGATGCTACCCCCCCATGCTTCACAGTAGGGATGGTGTTCTTGGGATGGTCCTCATCATTCTTCTTCCTCCAAACATGGTTAGTGGAATTATGACCAAAAAGTTCTATTTTGGTCTCATCTGACCACATGACTTTCTCCCATGACTCCTCTGGATCATCCAAATGGTCATTAGCAAACTTAAGACGGGCCTTGACATGTGCTGGTTTAAGCAGGGGAACCTTCCGTGCCATGCGTGATTTCAAACCATGACGTCTTAGTGTGTTACCAACAGTAACCATGGAAACGGTGGTCCCAGCTCTTTTCAGGTCATGGACCAGCTCCTCCCGTGTAGTTCTGGGCTGATTTCTCACCTTTCTTAGGATCATTGAGACCCCACGAGGTGAGATCTTGCATGGAGCCCCAGTCCGAGGGAGATTGACAGTCATGTTTAGCTTCTTCCATTTTCTAATGATTGCTCCAACAGTGGACCTTTTTTCACCAAGCTGCTTGGACATGTCCCCGTTGCCCTTTCCAGCCTTGTGGAGGTGGACAATTTAGTCTCTAGTGTCTTTGGACAGCTCTTTGGTCTTGGCCATGTTAGTAGTTGGATTCTTACTGATTGTATGGGGTGGACAGGTGTCTTTATGCAGCTAACGACCTCAAACAGGTGCATCTAATTTAGGATAATAAATGGAGTGGAGGTGGACATTTTGAAGGCAGACTAACAGGTCTTTGAGGGTCAGAATTCTAGCTGATAGACAGGTGTTCAAATAAAGCTGTATTTAAATAGTTAAAAACATCCATTGTGATTTCTGGATATTTTTTTTTTAGATTATGTCTCTCACAGTGGACATGCACCTACGAGGACAATTTCAGACCCCTCCATGATTTCTAAGTGGGAGAACTTGCAAAAAATAGCAGTGTGTTCAAATACTTATTTTCCTCACTGTATATATATAATATATATATATATATATATATATATATATATATATATATATATATATATAATATATATATATATATATATAAACACTGTATATAATATTTAACTATCGTCTCTGATTCAGGTGCTGATGTCCGAGCCGAGGAAGCTGAGCCAGAAGCTAAAGATCTGGTTCTCCGAGTACTGGAACGTCTCTGATTTTGTGGCCATCCTGCTGTTCCTGGCTGGATTGGCTCTGCGTTGGCATGACGACCCGTACCGCACGGCAGGGCGCATCAGTTACTGTCTGGACATCATCTTCTGGTTCGTCAGGGTGATGGACCTGCTGGCGGTCAACCAGCACGCCGGGCCCTACCTCACCATGATCACCAAGATGGTAACATGTTCTCTCTCTCTCTGTCTCTCTCTCTCTTCTTTCCTCAGACCAGTAACATGTTTGTCATCATGTAATGTGTGTTTTCTTTGAGTCACCCCTCTCTCTCTCTTTCTCTTTCTCCCCCTCTCTCTTTATCTCTCCCCCTCTTTTCTCTCCCCTTCTCTCTTTCTGTCTGCTCTCTCTCTCTTCTTTCCTCAGACCAGTAACATGTTCTTCATTGTGGTGATGATGGCGATCGTGCTGCTGAGTTTCGGGGTTTCCAGGAAGGCCATCCTGTCTCCAGACGAGGAGCCGTCCTGGAGCCTGGCTCGGGACGTCGTCTTCAATCCGTACTGGATGATCTACGGCGAGGTGTACGCCGGCGAGATTGACCGTGAGTAATCGAATACCAAACACTAGAAACCAGGGTTCCTACCCACCAAAACACTAGAAACTAGGGTTCATACCCACCAAAAAACTATAAACCAGGGTTCATACACACCAAAACACTAGAAACCAGGGTTCCTACACACCAAAACACTAGAAACCAAGGTTCATACCGACCAAAACACTAGAAACCAGGGTTCATACCCACCAAAACACTATAAACCAGAGTTCATACACACCAAAACACTAGAAACCAGGGTTCATACCTACTGAAACACTAAAAACCAGGGTTCCTACCCATCAAAACACTAGAAACCAGGGTTCACACCCACCAAAACACTAGAAACCAGGGTTCCTACCCATCAAAACACTAGAAACCAGGGTTCATACCGACCAAAACACTAGAAACCAGGGTTCATACGCACCAAAACACTAGAAACCAGGGTTCCTACCCACCAAAACACTAGAAACCAAACCAAAACACTAGAAACCAGGGTTCATACCCACCAAAACACTAGAAACCAGGGTTCATACCCACCAAAACACTAGAAACCAGGGTTCATACCCACCAAAACACTAGAAACCAGGGTTTCACTAGAAACCACACCCACCAAAACACTAGAAACCAGGGTTCCTACCCACCAAAACACTAGAAACCAGGGTTCCTACCCACCAAAACACTAGAAACCAGGGTTCATACCCACCAAAACACTAGAAACCAGGGTTCCTACGCACCAAAACACTAGAAACCAGGGTTCATACCCACCAAACACTAGAAACCAGGGGTTCATACCCACCAAAACACTAGAAACCAAGGGTTACCGAAACACTAGAAACCAGGGTTCATACCCACCAAAACACTAGAAACCAGGGGACCAAAACACTAGAAACCAGGGTTCCTACCGACCAAAACACTAGACACCAGGGTTCATACCCACCAAAACACTAGAAACCAGGGTTCATACCCACCAAAACACTAGAAACCAGGGTTCCTACGCACCAAAACACTAGAAACCAGGGTTCATACCCACCAAACACTAAAAACCAGGGGTTCATACCCACCAAAACACTAGAAACCAAGGTTGCTACCTACCGAAACACTAGAAACCAGGGTTCATACCCACCAAAACACTAGAAACCAGGGTTCATACCCACCAAAACACTAGAAACCAGGGTTCACACCCACCAAAACACTAGAAACCAGGGTTCACACCCACCAAAACACTAGAAACCAGGGTTCATACCCACCAAAACACTAAAACCAGGGTTCATACCCACCAAAACACTAGAAACCAGGGTTCATACGCACCAAAACACTAGAAACCAGGGTTCATACCGACCAAAACACTAGAAACCAGGGTTCCTACCGACCAAAACACTAGAAACCAGGGTTCATACCCACCAAAACACTAGAAACCAGGGTTCATACCACCAAAACACTAGAAACCAGGGTTCATACCCACCAAAACACTAGAAACCAGGGTTCATACCCACCAAAACACTAGAAACCAGGGTTCATACCGACCAAAACACTAGAAACCAGGGTTCATACCGACCAAAACACTAGAAACCAGGGTTCATACGCACCAAAAC
The DNA here is from genome assembly GCA_026937815.1 of Etheostoma perlongum. NCBI lineage: Eukaryota > Metazoa > Chordata > Actinopteri > Perciformes > Percidae > Etheostoma > Etheostoma perlongum. The sequence continues at coordinate 1,428,105 of CM049375.1, read as the reverse complement.
ACTAGAAACCAGGGTTCATACCGACCAAAACACTAGAAACCAGGGTTCCTACCGACCAAAACACTAGAAACCAGGGTTCATACCCACCAAAACACTATAAACCAGGGTTCCTACCCACCAAAACACTAGAAACCAGGTTTAATACCCACCAAAACACTAGAAACCAGGGTTCATACCCACCAAAACACTAGGGTTCATACCCACCAAAGAAACCAGGGTTCATACCCACCAAAACACTAGAAACCAGGGTTCATACCCACCAAAACACTAGAAACCAGGGTTCATACCCACCAAAACACTAGAAACCAGGGTTCATACCTACCAAAACACTAGAAACCAGGGTTCATACCGACCAAAACACTAGAAACCAGGGTTCCTGACCAAAACACTAGAAACCAGGGTTGTACCCACAAAACACTAGAAACCAGGGAAACACTAGAAACCAGGGTTCCTACCCACCAAAACACTAGAAACCAGGGTTCATACCCACCAAAACACTAGAAACCAGGGTTCACACCCACCAAAACACTAGAAACCAGGGTTCATACCCACCAAAACACTAGAAACCAGGGTTCATACGCACCAAAACACTAGAAACCAGGGTTCATACCCACCAAAACACTAGAAACCAGGGTTTTACCCACCAAAACACTAGAAACCAGGGTTCATACCCACCAAAACACTAGAAACCAGGGTTCACACCCACCAAAACACTAGAAACCAGGGTTCCTACCCACCAAAACACTAGAAACCAGGGTTCCTACCCACCAAAACACTAGAAACCAGGGTTCACACCCACCAAAACACTAGAAACCAGGGTTCACACCCACCAAAACACTAGAAACAAACCAAGAGAAGACACAAATGCCTCATCAGAATTTGTCAACTTGTGTGTGTGTGTGTGTTTTTATACGTGTGTGTGTGTGTTTGTGTTTGTGTGTGTGTGTGTGTGTGTGTCTTTTATATGTGTGTGTGTGTGTGTGTGTGTGTGTTTTATATGTGTGTGTGTGTTTGTTTGTGTGTGTGTTTGTGTGTGTGTGTGTTTTTATATGTGTGTGTGTGTGTGTGTGTGTTTTTTTTTGTGTGTGTGTGTGTGTTTTTTTTGTATGTGTGTGTGTGTGTGTGTGTGTGTGTGTTGACAGCTTGTGAGGGCGGTCAGTCGTGCCCCCCGGCCTCCTTCCTCACGCCGTTCCTCCAGGCCGTCTACCTCTTCTTCCAGTACATCATCATGGTCAACATCCTCATCGCTTTCTTCAAGTAACCTCTGATTATTCTCTGATTTTTATTCTGATTTTTATTCTGATCCTGGTCCTGATTCTGGTTCTGATCCCAGTGTTTGAATACATTTAAGCTGCAGGACTCCCAGTTGTATTATATAAATATGTAAATAAAGTTTTGTGTTGTCGACCGCAGCAACATCTACTTCGACATGGCGTCGACGTCCAATAAGCTGTGGAAGTACAACCGGTACCGCTACATCATGACCTATCAGGACCGGCCGTGGCTGCCGCCGCCGCTCATCCTCCTCAGTCACATGACCCTCGCTCTCAGCGCCGCCTACAGGAAGTTCAGAGGAAACGCAGAGCGGGAGGAGAGAGCCTCGGGACTCAGTGAGTAACTCTACCAACTAGTTACTGAAGGAACTAGTTACTGAAGGACCTAGTTACTGAAGGACCTAGTTACTAAAGGAACTAGTTACTATAGGAACTAGTTACTATAGGAACTAGTTACTGAAGGAACCAGTTCCTGAAGGAATTAGTTACTGAAGGACCTAGTTACTAAAGGAACTAGTTACTATAGGAACTAGTTACTATAGGAACTAGTTACTGAAGGAACCAGTTCCTGAAGGAACCAGTTACTAAAGGAACTAGTTACTGAAGGTACTAGTTACTGAAAGAACCAGTTACTGAAGGAACTAGTTACTGAAGGAACTAGTTACTATAGGAACTAGTTACTGGAGGAGCCATTTACTGAAGGAACTAGTTACTGAAAGAACCAGTTACTGAAGGAACTAGTTACTGAAGGTACTAGTTACTGAAGGAACTAGTTACTATAGGAACTAGTTACTGGAGGAAATAGTTACTAAAGGAACTAGTTACTGAAGGTACTAGTTACTGAAAGAACCAGTTACTGAAGGAACTAGTTACTGAAGGAACTAGTTACTATAGGAACTAGTTACTGGAGGAAATAGTTACTAAAGGAACTAGTTACTGAAGGTACTAGTTACTGAAAGAACCAGTTACTGAAGGAACTAGTTACTGAAGGAACTAGTTACTATAGGAACTAGTTACTGGAGGAAATAGTTACTGAAGGAACTAGTTACTGAAGGAACTAGTTACTATAGGAACTAGTTACTGGAGGAAATAGTTACTGAAGGAACTAGTTACTGAAGGAACTAGTTACTATAGGAACTAGTTACTGGAGGAAATAGTTACTAAAGGAACTAGTTACTGAAGGTACTAGTTACTGAAGGAACCAGTTACTGAAGGAACTAGTTACTAAAGGAACTAGTAACTAAAGGAACTAGTTACTGAAGTAATAACTACAAATAACTAATGTTTGGGAAATCTATGTTTTGTAATGCGATTTTTTTGTTTTTATCGGACGATTTATTGGAATATCGGATTTTTAATTAACCGAACATTTATCTGGCATGGGTCGGGCTCTGATGACTAAGCTAGGATTAGACATGGAAACTGTGGAGGAACCTATGACTTATTTATCTTGTTTTTCTTGACTTCTTTGTCACTTTTTTGACTTTTTTTCTTGATTTTTTTCATTTAAACGTTTAAAATAAAAACTTTATTCGCCAATTTGAATTTTTTTCAGCGGTTGCCACTTTGTGCCATTTATTTCACCACTTTATTCATGATGTGACACTTCTTCCATCATCTTTTTTTCAACGCTTTTGACACTTTTTTTCAAAAGATTTTTGCTTCTTTTACCATTTTTGTGTGTGTCTGCATGGATATTTCAGTAATCCAGCTGCTGTTCATACACGTTGGGAGTGTGTTTAAGGTCTCGTGTGTTGCCGTGTTCCCAGAGCTGAACCTGGGCCTCGAGGACCGGAAGAAGCTCCACGAGTTCGAGGAGAAATGTGTGCAGGCCTACTTCAACGAGAAGACCGAGGGTCTCCACAGCAGCCAGATCAACCGGATCAGGACCACCGCCGAGAGGTGGGGCACCAAACCTAGACTTAGACTCTCATTATTATTATCTGATTCTCTTTATTGAGCCTGTTGGGATCACTCTGCAAGGAAATTGAAATTTCCAGCAGCAGATTTCAGCAGCTTACAAAAAAGGTATAAAAATACCGTGCAGAGAAAAACAGTATAATAATAGAAATAATGACAATAAAAATAAAATAAAAAATAAATAAATAATAATAGCAATAATAATACCTATGGCTATAAAAATACCTTTAACATAAATGATCAGTTAAGAGCAGTTAGAGTGTCCAGGTATGTATGTGAGTAGATTATTAATTTTTAAATTAAAATTAACAACCATTCATAGAGAAAAAACTAACTGTTCTTAGATATGAGGACAAAGAGAGGCTAGGGTCCCAATGTAGAAACAGGTCTGGTGGAGATATGCTGCTCTATACACGCTAAAAGTAGTGATTATTTACATGGAGTCTGGTGGAGATATGCTGCTCTATACATGCTAAAAGTAGTGATTATTTACATGGAGTCTGGTGGAGATATGCTGCTCTATACATGCTAAAAGTAGTGATTATTTACATGGAGTCTGGTGGAGATATGCTGCTCTATACATGCTAAAAGTAGTGATTATTTACATGGAGTCTGGTGGAGATATGCTGCTCTATACACGCTAAAAGTAGTGATTATTTACATGGAGTCTGGTGGAGATATGCTGCTCTATACATGCTAAAAGTAGTGATTATTTACATGGAGTCTGGTGGAGATATGCTGCTCTATACATGCTAAAAGTAGTGATTATTTACATGGAGTCTGGTGGAGATATGCTGCTCTATACATGCTAAAAGTAGTGATTATTTACATGGAGTCTGGTGGAGATATGCTGCTCTATACACGCTAAAAGTAGTGATTATTTACATGGAGTCTGGTGGAGATATGCTGCTCTATACATGCTAAAAGTAGTGATTATTTACATGGAGTCTGGTGGAGATATGCTGCTCTATACACGCTAAAAGTAGTGATTATTTACATGGAGTCTGGTGGAGATATGCTGCTCTATGCTAAAAGTAGTGATTAACATGGAGTCTGGTGGAGATATGCTGCTCTATAATTAAATAGTGATTATTTACATGGACTGGTGGAGATATGCCTGCTAAAAGGTGATTATTTTGGAGTCTGGTGGAGATATGCTGCTCTATACATTGTAGTGATTTTATTTACATTTGGTGGAGATATGCTGCTCTATAGCTAAAAGTAGTGATTATTTACATGGAGTCTGGTGGGATATGCTGCTCTATACATGCTAAAAGTATGATTATCCATGGAGTCTGGTGGAGATATGCTGCTCTATCAGCTAAAAGTAGTGATTATTTACATGGACCTGGTGGAGATATGCTGCTCTATACATGCTAAAAGTAGTGATTATTTACATGGAGTCTGGTGGAGATATGCTGCTCTATACACGCTAAAAGTAGTGATTATTTACATGGAGTCTGGTGGAGATATGCTGCTCTATACACGCTAAAAGTAGTGATTATTGGCATGGAGTGGAGATATGCTGCTCTATACATGCTAAAAGTAGTGATTATTTACATGGAGTCTGGTGGAGATATGCTGCTCTCACTAAAATAGTGATTATTTACATGGAGTCTGGTGGAGATATGCTGCTCCAGCTAAAAGTAGTGATTTACATGGAGTCTGGTGGAGATATGCTGCTCTATACTAAAAGTAGTGATTATTTACATGGAGTCTGGTGATACTCTATACATGCTAAAAGTAGTGATTATTTACATGGAGTCTGGTGGAGATATGCTGCTCTATACATGCTAAAAGTAGTGATTATTTACATGGAGTCTGGTGGAGATATGCTGCTCTATACATGCTAAAAGTAGTGATTATTTACATGGAGTCTGGTGGAGATATGCTGCTATATATGTGCTAAAAGTAGTGATTATTTACATGGAGTCTGGTGGAGATATGCTGCTATATATGTGCTATGTATCCATAAACTTTGACCTAGTCCGATGAAAGAAACCATGGGAATTAATAAATTGGAGTCCAAGGTGACAGGCCTCAGGGCCTTATTTCAAACTTGTTTGAGTGATTTTGGTTCATTTTTGTGCCTCTAGGGCAGAGGAGATGGTGATGACGGTGGGGGAATTCTAAAGTCATCTTCATCCAGGACAGCCTTTGCAGCTCGACTGTCAGCTTGGTCAACTCCAGGACCTGTCGGCACTCGCTGTGGACACGCTCACTCTGCTCTCTGCCTCCGACAGCCTCCACCAGGCTCGCCTGGCTCAGTGTCGGCCAATCACGGCGGCCCGCCGCGACACCGCATCTCACCACATCCTGCCGCACAGCTGGACGCTCCAGCACAGAAGTGAAATCACGGACTTTTAGCGGTGACCAAGGCGTGTAAAAGCACACCGCCGTCTTTGCTGAAGGGCTGCACGGCGGTGGTGAGTTGACGGGCTTCCCAGGATGTCGTAGCCAAAGGGAGCAAGGGAAGAAGACAAGGACACGCCGAGGAAGCAGACGAAGAAGCAAAGCAGGTACTAGGAATGCAAACCAAGAGGATTTAAATGGTTAAAGTTTGAGTTTTATTAAATAATTGTTTAAAGCATTTAAACAAACTTTCACCATCACCAAACCCACCAGACTCCATGTAAATAATCACTACTTTTAGCGTGTATAGAGCAGCATATCTCCACCAGACTCCATGTAAATAATCACTACTTTTAGTTTGTATAGAGCAGCATATCTCCACCAGACTCCATGTAAATAATCACTACTTTTAGTTTGTATAGAGCAGCATATCTCCACCAGACTCCATGTAAATAATCACTACTTTTAGAGTGTATAGAGCAGCATATCTCCACCAGACTCCATGTAAATAATCACTACTTTTAGCATGTATAGAGCAGCATATCTCCACCAGACTCCATGTAAATAATCACTACTTTTAGTGTGTATAGAGCAGCATATCTCCACCAGACTCCATGTAAATAATCACTACTGTTTTCGTGATGGTGAAAGTTTGTTTAAATGCTTCTATAATCAACATCATAGATCCATCCCATAATGTTGCCACGCACTTAAAATAATAATCTGAGTCAAACACTGTTGTTTATTCAGTCACTTAGACAGCAGTGCATTGGAAAATAGGGTCCAGGTTGAGAAATACTGAAGTAACCCTGGTATACCTAGTACTGTGAGCTGTATGACAATAAAACTACCACATAATAAATGACTCACAGTTTTATATATTTAGTTATCCCGCCATCTTTTATGATTTACAAATTTTGTTTAATTTTCCCAACATTTTAGTCACGTTTTGCCGCTTAAAAAAAAGATTTTTTGATGCGTTTCCCAACGCTTTCTTTTTAGCAATGTTATTGGTTCTTTTTCTGACATTTTGACACTTTCGGCACGTTTTGTTGTCATTTTGAAACTTTTTGCGCCCACCTTAGTCATCTTTTTCCCGCCATTTTTTTCATTTACAAATTTTGTTTACTTTTCCCGCCATTTTGTTGCTTTACAAAAGTTTTTTTGAGGTTTTTCCCAATGCTTTCTTACACATTTGTGATGTTATTGTTGCATCCTCTGACATTTTGACATTTTCGTCACGTTTTGGCACTTTTTGCACCGCTTTAGTCACTTTTTTGACCCTTTTCCCGCCATTTTTTCTGATTTACAAATTTTGTTTACTTTTCTGCCATTTTGTTGCTTTTTGCAACTTTACAAAACGTTTTTTGACATTTTTCCCAACGCTTTCTTACATCTTTTCTGATGGTACTGTCCCCCCCTCCCCAACCCAGGATTCACCGTCTGCTACGCTTGAGCCTCCCAGTGAGACTTGTCCCGGAGTCAGACCTGCGTCTCATGCTTTCCTGTCCCTCTTCCACGGTGGCAGCCCTCTTGGGGGGTTTCGGGACCAGACACCCTCTGAGTCGTGCGCCCCCTCCTGCTGTGGCTCCCCCCTGTCCCCCCGAGGCCTGGAGTCTCCGCATTACAAGCACTGGACCTGGGACCTGTACCCCAGCCAGGAGGAGACGTCCATGGAAGAGGAGGAAGAGGAGGAAGAGGACAGGTCACATGGCCGTGCGTCTGATGTCCATTTATCCAGATCCTCGAGCGACGCCGCCCTTCTGTCCCACCCCCGAGACGTCTCCGAGGGTTTGGTGAATCCCGCCTTCTCTCAGGACGACAGCCAGCCCGTTTCTCGCTGCAGACCTTTCAGCCAATGGGGAAGGCCGGAGCCGAGGTCGCCCAGGTGGGCGCGTCCCTCCAGAGACCGTCCCTACGGTTTCTGCCGGTCCCTGTCCTCCAGCGTGGAGAATGTGGCGTTCGACACATCGCTGCGATGCAGCGAGAGCCGAGGTCGGGTCCTAGTTTTTGCTCTTTTCAAATGTTTTAATTTCTTGTCTTTCTTTATTTTTACATTTTTGTTGCTTTTTACAATATTCTTTTCCTGCTTTTTAGATAAATTTTTCGTTTGTGTTTTTTCAACTTTTTAGATGTACACATATTTTGGGGTATTTTTGTTCTTTTTGTCGTTTTTTTGACATTTTTGTGGCTATTTACCGTGTCTTTCTCAGCTTTTTAGACGTTATTTGGTTATTGATTTTGGGATGTCTCTGATCTTGCTGTTGGATTTTCACAATAAGGGTCTTTTTTGTTTCTGCAGAGTGGTCCAAGTCATCTGACTTCTCTCAGGCTGCAGACGGCCGAGGCAAAAACCATCACAGGAAGACGGTGAAGATCCAGGAGAGCAGCCCCAACACGGTGAGAAGGAAGTGTCTGCTCCTGACTGGCTAGTAGTCCTTACCTAGGTACTGTCAGGGCCCTCATACTCTGCTACTGACTGGCTAGTAGTCTGACTGGCTAGTAGTCCCTAGGTACTGTCAGGACCCTCATACTCTGCTCCTGACTGGCTAGTAGTCCTTACCTAGGTACTGTCAGGGACCCATACTCTGCTCCTGACTGGCTAGTAGTAGTCCTTACCTAGCTCCTGTGGCTAGTAGTCCTTACCTAGGTACTGTCAGGACCCTCATACTCTGTTTCTGACTGGTAGTAGGACCCTCAGGACCCTCTGCTTCCTGACTGGCTAGTAGTCCTTACCTAGGTACTGTCAGGACCCTCATACTCTGCTTCCTGACTGGCTAGTAGTCCTTACCTAGGTACTGTCAGGGCCCTCATACTCTGCTTCTGACTGGCTAGTAGTCCTTACCTAGGTACTGTCAGGACCCTCATACTCTGCTTCTGACTGGCTAGTAGTCCTTACCTAGGTACTGTCAGGACCCTCATACTCTGCTCTGACTGGCTAGTAGTCCTTACCTAGGTACTGTCAGGGCCCCTCATACTCTGCTTCTGACTGGCTAGTAGTAGTACCTGTACTGTCAGGACCCTGTCTCTTTGATTTAGTAGTCCCATCTGTCTTTATTTCAGTCCCATCTGTCTGACGGCTGCAGGAGACGGCGCCGGAGACTCCGAGGAGAACCCACGTGTTGGTCGGCTTCCACCAGCCTCAGTCAGCTCAGTAAGGACACGCAGGCCTCTAACGCTTAGGGTTAGGGAGAGCACTTCATAAAGGGGAAAGAAGTAGGGGAGAGGAGGAGGAGGGAGCAGAGGAAGAGGAGTAGGGAGAAGAGAAGGAGGGGGAGTAGGAGGAAGAGGAGGAGGAGGAGGGAGAAGAGAAGAAGGAGGAAGAGGAGGAGGGGAGGAGGAGGAAGAGGAGGCAGAGGAGGAAGAGGAGGAGATGGAGGAGGGAGGGAAGGGAGGAGGAGGGAGAGGAGGACAAGGGAGAAGAGGAGGAGGATGAGGGAGAGGAGGAGGAGGAAGAAAAGGAGGTGGCAGCGTGTTAGCGGACTGCTAACATTAAACCTGTTTATGGGATGTTTAAGGGAGAATGTAGAGCGAGAATACTACCCTGACAGGTTTTAATAGTATTTGAGGGAGGGACACCATGATGTCTGTCTGTATTTAATGATAAGCTATAAGCACAAATCTTCCCCTTGAACCTGAACGCACCGCCTCTCTAGATCCACCCACTGACCTCTCCTTTGTTTCCTTTCTTTAAATATTGTTTCAGATTTTGAACCGATGGATTTGCTGCAGAAGCAAGTATTTTCCCATCAGGTAAATCTGCAGTAACCATGGAAACATTAGGAAAATAAGATGTGCATTGAGTGTATAACGTCTGTACGTACGTGTGTCTGCAGGACGTCTGGAGCCCGACTCATTCAGCGTGGAACAGCTGGGCCAGATCCATGAGCTGCAGGTCTTCGTAAGTCCGCCATGTTTCTGTTGTATGTTTTTTTTAAGTTAAAATATTATTTTTTAAAAATATTTTAATTCCAAATGCCAAGGGAACTTTATAAGGATGCATAGTATCCTGATCCCTGAAATAACTGGTCTTTAATAATAAAAATCTGCCTCTATGGGAATTTAACATAGGGGGGTGTATACTTATGCCCCCTGTATTTTAACATAGGGGGTGTATACTTATGCCCCTGTATTTTAACATAGGGGGTGTATACTTATGCCCCTGTATTTTAACATAGGGGGTGTATACTTATGCCCCTGTATTTTAACATAGGGGGTGTATACTTATGCCCCCTGTATTTTAACATAGGGGGTGTATACTTATGCCCTGTATTTTTAACAGGGGGTGTATACTTATGCCCCTGTATTTTAACATGGGGGGTGTATACTTATGCCCCCTGTATTTTAACATAGGGGGTGTATACTTATGCCCCTGTATTTTAACATAGGGGGTGTATACTTATGCCCCCTGTATTTTAACATAGGGGGGGTGTATACTTATGCCCCTGTATTTTAACATAGGGGGTGTATACTTATGCCCCTGTATTTTAACATAGGGGGTGTATACTTATGCCCCTGTATTTTTAACATAGGGGGTGTACTTATGCCCCTGTATTTTAACATAGGGGGTGTATACTTATGCCTCCTGTATTTTAACCTTATGCCCCTGTATTTTAACATAGGGGGGTGTATACTTATGCCCCTGTATTTTAACATAGGGGGGTGTATACTTATGCCTTCTGTATTTTAACATAGGGGTGTATACTTATGCCTTCTGTATTTTAACATAGGGGGTGTATACTTATGCCTCCTGTATTTTAACATAGGGGGTGTATACTTATGCCCCTGTATTTTAACATAGGGGGGTGTATACTTATGCCTTCTGTATTTTAACATAGGGGGGTGTATACTTATGCCTTCTGTATTTTAACATAGGGGGTGTATACTTATGCCTTCTGTATTTTAACATAGGGGGTGTATACTTATGCCTCCTGTATTTTAACATAGGGGGTGTATACTTATGCCTCCTGTATTTTAACATAGGGGGGTGTATACTTATGCCCCTGTATTTTAACATAGGGGGTGTATACTTATGCCCCTGTATTTTAACATAGGGGGGTGTATACCCCTGTATTTTAACATGGGGGGTGTATACTTATGCCCCTGTATTTTTAACATAGGGGTGTATACTTATGCCCCTGTATTTTAACATAGGGGTGTATACTTATGCCCCCTGTATTTTAACATAGGGGGGTGTATACTTATGCCCCCTGTATTTTAACATAGGGGGTGTATACTTATGCCCCCTGTATTTTAACATAGGGGTGTATACTTATGCCCCCTGTATTTTAACATAGGGGGGTGTATACTTATGCCCCCATAGGGGGTGTATACTTATGCCTTCTGTATTTTTAACATAGGGGGGTGTATTGCCCCTGTATTTTAACATAGGGGGGTGTATACTTATGCCCCTGTATTTTAACATAGGGGGTGTATACTTATGCCTCTGTATTTTAACATAGGGGGTGTATACTTATGCCCCCTGTATTTTAACATAGGGGGTGTATACGTATGCCCCCTGTATTTTAACATAGGGGGTGTATACTTATGCCCCTGTATTTTAACATAGGGGGGGTGTATACTTATGCCCCCTGTATTTTAACATAGGGGTGTATACTTATGCCCCTGGGGGTGTATACTTATGCCCCTGTATTTTAACATAGGGGGTGTATACTTATGCCCCTGTATTTTAACATAGGGGGTGTATACTTATGCCTCCCCTTATGCCTTCTGTATTTTAACATAGGGGGTGTATACTTATGCCTTCTGTATTTTAACATAGGGGGTGTATACTTATGCCTTCTGTATTTTAACATAGGGGTGTATACTTATGCCCCTGTATTTTAACATAGGGGGTGTATACTTATGCCCCTGTATTTTAACATAGGGGGTGTATACTTATGCCCCCTGTATTTTTAACATAGGGGGTGTATACTTACATGTATTTTAACACAGGGGGGTGTATTATGCCCCCTGTAATTTAACATAGGGGTGTATACTTATGCCCCCTGTATTTTAACATAGGGGGGTGTATACTTACTGTATTTTAACAAGGGGTATTCTTATGCCTCCTGTATTTTAACATAGGGGGGGTGTATACTTATGCCTTCTGTATTTTAACATAGGGGTGTATACTTATGCCCCTGTATTTTTAACATAGGGGGTGTATACTTATGCCCCTGTATTTTAACATAGGGGGTGTATACTTATGCCTCTGTATTTTAACATAGGGGGTGTATACTTATGCCCCATTTCCTATTTTAAAATATAAATATGTTTATGATATTATTGTATTTTAATTATTGCCTCCTGTATTTTAACTGTTACTGTATGCCCCTGTATTTTTTGATTTTCGTATTTTATTTGTCTGGGGTGTATACTTAGCCCTCATTTTAACAGTCCACTGTATTTTTGTATCCGCACTATTCAGGTTTTAACAAGTGTGCAGGGGGTGTATATTATGAGGGTATTTTTTAACATATGGGGGGTTATACTTATGTTATAGGGGGTATTTTATGCCCTCTGTATTTTAACATAGGGGGGTGTATACTTATGCCCCTGTATTTTAACATACATACATACAAACCTATTCAAGCCACTGTATATACAGGTATGTAAAAACACTAACAATTTCATCCCTTCTTTCTCTTTATGACTGCAGTTTGCAGAGTGGGATCGCCCCTGAAGGTATTTCTCATCGTGT
>CM049375.1:1405856-1408356 GCA_026937815.1 Etheostoma perlongum | reverse complement strand
GAGGGATATGCAGGGTCTCCATGGCGGAGGGATACGCACGGTCTGGATGGCGGAGGGATACGCAGGGTCTGGATGGCGGAGGGATATGCAGGGTCTCCATGGCGGAGGGATACGCACGGGGATGGCGGGGGATCGAGGGTCTGGATGGCGGGGATACGCAGGGTCTGGATGGCGGCAACTGTTGTTTTTATGAAGTAAATTGATTTTAGTTGAAAAAATAATGCTCTTTTTAATTCTTTTGAAATAAAATCACGTTTTCAAACATTTTTCCGTGTGTGTGTGAGTGTGTATGTGAGAGTGTGTGTTTGTGTGTGTGTGTGTGTGTGTGTGCGCGCCACTGCCACTTTGCTCGTTTGAAAGCCATGATGTCTCTCTCCCATGGGGGGATTCTCTGGGCGGGCAAACAGAGAAAGAGGAGGTAATCTTTCTCTTTATGATGTCATAAGGGGAAGATTCCAGCTCGGCCCATCTGAGCTTTCATTTTCTCAAAGGCAGAGTGTGTGTGTGTGAGTGTGTGTGTGTGTGTGTGTGTGTGTGTGTGTGGGGGGGATATTGAGATTGTTTAAAGCAGTACACTGTAAAAAATACTCGTTAGATTAAAACACTCCCACTTTTCCTGGTTAAAAGCATCCTAATTATGAGATTATCTAATATTATTATTATTAATAATATTAATGATATTAATGATAATATTATTAATAATAATATCAAGTTTGCCGTAGCGGTCTGCCCTCCATCGTCACGCAGAACGTTTTTCTTTTATTTTGTAATACACACACACACACACACACACACACACACACACACACACACACACACACACACACACACACACACACACACACACACACACACACACACACACACACACACACACACACACACACACACACACACACACACACACCCACACACACACACACACACACACACACACACACACACACACACACACACACATTCACAAGAAAGAAGAGAAACAAAACATTTTAAATGGAGATATTTTTATCGCTTGTGTATAAATAAGAACATTTTATTTCAAAAATACTTCCAGCCTCGGGGGGCGTGGGGGGGGGGGTGGGGGGGGGGGAGCTCGCCCTGAACCCTGTCACCCCCCCCCCCCCCCCCAGTGTTACGAAGCAGGACCCCCCCCCCCCCCCAACCCAACATCATGAGAAGAGAAAAACACAAAAAAGCCCCGAATGTCATGCAAAGAGAACAGAACAACAACCGGCTAATAGTAGTAGAAGAAGAGTAGTCATAACAATAACAATAATAATAATAATAATAATAATAATAATAGTAATAGTAATAAAATAAAAATAATTAATCTTACAATGCAAACATGACAGTAGTAGATGCCTCCCGTTCTTATTGCTACAGTTTCCTACTTACAGTGTTCCCCATTACCCCCCCCACCATTACCCCCAATTACCCCCCCCACCATTACCCCCCCACCATTACCCCCCCTCCCCCAATTACCCCTCTGATTCACAGTCAACAAGGTAAAACATAGCATCACACCCTAAAAACCTCATGTTTCACAGCGCAGGAATTCACTGTCGGGGGTTGCATGGGGGGTTGCATGGGGGGGGGTTGGGGGGTTGCATGGGGGGGGTTGCATGGGGGGGTTGCATGGAGGGGGGTTGCATGGGGGTGGGGTTGCATGGGGGGGGGGGTTGCATGGGGGGTTGCATGGAGGGGGGTTGCATGGGGGTTGCATGGGTGGGGTTGCATGGAGGGGGGTTGCATGGGGGTGGGGTTGCATGGGGGGGGTTGCATGGGGGTTGCATGGGGGTTGCATGGGGGTGGGGTTGCATGGGGGTGTTGCATGGGGGGTTCACAGCTTACAGTCGGACTTCCTCTCGGTCCCGAAACACAACCGTCCTCACTCCCGGCGCCGCGACGTTAGCGTAAAATAAACACCCGACTAAAGTCCCAATATTTTAGGATTATTATCAGAAACAAGTCGGAATATTTTGGAGGAAACAAGTCGGAATATTTTAAGAAAAAGTTGGAATACTTTTAAGAAACAAATCGTAATATTTTGAGGAAAAATTCTGAACATTTTAAGAAAAATCGTAATATTTTCAAGGAAAAAAAAGTCACAGTATTTCGAGGAACAAATATTTGATTTATTGTGCGTCTGTCAACGTGTCGGCGAGGTCTTAAAATCTAAAAAAAATTCCATATTATATCATATATACATATATATATATATATATGTATATATATATATATATGTATATATATATATATATATATATATATATATATATATATATATATATATATATATATATATATATATATATATATATATATATATATATATATATACATATATATATATATATATATATATATATATATACTATATATATATATGTATATATATGTATATATATATATATATTTATATATATATGTATATATATATATATATATATATATATATATATATATATATATATATATACTATATATATATATGTATATA
>CM049375.1:1398356-1403356 GCA_026937815.1 Etheostoma perlongum | reverse complement strand
GCTGCTCTATACACGCTAAAAGTAGTGATTATTTACATGGAGTCTGGTGGAGATATGCTGCTCTATACACGCTAAAAGTAGTGGTTATTTACATGGAGTCTGGTGGTGTAGTGAGATCTGGTGGAGATATGCTGCTCTATACACGCTAAAAGTAGTGATTATTTACATGGAGTCTGGTGGGTTTGGTGATGGTGTTTCATGTTAAACTAAAAGGATCTGACTCTAATTGTCAGACACTTAGAATAATAATCTGAGTCTGTCAGCGGCAACAACACAACTTTTAGTGGACGGAAACAACTGAAAAATAGGATCCAGGTTGGAAAAAAAAATTTTTTTTTACCCTTTAAAGTCCAGTTTGTCTTGACTTTGTGGAACTGACCTCTGCCGTCCGGGACCTGATGCACGTGGAGTAAAGACCAGGGCGAGGGTCCGGGGGAGGGGGGGCGTAGACACCGTCTGAGGTCCTAGTTTCTGATTGGCTGTTGCTGGGTTGATTGTTCGAAAGCACTCGTAATTATTGCAGCGAGAAGAAAAACGATTGAAAGGATGGCAAATCTGCCAGATTGTTATTCTTGCAAAATAGAATATTTACGTATTATCTCCACATTATTCTCCTTCATATGTCTATCTTTACATCTCTATCAGACGGATGTGAACATCCAGACAAGGCTTTTATATTTCAACCCCATATTCCGTCTCAACTTTACAAATTCTGTACACAAGAAACTATCAAATCAAATAAAAGATCTAGACACAGACCGGGATATTTAAATTAGGACTAACTTATTTAAACAGAACGAGAAGTAATACTGGAATCTGCTCTGCGCTACAATAATATCTACAACAGCGTCGCTACGTCTCTAACTCCACCGCTGCTCCCCCCCCCATCCCTATCCCACCAAAAAAAAAAAGATTATTATAGTCCCTAGATTTTTTTTTTTTTTTTTTTTAAAGTCTGTACATTTCTGGTCAGTCAGTCAGCTTAAGCCCCGCCCGCCCGGGGGTGCGTTTGATTCTATATACATTCTTCAGACTGTATCGGTGAACAGGACGTAAGTGCTGCACATTCCTAGTTACGTTGGCGGTTAACTTCCTGCTGAGCGCGGACGCCATGACGACGTCTGGGTGTGTCTGTTGCATCGGGGGGGGGGGGGGTCACTTGGGCATGGCCATGGCGGCGTTGGGGTCGGGGTTGAAGAGTTCTTTGTAGAGCGGGGGGAACAGGATGTTGACGGTCTCTGGGTGCAGCTGCTGGAAGGCCTGCAGCTCCTCGGTGTGCAGGGTGCAGAGGGCGGCCAGGGTCGGGATCCGGCTGATCAGCTGGGGGGGAGAGAGGGGGAGACCGTCAAGTTAAGGTACATTATATATATATATACACACATGTATAAAGCTTACTCCGAGAAGTATTGTAGTATTTACCTGTTGTTTATTACTGTGTTTATCATTGTCGCCTTTTTCAGTATTTGTTGGGAATTTTTGTTGGGAAAAAAGTTTTTTTTTTAAAAATATTTTCTACACCTTTGTCACCTTTTTCAAAGTTTAAAAAAAAAAAAATTTTGTCGCCTTTTTCAGTATTTTTGGGCAAGTTATTGTGAGTTTTCGAGGTCTTTATGAACAATGTTTTCGACGCCTTTTTCAGTATTTTTCAGTATTTATTTCTGAGTTTATGTTGCTTTTTTCAACAATGTTATCAACACTTCGCCTTTTTCAACGTTTTTTTTTTTTTACAATTTTTTCCCACCGTTTTCAGAATATTTGGGGAATTTTTTCGAAGTTTTTTTAAACAATATTTTCAACGCCTTTTCCAGGTTTTTTTGCAATTTTTTCTGAGTTCATGTCGCCTTTTTCGATGATTTTTTTTAAATGTTTCGTCAGATAAATAATGATACATTGGTGAGAGATAATGAGGTGTAACCATGGAGATAAAGAGGTGTAACCATGGAGATAAAGAGGTGTAACAATGGAGATAATGAGGTGTAACAATGGAGATAATGAGGTGTAACAATGGAGATAAAGAGGTGTAACCATGGAGATAAAGAGGTGTAACCATGGAGATAAAGAGGTGTAACCATGGAGATAAAGAGGTGTAACCATGGAGATAAAGAGGTGTAACCATGGAGATAATGAGGTGTAACAATGGAGATAAAGAGGTGTAACCATGGAGATAAAGAGGTGTAACCATGGAGATAAAGAGGTGTAACCATGGAGATAATGAGGTGTAACCATGAAGATAATGAGGTGTAACCATGGCGATAAAGAGGTGTAACTATGGAGATAAAGAGGTGTAACCATGGAGATAATGAGGTGTAACCATGTTGCTTTTTTCGCCAACATTATCGATCTTTTTGTCGCCTTTTTCAGTATTTTTTGGCAATTTCGTTCAGATTTTATGTCTTTTTTCGACCATTGTGATTGGTTTGAAGAGAAATGCAAAGCACCCAGAATGCACCTCCCTGGGCGGGGCTGTGGGTGGGGGTCTGGCCCCCGCCTACCTTGGCCAGCGCGTCCTCGTCCATGTGGTTCTTCTGCATGATGTGCTGCAGAGCGAAGTAGATCTTCTCCTGCAGCTTCTGCACCTTCCGGGGCTCCATCAGCCACGGCCGGTCTGGGGGGGGGCATGACATCATCATCTCAGCTAGTAACTACAGTAACTAGTAACTAAAGTAACTAATAACATGAAAAGAAAAGACCTCAACATTAGTACTGGAGTAAATGGATTTAGTTACTTTCACCACTGGGGGGAGCTACATGATGGAGTGTGTGTGTGTGTGCGTGTGTGTATATGTGTGTGCATATGTGTGTGTGTGCGTGTGTGTGTGTCTGGGTGCGTGCGTATGTGTGTGCATGTGCGTGTGTGTGTGTGTCTGTGAGTCTCTGCGTGTGTGTGTGTATGCGTGTGTGTCTGCGTGTGTGTCTGTGTGCGTGTGTGTGTGTATGTGTCTGTGTGCGTGTGTGTCTGTGTGTGTATATGTGTGTGAGTAGTGTGTGTGTGTCTGTGTGTGTGAGTGGTGTGTGTGTGTGTGTGTGTGTGTGTGTCTGTGTGCGTGTGTGTGTGCGTGTCTGCGTGTGTGTCTGTGTGCGTGTGTGTGTGTGTATGTGTCTGTGTGCGTGTGTGTCTGTGTGTGTGTGTGGTGTGTGTGTGTGTGTGTGTGTGTGTGTGTGTGTGTGTGTGTCTGTGTCTGTGTGTGTGTGTGTGTGTGTGTGTGTGTACTGACCTGTGGAGATTAGGACAGCGGCGCAGAACAGAGCGATCTCCTCCTCCGTCAGCTGCAGGGAACACAAACTCTTCGCAAAGTCGAACACGGCGCTCACCAAGTCATCACAACCTTCACAGGAGACAGAGACGGGGACAGAGACGGATAGAGATTGACAGAGAAGGACAGAAAGATAGACAGAGACGGGGACAGAGACGAACAGAGAGGGAGATAGATGGACAGAGAGGGAGATAGATGGACAGAGAGGGACAGACAGAGAGGGACAGAGAAGGACAAAAAGCCCGAGAAGGACAGAGATGGACAGAGAGGGACAGAAAAGGACAGAGATGGACGGAAAAGGACAGACAAGGACAAATAGAAGACATTATTATTCCATTGACTACGGTCATGCGTGAGCTGGTGAGCAGGGGGGAGGACGGCGTGATGTCATACCTAGAGCTTTGAACATCTGCATGCCTCCGTACTTCCCTTCAAAGAGCACCGTGTTGTTGAGAGGGTTGAACGCCCGGCACATCCGCACCAACACCACCTCCAGACACCCTGGGGACCACGGAGACACATCGGGGGCATTAGGAAGCTCATACACTGAGAGGTTAGATATAGGCACCCTGTAAAGGTACCGGGTTGTAGTGGAGTCTGGTGGAGATATGCTGCTCTATACATGCTAAAAGTAGTGATTATTTACATGGAGTCTGGTGGAGATATGCTGCTCTATACATGCTAAAAGTAGTGATTATTTACATGGAGTCTGGTGGAGATATGCTTCTCTATACACGCTAAAAGTAGTGATTATTTACATGGAGTCTGGTGGAGATATGCTGCTCTATACACGCTAAAAGTAGTGATTATTTACATGGAGTCTGGTGGAGATATACTGCTCTATACATGCTAAAAGTAGTGATTATTTACATGGAGTCTGGTGGAGATATGCTGCTCTATACATGCTAAAAGTAGTGATTATTTACATGGAGTCTGGTGGAGATATGCTTCTCTATACACGCTAAAAGTAGTGATTATTTACATGGAGTCTGGTGGAGATATGCTGCTCTATACACGCTAAAAGTAGTGATTATTTACATGGAGTCTGGTGGAGATATGCTGCTCTATACATGCTAAAAGTAGTGATTATTTACATGGAGTCTGGTGGAGATATGCTGCTCTATACACGCTAAAAGTAGTGATTATTTACATGGAGTCTGGTGGAGATATGCTGCTCTATACATGCTAAAAAGTAGTGATTATTTACATGGAGTCTGGTGGAGATATGCTGCTCTATACATGCTAAAAGTAGTGATTATTTACATGGAGTCTGGTGGAGATATGCTTCTCTATACACGCTAAAAGTAGTGATTATTTACATGGAGTCTGGTGGAGATATGCTGCTCTATACATGCTAAAAGTAGTGATTATTTACATGGAGTCTGGTGGAGATATGCTGCTCTATACATGCTAAAAGTAGCTTGTTTCTACCTTAAGCTGAACATCTGTCCTGTAGGGTAACATTACAGCTTGTTTCTACCTGATGCTGAACATCTGTCCTGTAGGGTAACATTACAGCTTGTTTCTACCTGATGCTGAACATCTGTCTTGTAGGGTTACATTACAGCTTGTTTCTCCCTGATGCTGAACATCTG
Organism: Etheostoma perlongum; assembly: GCA_026937815.1. Taxonomy (NCBI): domain Eukaryota; kingdom Metazoa; phylum Chordata; class Actinopteri; order Perciformes; family Percidae; genus Etheostoma; species Etheostoma perlongum. The sequence continues at coordinate 1,398,507 of CM049375.1, read as the reverse complement.
TCCTGTAGGGTAACATTACAGCTTGTTTCTCCCTGATGCTGAACATCTGTCCTGTAGGGTAACATTACAGCTTGTTTCTACCTGATGCTGAACATCTGTCCTGTAGGGTTACATTACAGCTTGTTTCTCCCTGATGCTGAACATCTGTCCT
>CM049375.1:1390856-1393356 GCA_026937815.1 Etheostoma perlongum | reverse complement strand
AATCTGGTTTCTCACCGTCTCTGGACATTCCCAGGGCGAGACACTTCTGCAGGCGGCAGTGTTGGCAGCGGTTGCGGTTTGTTCTGTCGATGAGGCAGTTCCTCTGGCGGGGACACGAGTAGGACGCGTTGTTCTGCTGACTCCGTCTGAAGAAACCCTGCATGCACGTCCACAAACACGAGTAAGGACATCACCATTCAGAACTCAAGTTCTAAGCCAACTAGAGACGGTCCGATACCAGTTCTGATACCTGAACTTAAGTATCGGAGTACTGATCCTATACCAGTGTGTGTCATAGAGCCCGACCAATAAAGGGTTTTTAAGGCCAATGCCATGAAAATATTTGGTTATTCATCCCTTGTGTTGTCCTTCGGGTCCCAGAGACCCTCCTGTATTCAGTCTTATTTTTCTGCTACCTTGGCCTCAGCCTGGTGTCCCGAGACCCGTCCTGCACTCAAATGCGTATCCCACTACCCTCATCTTGTCTTGTAGAGCGTCCTCTGGTGGACAGACTATGCAACACCATCACTAACAGGGACGTTGTAGAGCGTCCTCTGGTGGACAGACTATGCAACACCATCACTAACAGGGACGTTGTAGAGCGTCCTCTGGGGGACAGACTATGCAACGCCATCACTAACAGGGACGTGGTAGAGCGTCCTCTGGTGGACAGACTATGCAACGCCATCACTAACAGGGACGTTGTAGAGCGTCCTCTGGTGGACAGACTATGCAACGCCATCACTAACAGGGACGTTGTAGAGAGTCCTCTGGTGGACAGACTGTGCAACGCCATCACTAACAGGGACGTTGTAGAGCGTCCTCTGGTGGACAGACTGTGCAACGCCATCACTAACAGGGACGTTGTAGAGCGTCCTCTGGTGGACAGACTGTGCAACGCCATCACTAACAGGGACGTTGTAGAGCGTCCTCTGGTGGACAGACTGTGCAACGCCATCACTAACAGGGACGTTGTAGAGAGTCCTCTGGTGGACAGACTGTGCAACGCCATCACTAACAGGGACGTTGTAGAGCGTCCTCTGGTGGACAGACTGCAACGCCATCACTAACAGGGACGTTGTAGAGCGTCCTCTGGTGGACAGACTGCAACGCCATCACTAACAGGGACGTTGTAGAGCGTCTTCTGGTGGACAGACTATGCAACGCCATCACTAACAGGGACGTTGTAGAGCGTCCTCTGGTGGACAGACTATGCAACGCCATCACTAACAGGGACGTTGTAGAGCGTCTTCTGGTGGACAGACTATGCAACGCCATCACTAACAGGGACGTTGTAGAGCGTCCCTCTGGGGGGGACAGACTATGCAACGCCATCACTAACAGGGACGTTGTAGAGCGTCCTCTGGTGGACAGACTATGCAACGCCATCACTAACAGGGACGTTGTAGAGCGTCTTCTGGTGGACAGACTATGCAACGCCATCACTAACAGGGACGTTGTAGAGCGTCCTCTGGGGGACAGACTATGCAACGCCATCACTAACAGGGACGTTGTAGAGCGTCTTCTGGTGGACAGACTATGCAACGCCATCACTAACCGGGACGTTGTAGAGCGTCCTCTGGGGGACAGACTATGCAACGCCATCACTAACAGGGACGTTGTAGAGCGTCCTCTGGTGGACAGACTATGTAACGCCATCACTAACAGGGACGTTGTAGAGCGTCCTCTGGTGGACAGACTATGCAACACCATCACTAACAGGGACGTTGTAGAGCGTCCTCTGGTGGACAGACTATGCAACGCCATCACTAACAGGGACGTTTGTAGAGCGTCTTCTGGTGGACAGACTATGCAACGCCATCACTAACCGGGGACGTTGTAGAGCGCCCTCTGGGGGACAGACTATGCAACGCCATCACTAACAGGGACGTTGTAGAGCGTCCTCTGGTGGACAGACTATGTAACGCCATCACTAACAGGGACGTTGTAGAGCGCCCTCTGGTGGACAGACTATGCAACACCATCACTAACAGGGACGTTGTAGAGCGTCCTCTGGTGGACAGACTGTGCAACGCCATTGATAAATATATTTATCAGAATCATTTATTTGTCTTTCTAAATGATTCTGCAGCTCAAACCAACCAAAACAACATGTCTCACCTTACATCCCTCACACGTTATGACTCCGTAGTGGATCCCTGAGGACTTGTCTCCGCAGATTTTGCAGGGTATGACTTCGATTTGGGCTGCAGAGACAGAGAGAGAGAGAGAGAGACAGAGAGAGACACACAATGTGAGGGAGACATGCCATAATGTTGAATATCGCGATGAACGTTTGACAAGTTTCCATTTCATCTTCCCCTACATGGAGGACATGTCTGTATGTGTGTGTGGTTGGTTTCTTTTGGTTTAAGTGTGTGTGTGTGTGTGAGTGAGTGTGTGTTTGTAAGTGTGTGTGTCTGTGTTTGTGTGTGTGTGTGTAAGTGTGTGTGTCTGTGAGTGTGTGTGTGTGTGTGTGTGTGTGTGAGTGTGTGTGTGT
>CM049375.1:1385856-1388356 GCA_026937815.1 Etheostoma perlongum | reverse complement strand
CAGAGAGAGATGGAGGAAGTTATCAATGTAGGACGTTCACCGTCAGCGTACAGTGCTATGAAATCACCATCACCAAACCCACCAGACTCCATGTAAATAATCACTACTTTTATATCATCGTAAAACACACTTCATCCAAAGTGGACAGAAACTAAATAAAACTACTAAAAGCCGTGTTGGTTCATCTTTCCACTGTTCCAACAATCACCACTCTGGTCTGGTTGGAATAAACTCTTAATTCACCCATTTACATGTGGAGATATGCTGCTCTATACACGCTAAAAGTAGTGATTATTTACATGGAGTCTGGTGGAGATATGCTGCTCTATACATGCTAAAAGTAGTGATTATTTACATGGAGTCTGGTGGAGATAGGCTGCTCTATACATGCTAAAAGTAGTGATTATTTACATGGAGTCTGGTGGAGATAGGCTGCTCTATACACGCTAAAAGTAGTGATTATTTACATGGAGTCTGGTGGAGATATGCTGCTCTATACACGCTAAAAGTAGTGATTATTTACATGGAGTCTGGTGGAGATATGCTGCTCTATACACGCTAAAAGTAGTGATTATTTACATGGAGTCTGGTGGAGATATGCTGCTCTATACACGCTAAAAAGTAGTGATTATTTACATGGAGTCTGGTGGAGATAGGCTGCTCTATACACACTAAAAAGTAGTGATTATTTACATGGAGTCTGGTGGAGATATGCTGCTCTATACACACTAAAAGTAGTGATTATTTACATGGAGTCTGGTGGAGATATGCTGCTCTATACATGCTAAAAGTAGTGATTATTTACATGGAGTCTGGTGGAGATATGCTGCTCTATACACGCTAAAAGTAGTGATTATTTACATGGAGTCTGGTGGAGATATGCTGCTCTATACACACTAAAAGTAGTGATTATTTACATGGAGTCTGGTGGAGATATGCTGCTCTATACACACTAAAAGTAGTGATTATTTACATGGAGTCTGGTGGAGATATGCTGCTCTATACACACTAAAAGTAGTGATTATTTACATGGAGTCTGGTGGGTTTGGTGATGGTGATGTCGGGGCTGTTTCATGTTAAACTAAAAGGATCTTCCTCTTTAACTAAAAGGTCTATCTCTGTAGGGATCCATCCCATAATGTTGTCACACACTTTCCTTAGGGTTACATTACAGCTGGTTTCTCCCTGTTTGTAACTGTCCAAGGTGAACAATACCAAAGTTTCTCTTTAAATCTTCTGCTTGCGGTTGTTTCTCTCAAACTTTTGGATTAAATCATGAAAGAAGAGACTTAATCTGCGGATATGTGGATCTACATACATTACTTCTGTTGTTTTTAGAAAAAGATCTGTGCTTTATTCCACCTTAAAGCAATGTGTGTGTGTGTGTGTGTGTGTGTGTGTTCGTGTGTTCATGTCTCTTTCTAGTGATAACAGTACATCATGCTGTATTTCTTCTCTGCCTGTGGGAGATTTTCCGTCTTTGTTTCCTATAATCACAGCGGAGCATTGTTTCAGCAAGTGTGTGTGTGTGTGTGTGCGTCTGTGTGTGTGTGTGTGTGTGTGTGTGTGTGTGTGTGTGTGTGTGTGTGTGTGTGTGTGTGTGTGTGTGTGTGTGTGTGTGTGTCTGTGTGTGTGTGTGTGTGTGTGTGTGTGTGTGTGTGTCTGTGTGTGGGGGTGTGTGTGAGTGAGTGAGAGTGTGTGTGTGTGTGCGTCTGTGTGTGTGTGTGTGTGTGTGTGTGTGTGTGCTGTGTGTGTGTGTGTGTGTGTGTGTGAGAAAGAATGTGTGTGTGAGTGTGTGTGTGTGTGTGTGCGTCTGTGTGTGTGTGTGTGAGAAAGAATGTGTGTGTGTGTGGGGGGGTGTGTGTGAGTGAGTGAGAATGTGTGTGTGTGTGTGTGTGTGAGAAAGAATGTGTGTGTGTGTGTGGGGGGGTGTGTGTGTGAGTGAGTGAGAATGTGTGTGTGTGTGTGTGTGTGAGAAAGAATGTGTGTGTGGGTGTCTGCTTTGTTAAGTGTATGTATGGCCTGCTCGTTGCCGGCGGCGACTGTCAGGTAGGATATAAGGAGACGGTCATGACAGCATCTCTGTTGCCAGGGTGACCACCCACTCGCTGCACTCGTCTGGGTGTCACAGCGATGATGCACTAAGATGTCACACTGCCACAGGAAGTGATGTCATCGGTGTGTTCGTCCTCCCTCAGCGGCCGAGGCTTTGTGAGTTGTCCGCCGCTCGCTGCGATGGATTACGGCGGAATTAACAACGCGTTATCTGTTGCCAGGAGGCAGACAGACTCAGGTTATTATTCTAAGTGTGTGACAACATTATGAAAGGATCCCTACAGAGATAGACCATTTAGTTAAAGAGGAAGATCCTTTTAGTTTAACATGAAACAGCCCCGACATCACCATCACCAAACCCACCAGACTCCATGTAAATAATCACTACTTTTAGCATGTATAGAGCAGCATATCTCCACCAGACTCCATGTAAATAATCACTACT
>CM049375.1:1363356-1368356 GCA_026937815.1 Etheostoma perlongum | reverse complement strand
CTATATCAGTCTATCTATCTCTCTGTCTCTCTCTCAAACACACACACACACACACACACACACACACACACACACACACACACACACACACACACACACAGATCCATATCTCTTACGCACTTGACGCTCAGATGTCCTGATTCTTAGCTCGGCTGTGAAAAAGTGATCAAAACAGCTCCGCAGCTGAAAACTCCCAGAATAAAGTTCAAGGCCAAAGGTGAGATAAAGCCTGCCGTGCGTGTGTGTGCGCACGTGCACGTGGGTTCCGCGTGTATATGTGTGAGTGTGTGTGAGTGTGTGTGTTTATCGGGATGAATCGGGCTTACCTCGCATGGTGCTGGCGGTGCTGGGGCTCGCTTCCCAAAGCAGCAGTCATGAAGAAACAACAGAAACGCTTAAAAAACGGAGGTCTGGGTGCGCGCGCGTCCTCTTTTTCAAAAATAAAAATAGAAAAAGCAAAAGAAAGGATGGAAAGAGTGTCGCTGCTGCGCGGAGAGGAGGCGTCTCTGCGCTAAAAGCATCCCAGGCAGGAGCGCAGGGAGTCGGGATGAGGTTGCACGGTACGTCGGTCGCTCGCTCCGTGTATATGTGTGTGTGTGTGTGTGTGTATGTATGTATGTGTGTGTGTGTGTGTGTGTGTGTCTCGGTTCTCTTGACATGTAGGCTGTCACCTCTGCGCGAGCGTTTCACTGTTTTCTGCGGGCTGAGGGAGGAGAGAGAGCGGAGAGGAGAGGCTTTACCCGGCCGCGCTGATTGGACCAGAGAGCGTTCTGCTCCGCCCACTCTCTCTCTCCTGACAAACACACACACATACACACGCACACACACACACACACACACACACACACGCGCACACACGCACACATACACACGCACACACACACACACACAAACACACGCGCACACACACACGCATACACACACACACATGCACACATGCACACACGCACACACGCACACACGCACACAAACACAAACTTACGCAGAAAGATCTAAATCAACTTTTACGCATGTATCGCTCAGATTCGGCTCACAGAATCCAACAGCGCACTGAACACACACACACACACACACACACACACACACACACACACACACACACACACACACACACACACACACACACACACACACACACACACACACACACACACACACACACAGTTTATTTTCCAGGAGATAGAGCTCTATGGCTGCAACTAGAACTCTTATTTTCTGGATGAATGGATTTGTTATTTTGATTTTTAAACTCATTCCCATTCTTTCCTTTCTCTTTATTTCATTTTTTAATTCTCTTTATTTTTTTATTTTGCACATCACAGGAAAGGAAAATAGTTTTTAAGACTGATATGTGGATCGGGAGGCAAGTATGCAAAGAAGAGGGAAGGAAGGCAGAAGAGAGGGAAAAGTAAAGGAAGAATAAATAAGGAAGGGTGGGAGTGACCCCGGGTCAGTCTAATATCTGGTGTGATCTGCATTGAGAGATGATTTATGGAAAGTTCTCCATGTTGATCTCTGTGTATGGTGAAGGGTATGTGATGATGGGACACACACACGCACACACACACACACATACACACACACACACACACACACACACACACACACACACACACACACACACACACACACACACTTTCTCAGGATGCATAGTGTCCTGATCCATGAAATAACTGGGGTTTAATACTAAACCTGCCTCTATGGGAATTTAACATAGGGGGGTGTATACTTATGCCCCTGTATTTTAACATAGGGGGGTGTATACTTATGCCCCTGTATTTTAACATAGGGGGTGTATACTTATGCCTCTGTATTTTAACATAGGGGGTGTATACTTATGCCCCTGTATTTTAACATAGGGGGTGTATACTTATGCCTCCTGTATTTTAACATAGGGGGTGTATACTTATGCCCCTGTATTTTAACATAGGGGGTGTATACTTATGCCCCTGTATTTTAACATAGGGGGTGTATACTTATGCCCCTGTATTTAAACATAGGGGTGTATACTTATGCCCCCTGTATTTTAACATAGGGGGTGTATACTTATGCCCCTGTATTTTAACATAGGGGGGGAGTATACTTATGCCCCCTGTATTTTAACATAGGGGGGTGTATACTTATGCCCCCTGTATTTTAACATAGGGGGTGTATACTTATGCCCCTGTATTTTAACATAGGGGGTGTATACTTATGCCCCTGTATTTTAACATAGGGGGTGTATACTTATGCCCCCTGTATTTTAACATAGGGGGTGTATACTTATGCCCCCTGTATTTTAACATAGGGGGTGTATACTTATGCCCCTGTATTTTAACATAGGGGGGTGTATACTTATGCCCCTGTATTTTAACATAGGGGGTGTATACTTATGCCCCTGTATTTTAACATAGGGGGTGTATACTTATGCCCCTGTATTTTATCATAGGGGTGTATACTTATGCCCCTGTATTTTAACATAGGGGGTGTATACTTATACCCCTGTATTTTAACATAGGGGGTGTATACTTATGCCCCTGTATTTTAACATAGGGGGGTGTATACTTATGCCCCTGTATTTTAACATAGGGGGTGTATACTTATGCCCCTGTATTTTAACATAGGGGGTGTATACTTATGCCCCTGAATTTTAACATAGGGGGTGTATACTTATGCCCCTGTATTTTAACATAGGGGTGTATACTTATACCCCCTGTATTTTAACATAGGGGTGTATACTTATGCCCCTGTATTTTAACATAGGGGGTGTATACTTATGCCCCTGTATTTTAACATAGGGGGTGTATACTTATGCCCCTGTATTTTAACATAGGGGGTGTATACTTATGCCCCCTGTATTTTAACATAGGGGGTGTATACTTATGCCCCTGAATTTTAACATAGGGGGTGTATACTTATGCCCCTGTATTTTAACATAGGGGGGTGTATACTTATGCCCCTGTATTTTAACATAGGGGGTGTATACGTCTGCCCCTGTATTTTAACATAGGGGGGTGTATACTTATGCCCCTGTATTTTAACATAGGGGTGTATACTTCTGCCCCTGTATTTTAACATAGGGGGTGTATACTTATGCCCCCTGTATTTTAACATAGGGGGTGTATACTTATGCCCCTGTATTTTAACATAGGGGGGTGTATACTTATGCCCCTGTATTTTAACATAGGGGGTGTATACTTATGCCCCTGTATTTTAACATATTGGCGGCTGTGGCTCAGTGGTAGAGCCAAATGGAAGGTTGGTAGTTCGATCCCTGGCCCTGCAGTCCCATGTCGAAGTGTCCTTGGGCAAGACACTGAACCCCGAGTTTGCCCTCGGCACTGTGGCGGCGCTTTAAATAGCTGCGGCTCGGAGAAACTGTATTTCATTGCATTGTACATGTGTGATGACAATAAAGTTGAATCTTAATAGGGGGGTGTATAATTATGCCCCCCCCTTATTTAAGGAAGAACATTTATTTATTTATTTATGATATATACGTATTACAATTTTTTTTTATTAAGGAATTAAGAGGAATTTCTGAAAGATGATATTTTAATTCTAAGCCTGAGTTCCTATTCTCATGAGGAGCACTGTAGACATCACTTTTTATTTGCCTACTGTATATTATACAAAAAATTGTATTGAATATATGAAAAATTTCAAAATGCACTTATATATATATATATATATAGACCCAGGACTAGGTGGAGGGACGTCCAGCTGGGAGGAGGCCTCGGGGAAGACCCAGGACTAGGTGGAGGGACGCCCAGCTGGGAGGAGGCCTCGGGAAGACCCAGGACTAGGTGGAGGGACGTCCAGAGGGAGGAGGCCTCGGGGAAGACCCAGGACTAGGTGGAGGGACGCCCAGCTGGGAGGAGGCCTCGGGAAGACCCAGGACTAGGTGGAGGGACGCCCAGCTAGGAGGAGGCCTCGGGAAGACCCAGGACTAGGTGGAGGGTCGCCCAGCTGGGAGGAGGCCTCGGGAAGACCCAGGACTAGGTGGAGGGACGCCCAGCTGGGGGGAGGCCTCGGGGAAGACCCAGGACTAGGTGGAGGGACGTCCAGCTGGGAGGAGGCCTCGGGGAAGACCCAGGACTAGGTGGAGGGACGTCCAGCTGGGAGGAGGCCTCGGGGAAGACCCAGGACTAGGTGGAGGGTCGTCCAGCTGGGAGGAGGCCTCGGGGAAGACCCAGGACTAGGTGGAGGGACGTCCAGCTGGGAGGAGGCCTCGGGGAAGACCCAGGACTAGGTGGAGAGATTATATCTCCAACCTGGTCTGGGAACACCTCGGGACCCCCCAGTCGGAGCTGGTTGATGTGGCTCGGGAAAGGGAAGTTTGGGGTCCCCTACTGGAGTTGCTACCCCCGAGACCCGATACCGGATAAGCGGATGAAGATGGATGGATGTTCTATGATTATATTCGTTGTGTTTTATCCATCCTGGTGTCTTCGGGTCTAATTTGACTTGTTTCCAAAAAGTTTCTATATCAGAATTTTGGGTTTCTTTCCAACTAATGTTCCATAAAGTCCCGTGGATGTCTCCTAGCAACGGTACATTAATAATCAGCTCTCTACTTTCATTGGATTTAGCTGTTTTTGGTTAATTTGATAGAATTTGGAGAAAAAAACAATTGGTTAAAGAACTTTTAAAAAAGTGTCAAAAGTGAGTAAAATGTGACGAAATGCCAAATAAAGTGACAAAAATGTGAAAAGACGTCGATAAAAGTAGCAAAAATTTCAAAAAAGGGACAAATGTAAAAAAAAAATAATCGAGTGTATGATCGTCCTGTCGAGAGAGAGAGAGAGAGAGAGAGAGAGAGAGAGAGAGAGAGAGAGAGAGAGAGAGAGAGAGAGAGAGAGAGAGAGAGAGAGAGAGAGAGAGAGAGAGAGAGAGAGAGAGAGAGAGAGAGAGAGAGAGAGAGAGCGAGAGAGAGAGAGAGAGAGCGAGAGAGAGAGAGAGAGAGAGAGAGAGAGAGCGAGAGAGAGAGAGAGAGAGCGAGAGAGAGAGAGAGAGAGAGA
>CM049375.1:1353356-1358356 GCA_026937815.1 Etheostoma perlongum | reverse complement strand
TGATTATTTACATGGAGTCTGGTGGGTTTGGTGATGGTGATGTCGGGGGTGTTTCATGTTAAACTAAAAGGATCTTACTCTTTAACTAAAAGGTCTATCTCTGTAGTGATCCATCCCATAATGTTGTCACACACTTAGAATAATAATCTGAGGTTGTCAACGGCAACAACACAACTTTTAGTGGATGCTGACTGGTGCTGAACATTCATCCTGTAGGGTTACATTACAGCCCGGTTCATCAAAACAAATAGATTTAACTCGTATAACCTCCTCCTCTTGGCTCTTTCTACCCCTAACCCTTGACCTCTGACCCCCACTCTATCTATAAAGTTGTCCAGTCCAGGGGGTTTCTCTAGGGGACCAATAACGGAGCCCTGGGGGACGCCACCCAGAGATCCTCTTACTGTCTGTTGCAGCACTAAGCACTGTAATCTGAAGGGAGGGGGAGCGATCATGTGTGTGATGGTGTGGGGGGTGGGCAGCATGTTTTTAACCCCTCCCTCACCCCACCCATCCCCATCCCCGTCCCATCTCGTTAATCTGGAGTCTAGCATGTGGATTAGCGGACACTCTGCAGGTTTGGCACAACGCTGCGGTTCCTACAGAGCGTATAAGCTTACGTCTTTAAGCAGTTTACACTCACAGCTCGGTGGGAATATTGGAGTTAGCACGTCAGCTAATGACATCCTCATCAATCAAAGGGCTGCTTGACACACACACACACACACACACACACACACACACACACACATACATACAGATACACACACACACACATACAGACACACTGCTTTAAAGCTGTAGTCTGATGTGTGTAAATACACATATAAAACATATAAAGACACTGTGTGTGTGTGTGTGTGTGTGTGTGTGTGTGTGTCTGCGTGTGTGAGGAAAGAGCGGTGTTGATGAATGAATTTCAACCTTTTGCTTTCTTAGTTTTTTAGTCATTGATGTCAGATAACTCCCCACCCTAACCACACAAACACACACACACACACACACACACACACACACACAGACATGCAGCTTCATCACGTTAATACGATCATCACCTTCAGCGTCGGGTGGATGATTTGACATCTCTCTTTGTTTGGGTTGAGGTAAAATGAGTCTGTTAGTCTGTTAATCCACCAGGATTAACAATCAACAACAATCCCCCCCGTGTGTGTGTGTGTGTGTGTGTGTGTGTGTGTGTGTGTGTGTGTGCATCTGAGTGAGGGACTGAGAGAGAGAGAGTGTGCAGCACAGTTTTTGTGCGAATGCACGTCTGAATGTACTCTGAATTTTAAAGTCTGACTTTTCCTTTCCTCTCCATATCGTCCGATGTAATAACAACGAGAGGGAGCGATGTGACGATCCGCCAACGACTCGATCTCGTTCCCATGGTCACGGGACCTTTTTTTTTTTTTTTTTTTTTGCAGACAGTCTTATACAATCTGTGCAAAACAACAACAGATGTGCTCTTATTATCCGGGCCAAACTGAATCTGAAGACGCAGAATTTTCTGCAGCTTTAAATGAATAAAAAGAAACAGTTATTTACGTCACATTGGGGCTAATTACAGATCCTTGGCGTCATTTTACTAAAAGCTCTAGACACAAAACTCACAACCAATGATCAAAATGCACATTTCTTCAAAACTCTTACACTTGTTTCAATTGCTTGGATCCAATATACATGCAGAGCTGCTCATGAGTAGAGGACGCCACGCTAAAGTTGATTAAAAAGAGGAATAAAAATCATCTTTTGGGAATTGATCTTAACACTTTTAGTTGTCTTCGGGTCAAATTTGACCCATTTTCTAAATGTTTCCATCAGAAATGTGTGTTTCTGTCAATCAAAATTTCCAAAACACTGATGTGGATGGTTCCCTACGACGCTCTTTACAAGATAAATAAATGATCCGTTCACTACTTTTCTTTACTTTTTTATTCAAATTGTATGGCATTTGAAGAATAAATTGATAAAAGAGCGTTAAAAGAAAGTGACAAAAATAACAGATAAAGATGTAAAAAAATAATAAATATAAGTATACACCCCCTATGTTAAAATACAGGGGCATAGTATACACCCCCTATGTTAAAATACAGGGGGCATAAGTATACACCCCCCTATGTTAAAATACAGGGGCATAGTATACACCCCCTATGTTAAAATACAGGGGCATAAGTATACACCCCCTATGTTAAAATACAGGGGCATAAGTATACACCCCCTATGTTAAAAAATACAGGGGCATAAGTATACACCCCCCTATGTTAAAATACAGGGGCATAAGTATACACCCCTATGTTAAAATACAGGGGGCATAAGTATACACCCCCTATGTTAAAATACAGGGGACATAAGTTTACACCCCTATGTTAAAATACAGGGGGGCATAAGTATACACCCCTATGTTAAAATACAGGGGCATAAGTATACACCCCCCTATGTTAAAATACAGGGACATAAGTTTACACCCCCTATGTTAAAATACAGGGGCATAAGTATACACCCCCCTATGTTAAAATACAGGGGCATTAGTATACACCCCCCTATGTTAAAATACAGGGGGCATAAGTATACACCCCCTATGTTAAAATACAGGGGGCATAAGTATACACCCCCCTATGTTAAAAATACAGGGGCATAAGTATACACCCCCCCTATGTTAAAATACAGGGGGCATAAGTATACACCCCCTATGTTAAAATACAGGGGCATAAGTATACACCCCTATGTTAAAATACAGGGGCATAAGTATACACCCCCCTATGTTAAAATACAGGGGCATAAGTTTACACCCCCTATGTTAAAATACAGGGGGGCATAAGTTATACACCCCCTATGTTAAAATACAGGGGGCATAAGTATACACCCCCTATGTTAAAATACAGGGACATAAGTTTACACCCCTATGTTAAAATACAGGGGCATAAGTTTACACCCCTATGTTAAAATACAGGGGCATAAGTATACACCCCTATGTTAAAATACAGGGGACATAAGTTTACACCCCCCTATGTTAAAATACAGGGGCATAAGTATACACCCCCTATGTTAAAATACAGGGGCATAAGTATACCCCCTATGTTAAAATACAGGGCATAAGTATACACCCCTATGTTAAAATGTTAAAATAAAATACAGGGGGCATAAGTATACACCCCCCTATGTTAAAATACAGGGGCATAAGTATACACCCCCTATGTTAAAATACAGGGGGCATAAGTATACACCCCTATGTTAAAATACAGGGGCATAAGTATACACCCCCTATGTTAAAATACAGGGGGCATAAGTATACACCCCTATGTTAAAATACAGGGGGCATAAGTATACACCCCCTATGTTAAAATACAGGGGCATAAGTATACACCCCCTATGTTAAAATACAGGGGGCATAAGTATACACCCCCTATGTTAAAATACAGGGGGCATAAGTATACACCCCCTATGTTAAAATACAGGGGGCATAAGTATACACCCCCTATGTTAAAATACAGGGGCATAAGTATACACCCCTATGTTAAAATAAGGGGCATAAGTTATACACCCCCTATGTTAAAATACAGGGGCATAAGTATACACCCCTATGTTAAAATACAGGGGCATAAGTTTACACCCCCCTATGTTAAAATACAGGGGCATAAGTATACACCCCTATGTTAAAATACAGGGGCATAAGTATACACCCCCTATGTTAAAATACAGGGACATAAGTATACACCCCTATGTTAAAATACAGGGGGCATAAGTATACACCCCCTATGTTAAAATACAGGGGCATAAGTATACACCCCCTATGTTAAAATACAGGGGCATAAGTATACACCCCCTATGTTAAAATACAGGGGCATAAGTATACACCCCCTATTAAAATATAGGGGGCATATATCTATGTAAAAATGTCTGTAAATTTTAAAAGAAATTGTCCGTTGTTCGTGATTCACAGGAATATTTCAGTTAATTTCCAACATAACAGAAAGTATTGTGTGTGTTTTTTTTTTACCATTGACAGTTATTTAACTGAAAAGTTCTGTTTGTTAATAAAGGGTCCATAACGTAGCTACGGTGTTTCTGGTATTTTAGAGATTTATTGCTTAGAGTACACGTTGTGATTTTATTGTTTTTCATCGCTACGTTTCAGATGTAGTTCTCTCTACTACTGCAGTACTTTTACCTGCAGTGCATTAACCTGCAGTACTTTTACTTGCAGTACTTTAACCTGCAGTACATTAACCTGCAGTACTTTTACCTGCAGTACTTTTAACAGCAGTACTTTACCCTCCTGGTGTCCTCCATTAATAAATATCTATATCTGAAATCTGAGTTTCATTTTTAACCAAATTACCATAAAATGGGTTCCTTCCAACGCTCTTTAAAATATAACTGATCTTTCATTCCTCTGATCTTAACTATTAGTCAAATAATTCATAATTTTGCTTTTTATTATTGTAAAATAAACCTGTCTGTGTGTGTGTGTGTGTGTATGTCTGTCTGTGTGTGTGTGTGTTTCTGTCTGTGTGTATGCGGGCGAGTGTGTATGTGTGTGTGTGTGTGTGTGTGTGTTGAGAGTCTGTGTGAGTCTGTGTGTGTGTGTGTGTGTGTGCGTCTGTCTCTCTGTGTGTGTTAGATTCCGTGTGTGTGTGTTTCTGTCTGTGCATTTCTTATTATGCACATGTACAACACGTCTTCCACATCTGCACCACAGTCTCTCCTGAGTGAAGTGTGTGTGTGAGTCTGTGTGTGTGTGTGTGTGAGTCTGTGTGAGTCTTTGTGTGTGTGTGAGTCTGTGTGTGTGAGTCTGTGTGAGTCTGTGTGTGTGAGTCTGTGTATGTGTGAGTCTGTGTGTTTGTGTGTGTGTGAGTCTGTGTGTGTGAGTCTGTGTGTGGTGTGTGTGAGTCTGTGTGAGTCTGTTTGTGTGTGAGTCTTGTGTGTGTGAGTCTGTGTGTGTGAGTCTGTGTGTGAGTCTGTGTGTGTAAGTCTGTGTGTGAGTCTGTGTGTGTGAGTCT
>CM049375.1:1335856-1348356 GCA_026937815.1 Etheostoma perlongum | reverse complement strand
CTCGGGGCTCTGGTGGTCTCTGGTGGACCAGACCCTCCTCCACAGCGCCGTGGAGGAGGGTCTGGTCCACATGGCTTCCTGGATGGGACAACAGCGTGTCTGTCTTTAACCCTTGTGTTGTCTTCACGTCAAAATTAAAAATCAACACTTTTATTGACGTTTTTTTATTGATGGTTTTAACTTTTTCTAAAATTGTTGTCCCTTTTTTTCAATGTTTGTCCCTTTTTTGATGTTTTCAACTCTAAGTAACACTAACTTATTAACTTTAGTTTTACAGTTTATTTTTGGAATTTATGGTCAATAAAGCTCATTTATAGGAAATTATACCTAATGTTTGAGTTAGAAAAGCAGAAATTAGGAATTATTGAGACTAAAATTAAAGGAATGGATGTTGATGATAATCACAGACTGGAATATGTCAACTTTTACTCAATACTATTTCAAAAACACTTCCATTTGTTTTACAATGCTATAAAATTGAATAAGACGCCCCAAAATTAATGAAAGTAGAGATTTGTACTTGGCAAAGAGCGTTGGGTGGAATCAATCATGTTATTTTGGGGAATTAAAAAGAACATTGATATAGGACAACATGGGGACAACATGAGGACAACATGGGGACAACATGAGGACAACATGAAGACAACATGAGGACAACATGAAGACAACATGGGGACAACATGAGGACAACATGGGGACAACATGAGGACAACATGAGGGCAACATGGGGACAACATGAGGGCAACATGAAGACAACATGGGGACAACATGGGGACAACATGGGGACAACATGAGGACAACATGGGAACAACAAGGGGCAACATGAAGACAACATGAAGACAACATGGGGACAACATGGGGACAACATGAGGACAACATGGGGACAACATGAGGGCAACATGAAGACAACATGAAGACAACATGGGGACAACATGGGGACAACATGAGGACAACATGGGGACAACATGAGGGCAACATGAAGACAACATGAAGACAACATGGGGACAACATGGGGACAACATGGGGACAACATGAGGACAACATGAGGACAACATGGGGACAACATGAGGGCAACATGAAGACAACATGAAGACAACATGGGGACAACATGGGGACAACATGAGGACAACATGGGGACAACATGAGGACAACATGAGGGCAACATGAGGACAACATGAAGACAACATGGGGACAACATGGGGACAACATGAGGACAACATGGGGACAACATGGGGACAACATGAGGGCAACATAAAGACAACATGAAGACAACATGAGGACAACATGAAGACAACATGAAGACAACATGGGGACAACATGGGGACAACATGAGGACAACATGGGGACAACATGAGGACAACATGGGGACAACATGAAGACAACATGAAGACAACATGAGGACAACATGAAGACAACATGGGGACAACATGAGGACAACATGGGGACAACATGAGGGCAACATGGGGACAACATGAGGGCAACATGAAGACAACATGAAGACAACATGGGGACAACATGGGGACAACATGAGGGCAACATGAAGACAACATGAAGACAACATGGGGACAACATGGGGACAACATGAGGACAACATGAGGACAACATGGGGACAACATGAGGGCAACATGAAGACAACATGAAGACAACATGGGGACAACATGGGGACAACATGAGGACAACATGGGGACAACATGAGGACAACATGAGGGCAACATGAGGACAACATGAAGACAACATGGGGACAACATGGGGACAACATGAGGACAACATGGGGACAACATGGGGACAACATGAGGGCAACATAAAGACAACATGAAGACAACATGAGGACAACATGAGGGCAACATGAGGACAACATGAGGACAACATGAAGACAACATGGGGACAACATGAGGACAACATGAAGACAACATAAAGACAACATGAAGACAACATGAGGACAACATGAGGGCAACATGAGGACAACATGAGGACAACATGAGGGCAACATGAGGACAACATGAGGACAACATGAAGACAACATGAAGACAACATGAGGGGAACATGAGGACAACATGAGGACAACATGAAGACAACATGAGGACAACATGAAGACAACATTAGGGCAACATGAGGACAACATGAAGACAACATGAGGACAACACGAAGACAACATGAAGACAACAGGAAGACAACATGAGGACAACATGAGGACAACTTGAAGACAACATAAGGACAACATGAGGGCAACATGAAGACAACATGAGGACAACATGAGGACAACATGAGGACAACATGAGGACAACATGAAGACAACATGAAGACAACATGAGGACAACATGAGGACAACATGAAGACAACATGAGGACAACACGAAGACAACATGAAGACAACATGAAGACAACATGAGGACAACATGAGGACAACTTGAAGACAACATGAGGACAACATGAGGGCAACATGAAGACAACATGAGGACAACATGAGGGCAACATGAAGACAACATGAAGACAACATGAGGACAACATGAGGGCAACATGAAGACAACATGAGGACAACATGAAGACAACATGAGGACAACATGAAGACAACATGAGGACAACATGAGGACAACATGAGGGCAACATGAAGACAACATGAAGACAACATGAGGACAACATGAGGGTTACCAACCAATCCCAGTCATCTTGTTCCAGACTTGGTGGAACATGTGGACGTTCAGAAGGATCGAGGGAAGACGCTGACCAAACACAGAACCTTGAATGTTATTTACTTTAAAATTAGCTTTTAATTATGAAAATATTGTGTTAGCTTTGAGTTCTAAAGTCGAAAACGAATGCACAACATTTCCTGTATAACTGCAACTGGGCGGGGGGGCTGTATGGCAGTGGGTGCTGCAGGGTGCAACATGCTGAGGGGAAGGGTATGGGTGACGCTGTGTGTGTGTGTGTGTGTGTGTTTATGTCTGTGTGTGTGTTGATGTCGATCTGTGTGTGTGTGTGTGTGTGTGTGTGTGTGTGTGTGTGTGTGTGTGTGTGTGTGTGTGTATGTGTGTGTGTGTGTGTCGATCTGTGTGTGTGTGTGTGTGTGTGTGTGTGTGTTTATGTCTGTGTGTGTGTTGATGTCGATCTGTGTGTGTGTGTGTGTGTGTGTGTGTGTGTGTGTGTGTGTGTGTGTGTATGTGTGTGTGTGTGTGTCGATCTGTGTGTGTGTGTGTGTGTGTGTGTGTGTGTGTGTGTGTGTGTGTGTGTATGTGTGTGTGTGTGTCGATCTCTGTGTGTGTGTGTGTGTGTGTGTGTGTGTTTATGTCTGTGTGTGTGTGTGTGTGTCGATCTGTGTGTGTGTGTGTGTGTGTGTGTGTGTGTGTGTGTGTGTGTGTGTGTGTGTTAGGGCAATGATTCACTCTCAACTGAGTGTATCCCCCCCATCGTCCCCCTCCCCCTCCTCTCAGCCTGTGGTCCAGATGTGATCCCCCTCTTTCTCCTGGATACCGATTCAGTCGCCCCCCCTCAGTGGAGCTACATCATCAACAATGACGACATGTGATGTAAGGTCGGGCTCCATCACAGATGCATTCTGGGATGGGAGGGAAAACTCTCTGGGTCGTTTCTTTAAACCAATCACAGCGGTCTGTGGTGGCTGGAATAAGTTTACCCCCCCCCCCTATGTTAAAATACAGGGGCATAAGTATACACCCCCCTATGTTAAAATACAGGGGCATAAGTATACACCCCCTATGTTAAAATACAGGGGCATAAGTATACACCCCCTATGTTAAAATACAGGGGACATAAGTATACACCCCCTATGTTAAAATACAGGGGCATAAGTATACACCCCCTATGTTAAAATACAGGGGACATAAGTATACACCCCCTATGTTAAAATACAGGGGCATAAGTATACACCCCCTATGTTAAAATACAGGGGGCATAAGTATACCCCCTATGTTAAAATACAGGGGCATAAGTATACACCCCCTATGTTAAAATACAGGGGCATAAGTATACACCCCCTATGTTAAAATACAGGGGCATAAGTATACACCCCCTATGTTAAAATACAGGGGCATAAGTATACACCCCCTATGTTAAAATACAGGGGACATAAGTATACACCCCCTATGTTAAAATACAGGGGACATAAGTATACACCCCCTATGTTAAAATACAGGGGCATAAGTATACACCCCCTATGTTAAAATACAGGGGGCATAAGTATACACCCCCTATGTTAAAATACAGGGGCATAAGTATACACCCCCTATGTTAAAATACAGGGCATAAGTATACACCCCCTATGTTAAAATACAGGGGCATAAGTATACACCCCCTATGTTAAAATACAGGGGACATAAGTATACACCCCCTATGTTAAAATACAGGGGCATAAGTATACCCCCTATGTTAAAATACAGGGGGCATAAGTATACACCCCCTATGTTAAAATACAGGGGCATAAGTATACACCCCCTATGTTAAAATACAGGGGGCATAAGTATACACCCCCTATGTTAAAATACAGGGGCATAAGTATACACCCCCTATGTTAAAATACAGGGGGCATAAGTATACACCCCCCCTATGTTAAAATACAGGGGACATAAGTATACACCCCCTATGTTAAAATACAGGGGCATAAGTATACACCCCCTATGTTAAAATACAGGGGACATAAGTATACACCCCCTATGTTAAAATACAGGGGCATAAGTATACACCCCCTATGTTAAAATACAGGGGGCATAAGTATACCCCCTATGTTAAAATACAGGGGCATAAGTATACACCCCTATGTTAAAATACAGGGGCATAAGTATACACCCCCTATGTTAAAATACAGGGGCATAAGTATACACCCCCCTATGTTAAAATACAGGGGGCATAAGTATACACCCCCTATGTTAAAATACAGGGGCCATAAGTATACACCCCCTATGTTAAAATACAGGGGCCATAAGTATACACCCCCTATGTTAAAATACAGGGGCATGAGTATACACCCCCTATGTTAAAATACAGGGGCATAAGTATACACCCCCTATGTTAAAATACAGGGGCATAAGTATACACCCCCTATGTTAAAATACAGGGGCATAAGTATACACCCCCTATGTTAAAATACAGGGGCATAAGTATACACCCCCCTATGTTAAAATACAGGGGCCATAAGTATACACCCCCTATGTTAAAATACAGGGGCCATAAGTATACACCCCCCTATGTTAAAATACAGGGGCATGAGTATACACCCCCCTATGTTAAAATACAGGGGCATAAGTATACACCCCTATGTTAAAATACAGGGGCATAAGTATACACCCCCTATGTTAAAATACAGGGCATAAGTATACACCCCCTATGTTAAAATACAGGGGGCATAAGTATACACCCCCCTATGTTAAAATACAGGGGCCATAAGTATACACCCCCCTATGTTAAAATACAGGGGCCATAAGTATACACCCCCCTATGTTAAAATACAGGGGCCATAAGTATACACCCCCTATGTTAAAATACAGGGGCATGAGTATACACCCCCCTGTCTATCTATCTATCCATTGCTTCCTAATCTGCCTGGCAACAGTGGCGTCGTCCTTCTGCCACGCTGAAATATTGATATCTGAGTGGGATTACTCCGAGTGTGTGTGTCTCGTTGAGTGTCTCCGAGTGTGTGTGTCTCGTTGAGTGTCTCCGAGTGTGTGTGTCTCGTTGAGTGTCTCCGAGTCTTCGATGTCTTTAAAGACATACCCAGCCTTCATGTAACGTTACTCCCATCTTCCCTCTGCTTTCACTCCAGTTTTTTTTTCCAATTAAAAAACATATGAAGTTGCTTTGCAAGTCAATCATATCTCAACCCCCTCCCCCCCCCATCAACCCCCTCGAACCTACCCCCCCCGTCAACCCCCTCGCCCTTCCCCCGTCGCTGTCTGTCTCTCCGTTTATCTTCTCAGTCTCCTGGGTTAAGAGGTTTCTGTTTTCACTAATGAGAAAACCTGCTGGCAACTCTCAGTTAACATGACAACATACAGTACAGACAACACACATGCACGCACGCAGGCAAGCACACACACATACACACACACACACATGCACAAACATGCACGCACGCAGGCAAGCACGCACACATACACACACACACACATGCACAAACATGCATGCACGCAGGCAAGCACGCACACATACACACACACACACATGCACAAACATGCATCCACGCAGGCAAGCACGCACACATACACACACACACACATGCACAAACATGCATGCACGCAGGTAAGCACGCATGCAAACACGCACGCACGCACACGCATATGCACACAACCATAAACACACATTCACACACACATGCACACACGCAAACAGACTCACACACACACGCACAAACATTCACGCACGCAAACACGCACACGCCGCAAGCATGCATGCACGCACATGCATGATCACACGCACACATGCTCACACGCAAAGAGACACACAAACACACACAGAGACACACACACACACACACACACACACACACACACACACACACACACACACACACACACACACAATCATGTACAAACAGGTTTCCACCATCAGTACCATCCTGATAGTGAGTCATTGTTTTTAGTTAATTACAGGTCGTTAGAACTCGTAGACTAACTTCCTCTTTCAAAGAATCAGGAATCACTTACTGCACACATGTTGTTATCTGACAACATTATGGGATGGATCCCAACAGAGATAGACCTTTTAGTTAAAGAGGACGATCCTTTTAGTTTAATATGAAACAGAAATCACCATCGCCAAACCCACCAGACTCCATGTAAATAATCACTACTTTTAGCGTGTATAGAGCAGCATATCTCCACCAGACTCCATGTAAATAATCACTACTTTTAGCATGTATAGAGCAGCATATCTCCACCAGACTCCATGTAAATAATCACTACTTTTAGTGTGTATAGAGCAGCATATCTCCACCAGACTCCATGTAAATAATCACTACTTTTAGCATGTATAGAGCAGCATATCTCCACCAGACTCCATGTAAATAATCACTACTTTTAGTGTGTATAGAGCAGCATATCTCCACCAGACTCCATGTAAATAATCACTACTTTTAGCATCGTAAAACACCCTTTATTCAAAGTGAACAGAAACTAAACAAAACTACTGAAAGCCGTCTTGGTTCATCTTTCCACTGTGTGTGAGTGTGTGCATGAGTGTGTGTGTGTGTGTTTGTGTACTAAAAACAATGACTCACTATCAAGATGGCACTCGTGATTGAAACCAGTTTGTACGTGATCGTGTGTGTGTATCTGTGGGGCGGCTGTGGCTCAGCAGTAGAGCGGTTGCCTGCCAATTGGAAGGTTGGTGGTTCAATCCCTGGCCGTGTGTCCTTGGGCAAGACACTGAACCCCGAGTTGCCCCCGATGCTGCGCATCAGAGTGTGAATGTGTGTGAGTGTTTATCTGATGAGCAGGTGTGTAGATGTGTGTGAGTATGTATCTGATGAGCAGGTGTGTAGATGTGTGTGAGTGTGTATCTGATGAGCAGGTGTGTAGATGTGTGTGAGTGTGTATCTGATGAGCAGGTGTGTAGATGTGTGTGAGTGTGTATCTGATGAGCAGGTGTGTAGATGTGTGTGAGTGTGTATCTGATGAGGAGGTGTGTAGATGTGTGTGAGTGTGTATCTGATGTGTGTGAGTGTGTATCTGATGAGCAGGTGTGTAGATGTGTGTGAGTGTGTATCTGATGAGCAGGTGGCACCTTGTACGGCAGCCTCGGCCACAGTGTATGAATGTGTGTGAATGGTGAATGTATCCTGTATGATGTAAAAGCGCTTTGAATAGTCGTTAAGGCTAGAAAAGCGCTAAATAAATACAGCACATCTGTGTGTGTGTTCATACTGCAAATTTAAGTATTTTACATGAATTTAGCAGCGGCGTCATTGATATGAAATAACGTGACATCATTTTGGATAATCAGTTAATTGTTGCAATTTGAGCATGTCCCCGTGGGAGTCTCCTCCTCAGCGTGTCCCCAAGGCGTCTCCTCCTCAGCATGTCCCTCTGACGGTTCATGGACGACATCGATGTTTCAACACATTCAAATGATGCAGAGTGAACGTTTACGTCGTCATGGCAGCAGAGCTCTCTGTCCTTTTAACCTCGGCTCCCGCTGCAGGGCGACTGGATGCATCGTTATATAGACTGATTAAACAGCACAGCTCCCCCCCCCCCCGCCCCATCCGCTCTGTCTCTCCCTCCTCTCTCTCTCCATCTCCTCTCTCTCTCTCTCCCATGTTGCCCCAGGCTCTACTGTCACCTCCCATCATGCAATGCTCAGGGCTCAGGCCGTTAAAGTGGCGTCTGTTTGGTGCGTCAAAAAGGACGCCAATGGTCCCGACCAAGAGTGTAAAAAAGGGACGCCAATGGTCCCGACCAATAGCGTCAAAAGGGACTCCAATGGTCCCGACCAAGAGCGTCAAAAGGGATGCCAATGGTCCCGACCAAGAGCGTCAAAAGGGATGCCAATGGTCCCGACCAAGAGCGTCAAAAGGGATGCCAATGGTCGCGACCAAGAGCGTCAAAAGGGACGCCAATGGTCCCGACCAAGAGCGTCAAAAGGGACGCCAATGGTCCCGACCAAGAGCGTCAAAAGGGACGCCAATGGTCCCGACCAAGAGCGTCAAAAGGGACGCCAATGGTCCCGACCAAGAGCGTCAAAAGGGACCTCAATGGTCCATACCAAGAGCGTCAAAAGGGACGCCAATGGTCCCAACCAAGAGCGTCAAAAGGGACCTCAATGGTCCCGACCAAGAGCATCAAAAGGGACCTCAATGGTCCTGAACAAGAGCGTCAAAAGGGACGCCAGTGGTCCCGAACAAGAGCGTCAAAAGGGACGCCAATGGTCCCGAACAAGTTGCGTCAAAAGGGACCTCAATGGTCCATACCAAGAGCGTCAAAAGGGAGCTCAATGGTCCTGACCAAGAGCGTCAAAAGGGACCTCAATGCTCCTGAACAAGAGCGTCAAAAGGGACGCCAGTGGTCCCAAACAAGAGCGTCAAAAGGGACGCCAATGGTCCCAACCAAGAGCGTCAAAAGGGACGCCAATGGTCCCAACCAAGACCGTCAAAAGGGACACCAATGGTCCCGACCAAGAGCGTCAAAAGGGACGCCAATGGTCCCGACCAAGAGTGTCAAAAGGGACGCCAGTGGTCCTGACCAAGAGCGTCAAAAGGGACGGCAATGGTCCCAACTAAGAGCGTCAAAAGGGACCTCAATGGTCCATACCAAGTGCGTCAAAAGGGACGCCAATGAGCGTCAAAAGGGACGTCAATGGTGCCGAACAAGTTGTGTCAAAAGGGACATTAATGGTCCCGGACAAGTTGCGTCAAAAGGGACCTCAATGGTCCCGAACAAAAGCGTCAAAATGGACGCCAGTGGTCCCGAACAAGAGCGTCAAAAGGGATGCCAATGGTCCCGACCAAGAGCATCAAAAAGGACGCCAATGGTCCCAACCAAGACCGTCAAAAGGGACACCAATGGTCCCGAACAAGTTGCGTCAAAAGGGACCTCAGTGGTCCCAACCAAGCGCGTCAAAAGGGACACCAGTGGTCCTGAACAAGAGCGTCAAAAGGGACGCCAATGGTCCCGACCAAGAGCGTCAAAAGGGACGCCAATGGTCCATACCAAGAGCGTGAAAAAGGGACGCCAATGGTCCCAACCAAGAGCATCAAAAGGGACGCCAATGTTCCCAACCAAGAGCGTCAAAAGGGACCTCAATGGTCCCAACCAAGAGCGTCAAAAGGGACGCCAATGGTCCCAACCAAGAGCGTCAAAAGGGACCTCAATGGTCCATACCAAGTGCGTCAAAAGGGACGCCAATGAGCGTCAAAAGGGACGTCAATGGTGCCGAACAAGTTGCGTCAAAAGGGACATTAATGCATCTCTGCAGGGCGACTACACTTCCAGGCTCTGGCGTAGACCAGGATGTGGGGTGAGCGGTCCCTGGGAGACCACATTGATCCCAATCAGCTGGATCTAGATTATATTATCAACGCTTTTTTTGCCTTTTTCTATTTTCGAGAGCAAGAAATTGCATCGAGAGCAACAACGCATTAATTATAATATTATATAATAATATAATAATAATATTTTATTTTATTTTATTTTATTTTATTTTATTTATATTATAATATTATTTTATTTTATTTTATTTTATTTATATTATAATATTATTTTATTTTATTTTATTTATATTATAATATTATTTTATTTTATTTTATTTATATTATAATATTATTTGATTCAATTTGATTTTGCGAGAAAGAAGAAAAACGTTTTGAGAGAAGTTGTTTTCACACTAATAGAAAAAAAACATATATTTGAGAGTTTAAAAAGATTTATTTTTTCTCAGAATTTCTTTTTATTAATGGTCCCGAACAAGTTGCGTCAAAAGGGACCTCAATGGTCCCGAACAAAAGCGTCAAAATGGACGCCAGTGGTCCCGAACAAGAGCGTCAAAAGGGATGCCAATGGTCCCGACCAAGAGCATCAAAAAGGACGCCAATGGTCCCAACCAAGACCGTCAAAAGGGACACCAATGGTCCCGAACAAGTTGCGTCAAAAGGGACCTCAGTGGTCCCAACCAAGCGCGTCAAAAGGGACGCCAGTGGTCCTGAACAAGAGCGTCAAAAGGGACGCCAATGGTCCATACCAAGAGCGTGAAAAAGGGACGCCAATGGTCCCAACCAAGAGCATCAAAAGGGACGCCAATGTTCCCAACCAAGAGCGTCAAAAGGGACCTCAATGGTCCCAACCAAGAGCGTCAAAAGGGACGCCAATGGTCCCAACCAAGAGCGTCAAAAGGGACACCAATGGTCCCAACCAAGCGCGTCAAAAGGGACCTCAATGGTCCCGACTAAGTGCGTCAAAAGGGACGCCAGTGGTCCCGAACAAGACCGTCAAAAGGGACACCAATGGTCCCAACCAAGAGCGTCAAAGGGGACACCAATGGTCCATACCAAGAGCGTCCAAAGGGACGCCAATGGTCCCAACCAAGAGTGTCAAAAGGGACACCAATGGTCCCAACCAAGAGCGTCAAAAGGGACACCAATGGTCCCGACCAAGAGCGTCAAAAAGGACGCCAATGGTCCCGACCAAGAGTATCAAAAGGGATGCCAATGGTCTCGACCAAGAGCGTCAAAAGGGACACCAATGGTCCCGACCAAGAGCGTCAAAAGGGATGCCAGTGGTCCTGACCAAGAGCGTCAAAAGGGACGCCAATGGTCCCAACTAAGAGCGTCAAAAGGGACCTCAATGGTCCATACCAAGAGCGTCAAAAGGGACGCCAATGAGCGTCAAAAGGGATGTCAATGGTCCCAACCAAGAGCGTCAAAAGGGACACCAATGGTCCATACCAAGAGCGTCAAAAGGGACGCCAATGGTCTTGACCAAGAGCATAAAAAGGGATGCCAATGGTCCCAATCAAGAGCGTCAAAAGGGACACCAATGGTCCCAACCAAGAGCGTCAAAAGGGACGCCAATGGTCCCAACTTAGAGCGTCAAAAGGGACCTCAATGGTCCCGACTAAGCGCGTCAAAAGGGACGCCAGTGGTCCCGAACAAGAACGTCAAAAGGGACACCAATGGTCCCGACCAAGAGCATCAAAAGGGACGCCAATGGTCCCAACCAAGAACGTCAAAAGGGACACCAATGGTCCCAACCAAGTTGCGTCAAAAGGGACCTCAATGGTCCCGACCAAGCGCATGAAAAGGGACTCCAGTGGTCCACACCAAACACGTCAACACACATACACACACACACATACAACCCATCGATCTCTTCGTGTTTGGCCTCGCGGGAGAACTACTGCTGCAGACAATCAATTCTTTTGGTCAATGTGCATTCTGCATCGCTCAGCCACACTGCAGAATTACTCCAGGAGTACCTCAGGGAGTACTTCTGGTACACGCTAGAACAAGTATTCAGATCCTTTAAAGTACTAATACCACACAAAATACTCCGTTACAAGTAAAAGTTCTGCATTGGAAATGTTACTTCAGATTTATTTATTTATGATTTATATTATTATATCATTATATTATTATATTATTATATTATTATGTTATCAACACTTTTGTTGCCTTTTTCAAGTTTTTTTTGGAAATGTTACTTCAGATAAATAATGATATCTGGTAAGAGATAATGAGGTGTAACCATGGAGATAATGAGGTGTAACCATGGAGATAATGAGGTGTAACCATGGAGATAAGGAGGTGTAACCATGGAGATAAGGAGGTGTAACCATGTGTCATCTCGTTACTGTATGGTGTCGACAGATAACTATTGGATGAGGAGGTTTCTTCAATGGTGGGGGGGGGGATTTTGACCCTTTTGTCGCCTTTGTCAGTATTTTTGGGGAATTTTTTCTGAGTTAACGTCGCTTTTCGAGGTTTTTTTGGACAATATTTTCGGCACTTTTGTCAATTCTTCAGAATTTTTTAGGATTTTTTTCTGAGCTCATGTC
>CM049375.1:1325856-1330856 GCA_026937815.1 Etheostoma perlongum | reverse complement strand
TGGGTCTGTGAGAGGAGAGGACAACAAACAAAATAAATAGGACTTTTTTTTTACATGTTAAAATATGCTGGCTCTATACACGCTAATAGTACTGTTCATTTTAATGAGAGATAGAGCTTTTAGTTAAAGAGTAAGAATCTTTTAGTTTAGCATATCTCCACCAGACTCCATGTAAATAATCACTACTTTTAGCGTATGCTGCTCTATACACGCTAAAAGTAGTGATTATTTACATGGAGTCTGGTGGATATATGCTGCTCTATACACTAAAAGTAGTGATTATTTACATGGAGTCTGGTGGAGATATGCTGCTCTATACACACTAAAAGTAGTGATTATTTACATGGAGTCTGGTGGAGATATGCTGCTCTATACATGCTAAAAGTAGTGATTATTTACATGGAGTCTGGTGGAGATATGCTGCTCTATACACACTAAAAGTAGTGATTATTTACATGGAGTCTGGTGGAGATATGCTGCTCTATACACACTAAAAGTAGTGATTATTTACATGGAGTCTGGTGGAGATATGCTGCTCTATACACACTAAAAGTAGTGATTATTTACATGGAGTCTGGTGGAGATATGCTGCTCTATACATGCTAAAAGTAGTGATTATTTACATGGAGTCTGGTGGAGATATGCTGCTCTATACACGCTAAAAGTAGTGATTATTTACATGGAGTCTGGTGGAGATATGCTGCTCTATACATGCTAAAAGTAGTGATTATTTACATGGAGTCTGGTGGAGATATGCTGCTCTATACACGCTAAAAGTAGTGATTATTTACATGGAGTCTGGTGGAGATATGCTGCTCTATACATGCTAAAAGTAGTGATTATTTACATGGAGTCTGGTGGAGATATGCTGCTCTATACATGCTAAAAGTAGTGATTATTTACATGGAGTCTGGTGGAGATATGCTGCTCTATACACGCTAAAAGTAGTGATTATTTACATGGAGTCTGGTGGGATTGATGATGGTGAAACTATGTATGTAATATATAAAAGAAACTTTTTTTAAGGATTATTTTTCCAGCTTTTCTGCCTTTAATTTCCAACAGGGCAGTTAGGTGAGAAAGTGTGTGTGGGGGGGGGGGGGAGACATGCAGGAACTCATCACAGGTCGGATTCTAACCCTGGACCTCTGCATCGAGGCATAAACCTCCAAATAAGCCCCCCCCCCCCCCCCACCCAAAAACACACACAAAGCCCCCCCCTGCCTTAGACAGGATGCACTGGGAAAGAGGCTCCAGGTTGAAAACAACACAGAAGTTAGCGATGAGATCTGATCCGTTACTGACATTTGAACAAGAGATGTGGGGGGGTGGGGGAAGGAGAGAGGGAGGAGAGAGGGAGGAGAGAGGGGGGAGAGAGGGGGGAGGGGGGGGGGGAGAGGGAGGAGAGAGGGGGGAGCATCTCACGCTAACACAGATCATGATCATCGTGTTGGCAGGATCTGAAAGATTAGACACATCAATAGTTGATGAATCTCCACAGAGTTGCGCTCAATTCCCTCTTCTATAAATTACTAAATAAGGGCATTTACATCACAGCAGCTGAAAACTTTTCTCTTTTCTCTCGCTCATTCTCTTCCTTTCATCTTCCCATCCGTGAAAGTTGGACGCGGCTCATTTGACCTTCGTGAACTGGTGAATACGAAGTTTTGGCGTAGGGGAACGCTCGGTGAAAGATGCCGTACTGGCGCTGTGATTTAGAGAGAGAGAGAGAGAGAGAGAGAAAGAGAGGGAGAATAAAAGAGAAAAGAAGACGTAAAGCACCTAAAAGACTGGCATAATTAATTGATGTGGCCCGCCGATACGCATGAATTATGCAACTTTTATATTCAAGAAAATTACAAACACAACCCGTTGGGAGAGAATGGAGAGGAGTCATTATCTGCAGACTCGAAACCTTTGTGAGACGCACCAAATTTTTAATAATTAATTAATCCACATAAACAAATAACACATGAATAAAGAACACTTTGAAAAAAAAGAAGAAGAAGAAGACACCCGAGCCACAGGAGTTGGGCCGGAAAACTTCCTCCGTAACTTTCTGAGTCGCGGAGAAAGAGAAAGATGAAGAGGAAGAGGAAGAGAGAGAGAGAGGAAGAGGAAGAGGAAGAGAAAGAGGAAGAGGAAGAGAGAGAGAGAGGAAGAGGAAGAGGAAGAGAAAGAGGAAGAGGAAGAGAGAGAGAGAGGAAGAGGAAGAGGAAGAGGAAGAGGAAGAGAAAGAGAAAGAGGAAGAGAGGAAGAGGAAGAGGAAGACAAAGAAGAAGAAAGAGAAAGAGGAAGAGGAAGAGAGAGAGGAAGAGAGGAAGAGAAAGAGGAAGAGGAAGAGAAAGAAGAAGAAAGAGAAAGAGGAAGAGGAAGAGAGAGAGGAAGAGAGAGGAAGAGGAAGAGAAAGAGGAAGAGGAAGAGAGGAAGAGGAAGAGAGAGAGAGGAAGAGAAAGAGAAAGAGAGAGGAAGAGGAAGAGAGAGAGAGAGAGAGAGAGAGGAAGAGAAAGAGGAAGAGGAAGATGAAGAAGAAAGAAAGAGGAAGAGGAAGAGAGGAAGAGGAAGAGGAAGAGAAAGAGAAAGAAGAAGAAAGAGAAAGAGGAAGAGGAAGACAAAAAAGAAGAAAGAGAAAGAGGAAGAGGAAGAGAGAGAGGAAGAGAGGAAGAGAAAGAGGAAGAGGAAGAGAAAGAAGAAGGAAGAGAAAGAGGAAGAGGACAAGAGAGAGAGAGGAAGAGGAAGAGGAAGAGGAAGAGGAAGAGAAAGAGAGAGAGAGGAAGAGAAAGAGGAAGATGAAGAGAATGAAAAAAGAGAAAGAGGTAGAGGAAGAAGAAGAAAGAGAAAGAGGAAGAGGACGAGAGAGAGAGAGAGAAAGAGGAAGAGGAAGAGAGAGAGGAAGAGAAAGAGGAAGAGGAAGAAGAAGAAAGAGAAAGAGGAAGAGGAAGAGAGGAAGAGGAAGAGGAAGAGAAAGAGGAAGAGGAAAAGGAAGAGAAAGAGGAAGAGAAAGAAGAAGAAAGAGAAAGAGAAAGAGAAAGAGGAAGAGGAAGAGAGAGAGACGTACAAGATGCAACATGGAAATCATGTTTCTTCATTTAGTTCAGATTAAGTTATATGTTATATGTTATGTTATATGTTATGTTATATTATGCTGTTATATGTTATATGTTATATGTTATATGTTATATGTTATGTTATATGTTATATTATATGTTATATGTTATATGTTATGTTATATGTTATATGTTATGTTATATGTTATTTGATATATGTTATGTTATATGATTTATGTTGTATGTTATGTTATATGTTATATGTTATATGTTATGTTATATGTTATATGTTATATGTTATATGTTATGTTATATGTTATATGTTATATGTTATATGTTATGTTATGTTATGTTATATGTTATGTTATATGTTATATGTTATATGTTATGTTATATGTTATGTTATATGTTATATGTTATGTTATGTTATGTTATATGTTATGTTATATGTTATATGTTATATGTTATGTTATATGTTATGTTATATGTTATATGTTATGTTATGTTATGTTATATGTTATGTTATATGTTATATGTTATATGTTATGTTATATGTTATGTTATATGTTATATGTTATGTTATGTTATGTTATATGTTATGTTATATGTTATGTTATATGTTATGTTATATGTTATGCTATATGTTATATGTTATGTTATGTTATGTTATATGTTATGTTATATGTTATATGTTATATGTTATGTTATATGTTATGTTATATGTTATATGTTATGTGATATGTTATATATTATGCTATATGTTATATGTTATGTTATATGTTATATGTTATATGTTATGTTATAAGTAATATGTTATGTTATATGTTATATATTATGCTATATGTTATATGTTATGTTATATATTATATGTTATGTTATATGTTATGTGTTATGTTATATGTTATATGTTATATGTTATATGTTATATGTTATATGTTATGTTATATGTTATATGTTATGTTATATGTTATATGTTATGTGTTATAAGTGATATTTTATGTTATATGTTATGTTATGTTATATGTTATGTGTTATGTTATGTTATATGTTATGTTATATGTTATATGTTATATGTTATATGATATGTTATATTATATGTTGTTATATGTTATGTTATATGTTATGTTATGTTATATGTTATGTTTATGTTTATGTTATATGTTATGTTATATGTTATATGATATATATGTTATATGATTTATGTTATATGTTATGTGTTATGTTATATGTTATATGTTATATGTTATGTTATATGTTATATGTTATATGTTATGTTATATGTTATATGTTATGTTATATATTATATGATATATGTTTTGTTATATGATTTATGTTATGTTATATGTTATATGTTATATGTTTTATGTTATATGTTATGTTATATGTTATTTGATATATGTTATGTTATATGATTTATGTTGTATGTTATGTTATATGTTATGTTATATGTTATATGTTATATGTTATATGTTATGTTATATGTTATATGTTATATGTTATATGTTATGTTATATGTTATATGTTATATGTTATGTTATATGTTATATGTTATGTGTTATTTTATATGTTATGTGTTATGTTATATGTTATAGGTTATGTTAAATGTTATGTTATATGTTACATGTTATATGTTATGTGTTATGTTATATGTTATGTGTTATGTTATATAATATGTGTTATGTTATATGTTATATGTTATATGTTATGTTATATGTTATGTTATATGTTATATGTTATGTTGTATGTTATATGTTATAAGTGTTATGTTATGTTATATGTTATGTTATATGTTTTGTTATATGTTATATGTTATATGTTATGTTATATGTTATATGTTATGTGTTATGTTATATGTTATGTTATATGTTATGTTATATGTTTTATGTTATATGGTATGTTATATGTTATGTGTTGTATGTTATATGTTATGTTATATGTTATGTGTTATAAGTG
>CM049375.1:1291856-1312856 GCA_026937815.1 Etheostoma perlongum | reverse complement strand
AGGGAATGACATGCAGCAAACTCCCTCTTCACCAACTGAGCTACCCGGGTGTCCCACACCCACATATTCTGGGACTGCTCCGTGATACAGACATACTGGAAAGACATTAAAGAGGAATTGGACAACATTTCCCTCTGGACCCTTTATTTTTCTTACTGGAGAAAACATTAATTGGATAAAGCCTAGCCGCCCTATACATGAGATCAAACAGGAAAATATGACTGCTTTTTACAGTTAAGTAAGAAGATGTTTTGTTCATAAGAAGATGGACCCCTGTCATTTGAGCCTTGATTTAGAATTATAATTTAAACATACTGTGATATGCAATAGTTTATTTACCCTGCTTCTATGTAGTGAATATATATGTTGAATGAAGTTCAAGCACAAGATGACCCTTATTTATTTTTATTTTTTATTTTTTAAATTTAAAGTTCCTATGAAATGCTGCGTTTTGGATGCTTTTATATGGACCTTAGTGGTCCCCTAATACTGTATCTGAAGTCTCTTTTATATAGACCTTAGTGGTCCCCTAATACTGTATCTGAAGTCTCTTTATATAGACCTTGGTGGTCCCCTAATACTGTATCTGAAGTCTCTTTTATATAGACCTTAGTGGTCCCCTAATACTGTATCTGAAGTCTCTTTTATATAGACCTTAGTGGTCCCCTAATACTGTATCTGAAGTCTCTTTATATAGACCTTAGTGGTCCCCTAATACTGTATCTGAAGTCTCTTTTATATAGACCTTAGTGGTCCCTAATACTGTATCTGAAGTCTCTTTTATATAGACCTTAGTGGTCCCCTAATACTGTATCTGAAGTCTCTTTTATATAGACCTTGGTGGTCCCCTAATACTGTATCTGAAGTCTCTTTATATAGACCTTGGTGGTCCCCTAATACTGTATTTAAAGCCCATGTTGCAAGTTAACCACCACTGTTGATTATTGGGTACAAAAAACACTCAAGATATGTATATCATTTTTAAAAATGTCTCCAAATAGTGTTAAAAGTTAGTTTTTGGTCATTTTGGTGTTCGCGGGTTTATGAAGTGAATTCGGCGATGACGTAATAGTGGGGAGTTAAGTCTCAGCCTAGCACTAGAACTACGGTGACTGACTGGGATGTGGACGAGGGGGAAAGGCCAGCAGCCGAATAATTACGAACCTACCAGACGTGAGAGGGCAAATGAGGAATTGTCAAGATTGTGGGGAAGTCTCCTTCATTTATCTCCTTTATTTTCTGCAGCAGTGCATACAATGACTTTACTTTTTACTGTCAATGAATAGCACCAAGTGAACGTCAACGTTTTCTTTCGATCTAGTGACAAGGATCCTGTCGTTAGTTCAGATAAGTACTGGTACACTTATCTAGATATAGTAATAGAAGGCATCCCCGAGTGTTATTTCTAAGTGTTTACCTCTTCCTCCGGTGAAAACGTGTCGCTGTTTGGCCGGTGCTTGTGTGTGTGGCGGCGAAGCTGCGGTGGAGAGCGGGTGCTGTAGGCGAGTGAGTCCCCGGTCGGGGAGCGAGCCTGCCGCAGTTCGGGGAGCGAGCCGGTCGGGGAGCGAGCGTCCGGTCGGGGAGTGATCCGCCGGTCGGGAACATTGAGCCTGCCGCCGGTCGGGGCGAGCCGGTCGGGGGAGCGAGCGTCCGGGGGTAAGTGATCCGCCGGTGGGGGAACGCAGCCCCTCATCGGGGAGCAAGCCCCGCGATCAGCTGATCTGAAGATGCCTAAATCCGTTTGTGACATTTCAGGCAGGATCATGGTCCTCCCCAACCAGCACGCACCAGTATTGTAATTGTTTATATTTCAAACATCACTGCAGGTTGATTGTGGGCGACAACGCGGTCATGTTAGTTTACCGAAACTCTACTGCCGAAGTTGCTGGCTGGCTACGCGACGTTAGCTATATCCGCTAGCATCCGTACAGGCTAACTATAGCCAGTTAGCTTTGTGTGTAACGTAACAACCCCCCCCCATCTCGTGAGGAGCGAAGCTTACTATTTCATTCAATACAATTATGGTACAACAGGTGCACTAATGCCACATGTATGATGTT
Organism: Etheostoma perlongum; assembly: GCA_026937815.1. Lineage (NCBI taxonomy): Eukaryota > Metazoa > Chordata > Actinopteri > Perciformes > Percidae > Etheostoma > Etheostoma perlongum. Next base: position 1,310,796 of record CM049375.1, on the reverse strand, counting down.
GACAACATGGACGCATATATATGCAACACCAGAGGCAGTCGTAATATTTACCTAGCAGGCTAGGCTAACGCTGTTGTGCTAACGTCCGGCGGCGCAGCGTTAGCTAGCAGTCTAAACTTGTGAAAAGCCGAACAACACCCCCGTCTAAGCTGTGTTTCACTTTCCCTCCAATATCATTATAAATATAATAAAGTCACATGGACTCAATCGAGACCATAGACTGTTAATATTAAAGACCAGAAGCCACATTAGGCCAGACCAGTGGTAAATACAATGCAGGCTGCTCTGTTATCTCCCTAATGTGACGTCATGCAATGCATTGTGGGGGGAAAATGAAACACTGTAAAATTGTGACCATTTTTTGATATATATTCAGTTTTGCAATATCCAACACCATCAAAAACAATGGATAACAGTTCAAATATTTACTACCAACAAGCAAATTGCACAAATTCGTTGCAAAATTAAACCTGCAACATGGGCTTTAAAGCCTCTTTCCAAAAAGTCAGCCTTGGCGCAGATTTACAGACAATAGAGCCAGTACCACAATGAGCTTTTCTAAGGATTTGCCAATTCTGCAGCTTTAAATTCTATTGAGGAGGAGATGGGGGTTATGGGGGGGGGGGTGTCCTTGACCAACTGCCATGCTTTGCTTGTTTTTCTCATGCGCGGGCCAAACTCTCTGAGCAGGCAAAGCAGAGAAAGGAGAGGTAACCTTGCTCCTCATGACATCATAAGGGGAGGATTCCAGATTGGTCCATTTGAGCTTTCATTTTGTCAAAGGCAGAGCAGGATACCCAGGGCTTGGTTTACATGTAATACCATTTCTAACCACTGGGGGACAATAGGCAGGCTGGGGGAACTCATATAAAAGACCTCATGAAGTGACATTTTCATGCCATGGGACATTTAATCTCTCCTTGAGAGAGTGTCTGCGTGTAGGTTTATGTTTGTATTGTACTGCTAAAATTGCCTGAATTTTTAATAAGGGCAATAAAGTGATATTAGTTTACCTTGTTATGAGTGAAAGCCTTTTTCCCAGCTAAAAGAAAACAAGGTGCTCTTCTGAAAATGCAAAATCTAAATCAGTTTATCCGTGACTCTAAGTGGTTGTGTGTGGCAAATTGTAGCATATTGATGTTTTTCTTTTGGGGTTCTGTGTCTGGTCATTGTGTAAATGTTGTTGTCCTTCCTGGTCTTGGTCTGAGTGTTGCATGGTTATTGTAAATAGGTAATGTTTGTGAAGTATGGTATGGTTTTAAACAGAATGACGGATCGATGAATGTAGCATTAGCATGTAAATCACTGTAGTTTTAGATATGAAAATGTGCGGACAAACATGCCCCTTTTGTGCAAGGACTAATTCCGAATAGTAGTAAAGGAAAGCTGCATTGGCCGGAAATCTGAGAGAAAGTCATAATCGATGAAAAATTATGTTGGAAGCCACATATACACTAAATTAATGCCAAAATATCCAAATCAGTTGCTATACTGTATAAAACCAATTATTTATTAAATAAACGCTCATTGTACACGTTGTATTGTTCCTTCATACTTCCATAATTACTTACTGTTTGGAGGTATGGGGAAACACTTACAAAACAAACACTGAACCTATATTCATTCTTCAAAAGAGAGCCTTAAGAATTGTAAATAAAACCACTAATCCATTAATCCAATTACTTCCAGTGCTATAGATGGCGGGTATAGAAAGATGAAGAAAGGGAAGAAAAGAAACAAAAACAGTGTAAATGTGTGTAGGTACAGTATGCATATTAAAATAGATATAATCAACCACATTTAAACACGCCACAAGCTATCTTGAGGGTTACAATTTTTATAATTTAAAATACGGGTCACTTCCTGTCACCCTGCAGTCCTACCGTCTTATAAACCCGGTGTGCACGGCCTGTGAGAGATCTGAGAGTGTTGCGTGGTTATTGTAAATAGGTAATGTTTGTGAAGTATAGTATGGTTTTACACAGAATGACGGATTGATGAATGTAGCAGTAGCATGTAAATTACCGTAGTTTTAGATGTTAAAATGTGCACACAAGAAAGCTACGGGATTACTGTGGGGAAATGGAGAATGGCTAGGTTAACTGAAGATTATAAACATTGTGAAAATTAACAAAACATATGAACACGTTAAACATATACAGACATAAAACATATACCTGCAGTTTCAGGCTTTTGGTGGTATAGGTAGCGCATTGCTACCGTGACGGCCGACATGCGCCCCCGTCACAGTTACCGACAATTTTGGCAATGAATGAATGAGTATTTTACATTGAACACTCATGATTGGGTGGTCATTAAAAGCAGGGAAATGCAGATATAAACAGCAGAGTCTGTAAGGAGTCTACCAAATTGCCTCTTATGACTTCCGTTAGCTATGTCATAAGAGTTGACCTTATCTGATACAACATCAAGTCATCACATTGGTTGCCTTCCGGCTATGTAACATTTGCAAATGGCAGTGGTGGGATTGGAACCCACGCCTCCAGAGAGACTGGAGCCTAAACCCAGCGCCTTAGACTACTCGGCCACACTACCTGCAAGTAAGTGATCTCCACTTGGTGACACACACAGGGACCGTAACTAACGGTATGCTTGTTAATGTTATTGGAACAACACTTTTGCAAGGCAAAAGCCAATACTTTACTGTAGCCAGCATTAAGTGAGTAGGTTTAGGTCTGTATGAATATGGGCTGAGCATTTACCTGGGCTGAATTTGTGAACATCTTCTTTTGCATATTCACTGTAAAGAGCCAATACTCCTCCAACTCCCAACTATTGTTCCAGAGACAATAGGATATACAGTTTTAGATTGCAAGGTAACTGTCCAAGACCAATACGTCACTGAAATACCTAGAGTGTTCAAAACAGTTTGTCAAAATGGGAAAGGTCATGTTTTTGATTACAAATTCCAGCACAGGGGACGTTTATTTACCATTCATATACAAAAGTACAATCATGAAACACATACTACTTAGACAGAATGAACCTTTTCAGGTGGCAATGAAATGATTCCAGAGACATAGACCCTCTGGCACAGCAATACCTGGTCAGGACAACACCCTCTTTTTGATAGTGCCCGTCTCTATATACCAGGCAGGTCCTGGATGCACTTGACGTGGCGTTGCTGGACACGCCAGATCCATCCACCACACGATCAGTCATGGCTGGCACACCCTCCTGCCCACCGCAACAGAGAGAGGTCCCTTGCATCCCAGGCAGAGAGACAGCTCATGAAGGTGGGGTAAGGGAATGAGCGTCAGTGGTACACCCGACGGCCAGCCTTTAAATGAAGTGCCAGATGTCCAGCCATATGTGGAGGTCTGGCCACTCGCCAAAACCTTGTCTGCAGCTTGCTGGACCCGTCACTAACAGTCCACATACAGCAGCAGTGGGGGTGCAATAGCTGACTGGCGGTAACGCTCCAACACCCCTGCCACCATCCTGTCCAGTCCTGGCACCTACTGCACGGTCACGATCTTGCCAATCTCGTTTCCAATCCAGAGGTGACCCAGAGACCAGTCCCCCTGCGGTGGCCAGCCAGCTTCTTTGTGATCTGAAATTTGTCAATTGTGATGTTAAAAAAAATCTGGGTCATCAATGGGTTCTGGGGGCTCCTGGCACACCACTGGGAAGAGGCTTGGTCAATCAACATAGTCAGCACACTCCCCAAGATTGTGTGCCAACCTGTTCAGCCATTCCTTCCCATGGTTTTCCCTGAGCTGTTTTACCAGACGTGCTGGACTGTTGCCCAGAGTCTGGTCACGCAGCAGGCGAATGACACAGATGTCACAGGCATAACTGAAAATCACATGTAGCTCTGATAAGTAACATATTAATAGAAGTCATGTAAAAGCTTTCACACTCGGCCAGTGATGTGACAGTTGAATGTGACAGTGGAAATCTGTTGATCACTTTATTACACACACTACTGGCGACACATTTTTTCAAAACAGATGTACTCACTGGTGGGTCAGGATCAGCGGAACATTTTCTGGCGCGGCAGGTCCAGCTGGTTCCGGACAGTCTGAGAGGTTGACAAGTAGTTCAGAGAACACACAGTGCACTTGACAGAGTGTCTCTGTCACCATCAGGTAATACCTGTCGATGTCCAGGACCTTCTGAGCCCTCTTGTGGACACCGTAGCCCGTCAGCTGCTTCCCATACTCAGGGCAGTTTACCCTCACCTTCCACTGGTGGTAGGGCACCCACACCATCAGCCGATGGGTGAAAAAGAGATCTGGTGTCTGGTGGTATATGAGTGCTGGGACAAGGGGTTCATACCACAGCTTCAAATCTTGCCGCAGTTTGCCAGAGTGGAAAATGGTGTTAGAAATCCACCTCTGGTCTTGGATGGGGATGTTTTTTGTATAGAGTAATTTGTTTTATTTATAGTATCTGCACTATTGTATGGTATATTTTTGAAGTTATCATTGTATATTGCTATATTTTACCTTCTGATAAAGGTCATGCCACTTCCACACTGCTTAGGGGCTGGTCTGTGGCCTCCAGAAGGCCAAACCCCTGAGCCGGCATACGCCCTCAACCTTGCCATCCACTCTCCTTCCCCCATTTAGGCTTATTGCTCATCTAAAGGCAACATGAATATGGACAACAATATACAATGAGCATCCTTTGGACAATACACTGTGACACTACAGCACAAACGCACACCTACAATGATAGCTGCATTATCAAATCCATCAAGTTACTTTTAAATGGGTAGCAATGTACCTATATGATTAGCATAGAGTAGGCTATGTCATAGCAAGTTAGTTACTTATTGTTTCTCTATTCATAGTAATATTGACAGTATAATATGTAGACCATAACGTTACTTTGTTTATATGGCACAAACTAGCCATAATACAGTAGTTAATTTAGCTACAGATTGCAATTTACCCAGGTGCAGGTGGTTAGCTAAGAATAGTAATAACATAGTAGTTACATGGCTTTTTCTATTTATATTAATATTTGATACGTTACATTTATCAATAGTAACGTTCACGTCAGTTAGTTTACACATCATATCAGCTATCCTACCGCTACAGTTAGCATTAGCGATTAATAGCTATGATGCTACGGCCATATAACAATGTAATACCTGGCAAAATTATCAGAAAACTTTGTGTGAAGGTATTAAATAAACTGTATATGCCTATTTAAGAAGGAAACGCATTTTAATGGTTACTTACCATTGAAGTGAATGTTCTCTCACTGTCAGCTTAAGTGCGATGACAGCAAACCGTTACTAGGCAAGCTGGGGACGTTAGCGTCATGTACATGGAACGTTATCCAATCTTTCCAATTAATCAGCGTTATAATTGGCTAGATTCATTGTCATCCCGCTACGTGATTGGACGGGGGTGAATCTTGCTTTTGGACATAAACAAACGTGATTAGCTGTCAAGATTGGAAATGGAACAGACGATTCTGAGCAAGGTAGCGCCACAGACACTGCGGCTGTCTGAAATTCTTATGAGCGGGAGCTCGATCTTTAACCAACAAGCATTTGCTTTATGGCTTTTTAAGGTTGAGCTGCACATGTATGCTTATCAGGCTATTTTCCTGTTACTCAGAAATTGGGGAAGCTGACTCATGCGGAAATGTAGAAGGTAGATGTGCATTGTATTGTTTGGCTTCCAAGAAAATTTCGGAACTGATGATGTGTCAGTTATTTTGCTGGTGGTTTCTTGGTCACAGCAACAAGCTTGATCATTGACATAAAGTTGCACGGCACGTATCACAAAACTGTTAGGTGGGGCCTTATGTATTTGCTTGTATTACATCAAGTGATCTCCATACCAATGACCGCAAATATTAATATGTACATGGTTTGCAGAAATGTACCTTCTAACAGAGGTAAGGCCACTTGGGTTATCTTTGGGCTGCTCTTTGGTCTTCTGCAGAAGGATAAATCCCAGGGTTGGCTCTCTCCAGGTTATTTAAGCAACAAACTTCCCTGGACTTGAACCACCATCCTTTCGGTTAACAGCTGACTGCGCCTATCTGATGTTTTATAAGCAGGAGCTCAATCTTTAAGCCACACGCATTTGCTTTATAGCTTTTTGAGGTTAAGCTGCACATGTATGCTTATCAGGCTATTTTCCTGTTACTCAGAAATTGGGGAAGCTGACTCATGTGGAAATGTAGAAGCTGGACGTGCATTGTATTGTTCTTACATGTCAATTGGATTCTGACTTTGAATTCAAATATTTGGCATCCAAGAAAATTTCGGAACTGATGATGCTAATTAGCTCCAACAAGACTACAAAGAAACAGGAGGGCTGTGGAACGGGTAATAAATCAACAAGTGGGAATCCTCCCTGGAACATTTCTGGTGCGACGCCTAAGAGTAAATCATTTTCCTGGGAAATGGGAGGATGACTAACGGGCAGGGCACAGCGCCCAGAGATTTGTGATATGACCGGCTGGCCTGCATTATCATCTAGGCAGAGCGCCTCTTCAACCCCTGTTCCTAGTAGGACACAGCCGTGGACAGCTGCAAAAGGGAAATGTAGCAACAAAATGCCCCCCAACAACCTGGTGTGCAACTGGATAACAGATTTGCTCCTGCTGGACAGCCATCTGATGACCTTGATTGCGTCTCATCGCCACACAGCAGGGTAAGGACTGAGACCAATTCAAAAAGTAAAAAGCTAACAACTGGGCCTCAAACCCTGATTGTGTGTGACTCAGCTGTAAAAGATTTAAAAAACGCCAAAAACACCAAAATACTCTGTTTTCCCAAAGACATGGAGTCTGATTTGACCCAAAGAATCCCGGATATCGTGGCAGCACACCCAACTGTGACGAACATTAGTCTGCATATAGGGTCACATGATGTTGTAAAGCAACAATCTGAACTGCAGAAACTGGACTATAGTGAACTGCTGAACACAGTCAGCTCCCTAAACGCAGACATGTTTATCAGTGGCCCTATACCGCCAGTGAGAAGAGGAGCTGAGAGATCCAGCCGACTTGTTGGCACTAAACAAATGGCTTTCAACTGAATGTACCGTCAATTCTCTGTAGTTCATTGACAATTTTAACATTTTTTGGGATCGCAGACATCTTTTTAAAGCAGATGGACTTTTCCTTAACAAGCCAGGAGTAAAGCTGTTCATCTCTAATCTACTCTACTTTCTGCGCTACACATCTGCTCCCTCTGCCAAGGTCACAAAACAAGAGGAAGACATAACAGAGTGCGGCAGTGATCCACCACAGCCCCCACCTGTGCAAAGATCTGACCATGGGCGTCCACAGAGTAGAGACATGAAACCTCAACTCCCCTATTCACCCATCCAGCACCCCTCAAACCCCCTTACCAACCCCAAACCCTTTGAGGAGCCATCGCTGTCTCCACTCACCCTTTCCCCTCATTCCCCTATGCACATGTTGGAGTTCACTGACCAGATAAAACAGCTGGTCGTTGCTGGAACCAAATATACACCCCTTCCCTCCCCCATCGTTCGACCCCGGGCAAAAGTAAAAGGCCAGGCACCTCTGCCAGGATGTCAGCTAACTCCTTCCCCCCAGACTGACAAGGACACTTGTGTGCAAAATCCAGCAAGCATTAACTGATATGTGCCGGGTCCAGGCTGCAGGCCTAGTGACACTCATGACTCTTTCCAAGACAAGCCCGGGCCCTGTGTATTCAATTCTTCCTCAATTTATGTTGTGATAGGTAATAGAAAAAGAATGCCGAATAAGCACTTAACTGCAAACATAGCAAATTTAGCATCCATTCCTCGTCAGCCACAGCCTGTCCCAAAAAATTAAAACACACTAACACTAGCCTTACTAAACGTCAGGTATTCGGCAGGAAAATCCTTTTTAATCAATGATTTTATTATTAATCACAATCTAGTTTTTATGTCCTCTCCGGGAACCATCACCTTATCGTGGTGGAGAGGTTTGTGTGTCCCTATGAACCTGAGGGCTGTGTTGTCTGGAGCTTTGTGCTCCTGGTAGGGTCTCCCATGGCAAAGAGGTCTCAGGTGAGGGGCCAGACAAAGAATGGTTCAAAGACTCAGATGGAAAAGCAAGGAAGGGATAGAGGGACCCCGCCCGGAAGAAGCCCGGGGCCCCCGTCTGGAGCCAGGCCCAGACGGTGGGCTCGTGAGCGAGCGTCTGGTGGTCGGGTTTGCCACGGAGCCCGGTCGGGCATTGCCCGAAAAAGCAACGCGGCACCTCTCCCTCCAGCCCATGGGCCCACCACCTGTGGGAGGATCCAAAGGGGTTGGGTGCGCTGTTATATGGGTGGCAGCGAAGGTCAAGGGCTTCGACGGACCAGACCCGGGCGGCAGAGGCTGGCTCAGGGGACGTGGAATGTCACCTCTCTGCGGGGGAAGGAGCCGGAACTTGTGCGGGAGGTGGAGCGCTACCAGTTAGATTTTTTTTTTTATTTTATTTTACCTTTATTTAACCAGGAAGTCCCTTGAGATTGAAATCTCTTTTTTCGAGGGAGACCTGGCCAAGACGGCACACCAGTTACAATATACACAGAAATACAGCATAGACAAAAATCACACAGAGGAAAGGAACAGGTCACATGGGGCAATTACATTTTTGAATTACATGACATTTTAACATGGCCTTAAATTCATTTAATGGGACTAGATCATTAAGATGGAGCAAGTTTTGCAAATTATTCCAAGACCATGGAGCGAAGTAAGAGAAGGCTTTCTTCCCCAGCTCAGTAAAAACCCTTGGGACCTGGTAAGAGCGCCACCTGGTGGAATGGAGATGAAAATGGCTGGAATTTAGCTTGAGGAGATTACATAAATATGCCGGCAGCTTACCCAACATGGCCTTGTATATAAAATATAAAAATGAAGTTGTCTGTGTAGATTTAGTGACGGGCAGCCTACCAGTTCATACAGCGTACAATGATGAGTACGGGAATAAGAATTAGTTAAGAAGCGCAGAGCACTGTGGTACACAGAATCTAGCAGGTGGAGAGTACTAGAGGCAGCATGCATGTAGACAACATCTCCATAGTCCAGAACACTTAAAAAGGTAGCCTGCACAAGTGTTTTTCTGGCTGACATGTTAAAACAAGTTTTATTTCTAAAATAAAACCCCAGCCTTAGTTTCAGCTTTTTTTACAAGCTTTTCAACGTGAACTTTGAAAGAAAGTTTGTTGTCCAGCCAAAAACCTAAATACTTGTATGATGAAACATTTTCAATTAAGTCTCCACTTAATGTGTTAATAGTTATATTATCTGGGGATTGGGAGCGAGCCCTTGAAAACGTCATACATTTGGTTTTCTTAGTATTTAGCACTAACTTAAGGCCATGTAGAGAAACTTGAAGCTGTTGAAAGGCCAACTGAAGGTCATTCATGGCTTGGTTCAGTGAAGAGGCAACTGAATATATCACAGTATCATCTGCATAAAGGTGCAGTTTAGCAGTTTGAACGTCCTTTCCAATATTATTTATGAATATGGAAAATAAAATAGGGGCTAAAATCAAACCTTGAGGAACACCTATAGAAATTTCTAAAAAGTCTGATTTAAGACCATCTATAGAAACACATTGCGTTCGTTCTGTAAGATAGTTTTTGAACCAATTAATAGCTGTGTTTCCTATACCAATGTTACTTAATCTATCTAGTAATAGCTTATGGTCAACAGAGTCAAATGCCTTGGACAGATCCACAAATAATGCAGCGCAGTGTTGCTTCTGGTCCAAGGCATTTATAATGTCATTTAATAGTAACAGAGTTGCTGTAACAGTGCTGTGTCCAGCTCTAAAACCTGACTGTACATCAGTTAGAATGTTTTGCTCTGCCAAGTAGTTCTTTAATTGACAGTTTACTTGAGCTTCCAAAATTTTTGCAAGAATAGAGAGTTTGGAAATTGGCCTATAATTGTGAAGATCTGAAGGGTCACCCCCCTTTAACAAAGGAAGCACATAGGCTGCTTTCCATATTTTAGGAATTGAGTTTGTCTGCAAACTACAATTAAAAATGTATGCTATAGGCTTAGCTATAAATTCGGCTGCAACTTTTAATAAGAAAAGTTCTAGGTTGTCTGGTCCTGATGATTTTTTCGGGTCAATAGCTTTAAGAGCAATACAGACATCCTTTTTTAAAATGGGTCTAAAAACAAAGGATTCCCGGAGGTGTTTCAGAGCTGGAGTCGGAGCAATGATAACTTGATTTGGACTCATTGTAGATACAGCCAGCTGATACAAAGTGATTGTTAAAATGTCCAATTATATCAATTTTGTTTTTAATTTCAACTGAATTTACAAAAATATGTTGTGGGAGACCTGCAGAAGAAGAATTGGAATCAGACAGAGACTTAATTTGCTTCCAGAATTTAGTGGGGTTATTGAGGTTTTCAGACACATTTTTTAGATAGTAATCTGATTTTGCTTTTCTGGTCATGCTTGTGCATTTATTTCTTAAAGTTCTGAAAGCAGTCCAGTCAGCAATAGAATTTGTGGCTTGAGCTTTTCCCCATGCAACATTTCTTTCTCTGATCATATAACTTAGCTCTTCAGTAAACCATGGGTTATTCCTCCCGCTAATCCTAAATTTCTTTACAGGAGCATGCTTATTACAGATAGCTGAAAAGGCATTGTGAAAATATTCCCAGGCATGTTCCACATCAGGTATCAGACAGACATTTTCCAAATTACAGTTGTACAGATCATGAATAAAAGCCTTGTGTCTCTTATACAAGCAATCGCACAGTGATCACTGACATCATTGCAAAAAACAGCAGACGATGTGTATTTATGTGGCCTGTTTGTAAGAATGACATCCAACAGTGTTGATTTGCTATGATCTCTCGGGTTGATACGTGTTGGGGTGTCAATAAGTTGTGTGAAATTTAAAGAGTCAGATAGGTCTTTAATATTCTCAGAGGCAGGGGAAAGCCAATCCCAGTTAAGGTCACCCATTAGAATTACTTCGGAGTCCTTAAGGTTAAGTAGTACATCATAGAGAGAAGAAATAGCTTCTTTTGTAGCGGAGGGTGGCCTGTAACAGCCAACAACAGTGAGGTGTGTGTCCTTGTATAAATTTACTTTCAGTGCCAGTAGATCAAATTGTTTGGCTTTACTTACTGACAATGTCACTGAGCTTAAAAATTTTGATTTAACATATATAGCAACTCCGCCCCCTTTACCTAAACGGTCTGCTCTGAAAATATTATAGCTATCAATAGCAATCATATTGTCTGTTATTGTGGATTTTAACCAAGTTTCAGATAAGACCATGATGTCCATATCCGTTGCATCAACCCACAGTCTTAGCATGTCCATTTTTGGAAGGAGACTTCTAACGTTAAAATGCATAATTCCAAGTCCGGATCTGTTTTTGAAGTCACATGGGGAATATGTATTTTGTAGTGTATCAGGCCGAGGATTTGGCTGTACATTCCCAGATAACAGCAGAAGTAGTTAGATCTGGTGGGGCTTACCTCTACGCACAGTCTTGGTTCTGGAACCGTACTCCTGGATAGGGGTTGGACTCTGTCCTACTCCGGAGTTGCCCATGGTGTGAGGCGCCGGGCGGGTGTGGGGATACTCACAAGCCCCCGGCTGAGCGCCGCTGCGTTGGAGTTTACCCCGGTGGACGAGAGGGTCGCCTCCCTACGCCTGCGGGTGATGGGGGGGAAAACTCTGACTGTTGTTTGTGCATATGCACCAAACAATAGTTCGGAGTATTCGGCCTTCTTGGAGACCTTGAATGGAGTCCTGTATGGGGCTCCAGTAGGGGACTCCATAGTTCTGCTGGGGGACTTCAATGCACACGTGGGCAATGATGGAGATACTTGGGAGAGGCGTGATTGGGAGGAACGGCCTCCCTGATCTAAACCAGAGTGGTTGTCTGTTGTTGGATTTCTGTGCTAGTCATGGATTGTTCGTCACAAACACCATGTTCGAACATAGGGATGCTCATAAGTGTACGTGGTACCAGAGCACCCTAGGCCAAAGGTCAATGATCAATTTTATAATTGTTTCATCTGATCTGAGGCCGTATGTTTTGGACACTCGGGTGAAGAGAGGGGCAGAGCTGTCAACTGATCACCATCTGGTGGTGAGTTGGGTCAGGGGGTGGGGGAAGACTCTGGACAGACCTGGTAAGCCCAAACGGGTAGTGCGGGTAAACTGGGAACGTCTGGAGGAGGCCCCTGTCCGACGGACTTTGAACTCACACCTCCGGCGGAGCTTTTCGGGCATCCCTGTGGAGGCTGGGGGCATTGAACCTGAGTGGACAATGTTCAAAGTTTCCATTGCTAAAGCTGCGGCGGAGAGCTGTGGTCTTAGGGTTTTAGGTGCCTCAAGGGGCGGTAACCCGCAAACACCCTGGTGGACACTGGTGGTCAGAGAAGCCGTCCGACTGAAGAAGGAGTCTTTCCGGGATATGTTGTCTCGGAGGACTCCGGAGGCAGTTGGTGGAAGTCGCTGAGGTAGTCAAACAACTCCACAGCGGCAAAGCCCCAGGGATTGATGAGATCTGTCCAGAAATGCTGAAAGCTCTGGGTGTGGAGGGGATGTCTTGGTTGACACGCCTCTTCAAAATTGCGTGGAAGTCTGGGACGTTGCCTAAGGAGTGGCAGACCGGGGTGGTGGTTCCCCTCTTCAAAAGGGGGACTAGAGGGTGTGTGCCAATTATAGGGGTATCACACTTCTCAGCCTCCCTGGTAAAGTCTACTCCAAGGTGCTGGAAAGGAGGGTTCGGCCGATAGTCGAACCTCGGATTGAAGAGGAACAATGCGGATTCCGTCCTGGCCGTGGAACAACGGATCAGATCTTCACTCTCGCAAGGATCTTGGAGGGGGCCTGGGAGTATGCCCAACCAGTCTACATGTGTTTTGTGGATCTGGAGAAGGCATATGACCGGGTCCCCCGGGAGAAATTGTGGGAGGTGCTGCGGGAGTATGGGGTGAGGGGGTCTCTTCTCAGGGCCATCCAATCTCTGTATGACCAAAGCGAGAGCTGTGTCCGGGTTCTCGGCAGTAAGTCGGACTCGTTCCAGGTGAGGGTTGGCCTCCGCCAGGGCTGCGCTTTGTCACCAATCCTGTTTGTAATATTTATGGACAGGATATCGAGGCGTAGTCGGGGGCGGGGAGGGGTTACAGTTTGGTGGGCTCAGGATCTCATCACTGCTTTTTGCAGATGATGTGGTCCTGATGGCATCATCGGTCTGTGACCTTCAGCACTCACTGGATTGGTTCGCCGCCGAGTGTGAAGCGGCTGGGATGAGGATCAGCACCTCTAAATCTGAGGCCATGGTTCTCAGCAGGAAACCGATGGAGTGCTTTCTTCAGGTGGGGAGTGAGTCCTTACCCCAAGTGAAGGAGTTTAAGTACCTTGGGGTCTTGTTCGCGAGTGAGGGGACCATGGAGCGTGAGATTGGTCGGAGAATCGGAGCAGCCGGTGCGGTATTACATTCCGTGTATTGCACCATTGTGACGAAAAGAGAGCTGAGCCAGAAGGCAAAGCTTTCGATCTACCGGGCAATTTTCGTTCCTACCCTCACCTATGGTCATGAAGGCTGGGTAAAGACCGAAAGAACGAGATCCAGGGTACAAGCGGCCAAAATGGGTTTCCTCAGGAGGGTGGCTGGGGTCTCCCTTAGAGATAGGGTGAGAAGCTCAGTCATCCGAGGGGAGCTCGGAGTAGAGCCGCTGCTCCTTCGCGTCAAAAGGAGCCAGTTGAGGTGGTTCGGGCATCTGGTAAGGATGCCTCCTGGGCGCCTCCCTAGGGAGGTGTTCCAGGCACATCCAGGGAGGAGGCCTCGGGGAAGACCCAGGACTAGGTGGAGAGATTATATCTCCAACCTGGCCTGGGAACGCCTCGGGATCCCCCAGTCGGAGCTGGTTGATGTGGCTCGGGAAAGGGAAGTTTGGGGTCCCTTACTGGAGCTGCTTTCCCCGCGACCCGACTCCGGATAAGCGGATGAAGATGGATGGATGGATAGTTTTTTATGTTTTTAACTGAAACCTGGTTAGACCATAATAGCAATGCTGTTCTCATCAAGTCAGCTCCCCCCTAACTTCAGTTTTATGAGCGAGAATAGAGTGAATAAGAAAGGAGGTGGAGTTGCCATTTTGTTTAATAACTCATTCCACTGTACGCAAATATGTTATGGGAATTTTGCTTCTTTTGAATATGTGGCTCTTCAGTTAAGGTCTTCCCCTCAAGCGATATTTCTAAATATCTACAGGCCACCTAAATATTGTGCCACTTTCATTGATGACTTCACTGAACTGCTGTCTATAATCTGTATTAACTCTGATTGTGTAATCGTTGCGGGTGATTTTAACATTCATGTTGAATTCACGCCACGTATCACAAAACTGTTGGGTGGGGCCTTATGTATTTGCTTGTATTACATCAAGTGACCCACATTCCAATGTCCCTAAAGATTATTATGTACATGGTTTGCAGAACTGTACCTTCTAATAGAGGTAGGGCCACCTGGGTTATCTTTGGGCTGCTCTATGGTCTTCTGCAGAAGGATAAACTCTGGGTAACCTGGGTGGACTTGAACCACCATCCTCTCGGTTAACAGCCTACTGCGCTGACCTATTACGCCACAGATACTGCGCCTGTCTGGTGATTTATGTTTAAAATGTTGTTAGACATGTTAATTTTTTTACACATAGAGATTTTAAACTGGATTCAGTCACAGATGCTTTGTCATGGATTTGAGTGACAGCGAACATGTAGTAAACCTAAATATACCTACTTGTGTTTACAGTGGCATAAATCCCGGAATAGTGCCACCTATCGATATGTGTGCCAAAAATCAAGCTTGGGCCTTCCTTTTTAGTATAAAGGACAGTATCTCCGCCTGTCACACAGAGGACCGGGGTTCGATTCCCTGTTGGGGAGATTTTTCTACCAGCTTAGGCCTCGAGGAAGTCCCAGCAAACGCGTTGGACTACTCATGAGGGGAAAGAGAGCCTTGGCTCAGGCTGTGTTCAGCATGGGAGGAGAACTCCTTACCCTAAATGGGAATATTGACAAGCAATGGAAAAAGCACAACTCCTGGGCCCTATTGCACGAAAGTAGAATAAAGATATCCAGGATAAATGAAAAAAAGCGCAGTTTGACTTAGTGTGACCTACTCATCGCGGCTTAATCGGTTGCACGTTTGCCGAGCCAGGATGAACAGGTGGAGCTATGTCAAGCCAGGTGTAGATAGCTGGGATAAGTGCATGTTCACGGCTTTCTCACATAGAGCACGGTATCGATCACAGATTTCCTGATGCAGAGATGGAGAAGACGCATGCGCCATATGTTTCACCCAATGAGCAGCAGCTTCTAATGGAAAGTAACGAGGAGGGGAAGAATATAATATGGAAAAAGGGAAATACGGCTCTTATCAAACGGAGAGAAAAAGCCCAACATAGCGGACCGACTGAATGTGTGAGAGTGTAAAAATATTTACTTAGCCTATAGTCACTCCACACTGTAAAGTCTCTTTGACTAGCCTACCATGTAAAGCACTATATAAATAAAATGTATTATTATTTAGTCTACCATGTAAAGCACTATATAAATAAATGTATTATTATTTAGCCTTTGCCTTAAAAGTGAGCAGAGGGAATTAATGTTCCTCGGGAAATGGACCCTAAGGACTAGGCTTAATTTCAAACCCTTAATCACAACGCGAGTTTTACAACCATATGCACAAATCTCTATAAGCTATAAGCTCTATAAGTCTAATTCTTTGTACAATTAATGTTCATACAGAACGATCAGAAAGGGACAACAACTAGAAAAGAAGTAAGTGACTTCAATACACGCTGTGAGCATTTGTGAAACAATATTCATGTTTTTTATTCTTCTGACAAGTGAACGCACCAAAAATAAAAAGAGGAAGAAGCATTGTGGTGTTCCCGGTGTGATGAATGTAAACTACACTACATACGTACTGACTATAGGCCACGTTATTGGTCCAGGGATGTGAGACTAATGAGAAGGTTATGAAACCAATGTAAGCTATAATAAAAACAACATTAGGCCTACATATTAAGGAGTAACACAAACTGTCCTTTATTATAGAAGGACAAGCAACAAGAAAATGAAATCATGAATGTATTGGTCTCTGACCAGTCTGCCATTATTATCATCTGGGAATATCGCTACATTAATATCGTCACACTTAATCTTCGGAGCGCGTCCTGTAACCTGAAACTGAGACCACGGACGCTGCGCTGCTCATCTCTACTGTTACAGAGAGAGTGGACACTGACGCGACTCACAGGTCTGCCGGCAGGCAGCGGCCACCGGGCAGCGGCCGCACGCCAGTCAGCCCCGGGAAAAGTCCCACTCCGCATCAGGGTGCCAGTGCAACCATTTCTAATCATCTAAACAACTGTAGTAGGGTTAAAATCAAACTCGCGACAACAATAGTGACAAGTAGGCTAATGCATGTTAATGAAAATAAAGCAGAACACATGCAGAAGACAACGGAATAACTGTTAAAAACGTTTATTTCGGATCAGACGGCAGCTGATTTGATACATGAGACTCCAGGATTAATCTTAGCCCGGCTGTTAGCCTGCTCTGGACCAGGCTAGCCGCAAAGAATAAATCTCCATGGTTACTTGGCTGGGTTTAATTCAATCTGGTTTCGTGCAACCGAGTCAAAGCTAAATTCATCCAGGATAACTTGAATATCCCGGCAGTGTAAGCATTTTGCCCAGGTTTGATTTCCAGCAACCACCAGGTTTTGAAACCATATACAACATTAACATTATATATTCCACCCAGGTTTCTTCTCTTATTCAGTGATCTCACAAAAAAGTCAAAAAAATCTGGAAATAGACTTAATGTTGATACTAATCATAGCCGTTAGCAGAGGATGGTTTCGATCCATCGACCTCTGGGTTATGGGCCCAGCACGCTTCCGCTGCGCCACTCTGCTCTGCTTTACAAGACTGGGGGCTGGAAAATCTGTGATTCACATTTTGAGGGACGGACCAAGGTTCCAACAGCTTACGGTTTTCAAAGTTAAACATTTGGTAGACCTCGCAACTACCTTTTATGTGAGCTTCCTGATCACTCACACATTTATTATTCACATGTAGCACTTGTGATTGGCTGGTATTTTAAATGAAGTCATTGTGAGTGCAGATATAAACATCAGTAAGGAGTCTACCAAGTTTCCTCTTATCAATATAATTTGGAAAGTGGCACACCAAGTCAAGTTACCGCGATGACCAGCAGATGACCTGGTTCAATGACCATGGGATTACTGTGCTTGATTGCGTTTAGGAACCCATGCTGAAGTTGACTAAAAAAGACAAATTAAAAAAAAATCATCTTTTGGAAATTGATCTTAATGCCTTAATTTAATATAAAGGAAAAATCAGACTTTTAAGGACACCAACTGTGTTGTCCAGCGATGCATGCATTATCAAAATGTAGGCCAAGTACGTACTTAAAAAAAAGAAACAGAGCCGTATTGACACAAAAAAGATTTTTACAGCAGAAAGCACCATTTTAAGGACACACAGTAAACCTACAATGAAAGTGTAATTGCACTGCTTTGAAAATAGTAAGAACCTTCTTCATCACCAACCTGATGGTGCAGTACTTGATCCACATGGATCCACTTGCTGTCCCTCTGGCTGTTCCTCTCGCTGTCCCATTTATGTTTTTCTTCCTCCTCACTCTCTTCTTCATGCTCTTCACCCTCTTCTTCATCTTCCTCACCCTCTGGAATATCCCTCTCTGTGTCAGAGCCCTCACTTTCATCACATGCCCTCTCTCCAAACTCCCAAAACTCCTCTGGCTCTCCCTCTTCCTGCTCTTCAGTCCCTTGATTTGTTTCTCTCACCTCTGTTTTTCTCACTTTTTAATTACTAGGGCTCTTTATCTCTTCCTCGTTTCATGATAAATATTATAAGAAGATAAAACGTAGGGGTATGGTTTTCATTACTTCCCATCTCTGATGACTGTAAATATCAATATGTACATGGTTTGCAGAACTGTACCTTCTAATAGAGGTAAGGCCACATGGGTTATCTTTGGGCTGCTCTATGGTCTTCTGCAGAAGGATAAATGCCAGAGTTTGCTCCCTCCAGTTTATTTAAGCAACAAACGTCCCTGGGTGGACTTGAACCACCATCCTTTCGGTTAACAGCCGAATGCACTGACCTGTATTAACTCCCCACATCGTAACAAACAGTATGCTTGTAAATGTTATTGGAACAAAACTTTCGCATGGAAAAAGCCAATACTTTATTGAAAAATGCCAATACTTTATTAAAAAATGTATCACACTTTGTCATTTTTCTCTGGCATTGTTCATTTTATAATATTGTAATATTGTTTTGCATTATTCACTGTAACAAGCCATTACTCCTCCAACTGCCAACTATTGTTCCAGAGACAATAGGATATACAGTTTTAGATTGCAAGGTAACTGTCCAAGACCAAATACTTTACTGAAATACCTCAAGTGATCAAAACAGTTTGTCAAAATGGGAAAAGTCCTGTTATAAATGAATTTAATAGTAGACTTTTAGAAGAGAGAGATCTGATGTTTAAGAGTCCACATTTATTTCTCCTATTCTTTTACACTATTACACTTGTGCAATTCATGTTGCACCAAACAGTTTAGGGCTCGCCAAAAGCCAGCCCACGCACTGGACTCACTGGTTCCCGCTCCTGCACAACTGAAATAAGAGAGCGCTGATTTGTTAAAACATACACTTCTAATTGCTCAATGTAAAAACGTTTTAAAAAGGTCTGGATAAAAGCATAGGTTGGTGGCAGGGTAAAAGACTCAGGTACTTTAAGATCAGAGGGTAAGGTCTTCAATCTTCTGAGGTATGATCCCATCCAGAACCGTGCCATAGCTGCAGTCTTAGGATTTCTGGATGGGGCCGTGGCTGCTGTTATGTGTATAGCTGTAAATCTGCTCCCTAAAAACAATAACAGG
>CM049375.1:1245356-1291356 GCA_026937815.1 Etheostoma perlongum | reverse complement strand
GACATCTCGACCAATGAGGTGTCTGCAATTAGAGGTGTGAAAACAAGCAGCATGAACCCAACAACATGTAATGCAATCATTACTGAACAGGACTGTTTTTTTCTAGTTGATATTGTGTCTGACATGAGTACAATCATTTAATTTATCGAAATTGTCTAGATATTTAACAAAAAAGGGATTCAACTAGCATATGTTATGTGAGTGGGGTTTCTGCCAGTCCCAAATCCACAGAGAATTATCTCCCGACTCTGCAGCTCCTCTCATATCTAGAGAGTGTTTTGACTCAGTTTTTTTTGGTTTTTAAGGCCCAAAACTTTCATGTTTTGTTCAATCTCACAGTATCATCAGCATCCTTTTTTAGTACTCTCTAACAACTCAGCAGCAAATAGATGAAGTTAGAGACTAGCTGGTGAATATAGTGGAGGATTTACTAGGTAAAGAGAGTTAGGGTTGTAGAGCTGTTGGAGCACACGAAGGTGCAGGAAGTAAGTTCACGTATAAGTATAAGAGCGCCAAATTCTGAAAAAATGGCATGGCAAGTTGGGGGTCATGTGTTGTTTGAAAATTAAGTAGTGGGACCCCTGGTTATATCAATTGGTTTGATACGCGACCATAAAAAGAGGTTTATTCCTCGATACAAAAGTCTGGGGTTTAACTCGACCTGTAGCAAGTGTCCTGCATGTCTTCCCCCTCTCTCTCTCCTTGCTGTCCTGGTGAATAAAGGCCGAGATAAAACTCTCTCCATGATGAAGCTCTCATTGTCCATGGCGTTGTGGAGGAGACTTAAAGGATATTGGGGATGTTTAGGTAAACTGACTGGATACTCTCGCCGTTTCTCTCCTTCGCGGCTGTGCAACCGGCCTGTGGCTCGCATGAAAAAAGACCTGGGGCATATCTTTATCGGAGCGGAGAGACGATTCACGAGGATGCCCTGGGACGCAGCTGGTGGAAGATCAAGCATTGACATGAATGTCCGTGATTGCTTTTGTGGCTTGCGGCGCCTTCCTAACGCTGCGCAGACGTGCCTGGTGAAAAATGCCAGCAACTTTCACCTGGCTGGTCGGCAGTGGGCCGTCACCATATTTAAATTAGATATGATGTGTTATGAGAATGCTTTGCATCAGATTACACACATGAATACAAATGGAACAGGGTGTGTGAAGCCTGTGACCTCAAACATAAGGGAAGCTTACTCGATTCCAGGTGCAATTTGATATTCACTTCCAGAGTTCAGTCCAATTCAACTTGGTCACACAACTTGGGACATTTTGATAAGTTTGCTTTTTCATTAAACTGCATCGCAAAATAATACAAGCAGCAGCAAAGGCACAAAGTTATTGTATTTTGTGGTGGTCACCATGTAATGAACAACTACCGCCGGGACACAATCCACGGTCTCTGGGGGACACAACAACGGGGAAAAAAAAATGCCATACTAAGCTCACTCAGATGTGTGTTGTGCCATTGAAAAATTACCATAAATGTTATAGCAATCAATCCATGAAGATTACAAAGGTCAAAGTTAATGGTTAAGCTCTGAATGCCCTAAATGACTCTGGCCGTGATCAGACCCTGGTGCACAGGCAGTTTGTTCCAGCTAATGTTGTATGCACCCTTGAAACCATTCCCATCAGCTGTGTACATGGTGATAATAAACCTTACCCCACTGCTGATGTTTACATTGAAGGACAACCCTACCTATTGAACATTGGAGTTGCTGACAACCTTCCTTTCCCTGTAGTGCTGGGTAGTGGCCTGCCAGTCTTATTTGATTTGTTGAAGTAACCGTAAAGTTGCAATGTTGCCGTAACCAGAGCCCAGGCCAAGCTGGTAGATGAGCCCTCTGTCACCCTCAGTGCCCTGCCTTTTAATGATGCAGATCTGGACACTCAACCAGAGATGCCGTGGACGTCACGCAGGCAAAAAAAGGCAGGAGAGGTTCCAGCACACTGTCATAAAATCCCCAGTTGCAGTAGCAATATGGTATTCTCTATCATCAACATGGACCAGCTAAGCAGCTAGTGGTTCCCAAGGTGGCCCAAAACACTGTACTTCTCTTGGGTCACTCTGTTCCCTGGGCTGGCCACCTAGGGAAGCACAAGATCCTGGCTCGCGTTAGACGGTACTTTTACTGGTCTGGTTTGCAGGCAGATGTTGCCCAGTTTTGTAGGTCTTGCCCTCAGTACCTAAAGACTTCAAGTAAAGGACAGTGTAGACCTCCACTCCAACCCCTCCACATAGTTAGCACTCCCTTTGAGCGTCTTGGTATGGATATTGTTGGTCCAGTTGAAAAAGTAAAAATGGAAACCGCTAGATGTTGGTGTTCACAGATTACTTTGCTAGATACCCAGAAGTGTTTCCCTGAATTCTGTCAAAGCAAAGATTGTGGCATTCTCCTTGGTCCAGTTCTTCTCTAGAGTTTGTTTCCCTCATGAGATTTTAACTGACCAAGGCACTAACTTTATGTCCACGCTTCTGAAACAGGTTTACCAACTTCTTGGCTCAAGAGTGTGCGATCAACCCCCTACCATCCACAGACGGACGGTCTGACAGAACGGTTCAATCAGACCCTCAAGCAAATGCTCCGTAAGTTTGTTAATGACACTGGTTGTAATTGGGATCAACGGCTCTTCTGGATTTTCCGCATTTGAACTGTTGTATGGTCATGAGGTAAGGGGACCACTGACCTTGTTTAGGGAGGCCTGGGAAGGGGACCAGCAGAGATAGGGGGTGTTAATGTCATCTCCTATGTTGTTCAGATGAGTGACAGGCTACAGAAGATGGCAGAACTTGCCCAGCAGCACAGGGCGGATGCACAGCGGTACCAGAATGAATGGGATGATAAGTCGGCACGGCAGAGGAACTTTGTTCCAGGTCAGAAGGTCCTAGTCATGCTGCCTACCAGTGACAGCAAACTGCTGGCAAAATGGCAGGGACCCTTCGAGGTGGAGAAGCAACTTGGACCCACCACCTACCAAGTTGCTACTGCAAGCCGACCACGTTCTAGCAGGGTGCTGGATGTGAACCTCCTAACAGGTGGTAGATGACCAGTATTTGCCCTCAGAAGCCCCAGCGGAACCTGACCTGGACCATCTGCCAGCTGATCAACAAAATCAGGTGAAAGCTTTATGTAATTGTCAAATATTTCAAGAGTACCCAGGTCGCACAAATATGGTGGAGCATGATATTGTGTTAAAGGAGGAGGCTCCAGTTAAAAAAATGAGTTACACGATCACAGAGCGCCTCCTGGTGTCCTTTTAAAAAGAAGTGGACCTGATGCTGTCTCTGGGGATCATCGAGCGCTCCAAAAGTGAGTGGTGTAATCCAGTGGTGTTGGTTCCAAAAAAGGATGCCACAATACGGTTTTGTATTGATTTCCGATACCTGAACTCTGTGTCAAAGTTTGATTGCTATCCAACGCCACATATTGATGACACGATTGAGCACCTGGGGAAAGCAAGATACCTGGCCCAGCACACACACCTAAACCATACCCTTAGCTGCCAGTAGCTCTGCACCAGACGCTGTTTGGCTGGGATAGTGGACGGAGCGTCAGGGAATTCACCCTTAGGTTTGACTGCTGTTTTGAAGCTAGCACTTTGCCTTTTGGCCAACACTAGCTTGGTATTTTGAAGACAGAAGTCACCATATTTGGTCAGCTGGGTATAACGACACAGCTTAGCCACCATCGTGAATGGTTTCACTCCTGCTTCACTTAGCTGAATGCTAGAGAGGAAATATTGTTGGTCTTTAACTGGCTGATTCAAGTCATCCAGCAGCGTTTTCTGGACCTATCAGTGGGATTGCTATGGAAAAAGTAAACATGGCGGTACTCTGGTAAGACCAAATGATGTTTAACCATGTGTCCAGCTAATTTAAATAGCTCACGTTACTGTATTGTGTGATTTAACTTGATTTATTATTGTTTCTGGCGTTTTCATTTGCCAGGTGCAAATGTTTCACCAAACCAAGTTCCTTCCCGAGACTATTTAGCAGAGCCACCGTCTCTGCATCCAGATCTTAGCGTCTCCTGAGTTAATTGTGATTGGGTTAAAGAAGTGCAAACATCCCAGAGTGTTGTTTTCTCCTATCCCAGAATGCACCTGTGGTGTAGCCAGACCTTACTCCACATGGCTGTAGAGACAGAGCTGGAAAGACTTCTGTTTTAGAAACTTTGAAAAGTTTTTAATAAATAGGACAAAGGAAAGGAAACAAGGGTAGAAAATGACAGAAGTGAGATTGGATAGAGAGACAGAGAGAAAGGCAGGGTTACAGAGAGAGTGATGAAGATGATGGTGGGATGTGCAGAGTCAGGGAGAAGGGGCATCAGAGTCAAACAGGGACTGAGAAAGAGGAGGGGATGAAGAGAATGAGAGCGAGATAAATCAGCTGCATGACTCAGGCTTGTTCAGAAAGCTGCCGGAGCTGCAGCTATCTGCAGACCTCTGCAGATGGAGGTTGGGGACGGAGCCGAGCTCTGCTTTCCACAGTTCCCAAACACCTCCTGCAGGAAGCCCTCGTCTCCTTGGCCCCAAACACTGCTCATTTACATTGTGTGGTACTCCATCTCTCTGACCACTGTGACTCTCAACCTGCTCATCATCATCTCAATCTCCCACTTCAGGCAGATTTTAACTTCTTTGCTTCTCTCTACAGGATGTGTAACGTTAAAATGTGAACAGCTGCAGTATATTTAGAAGAATTGTCTTTGAGTTAGTTCTGAATAATGTTGCTCCAAATGTCTGACTTTGATGCCAGAGACTGTTGTTCATGTCCACTCTGTTACCAATATTAATTATTGCTTTCTGTCCACCGTGACCGCAACCAAGTCATTTTAACTGTCTACTCTTACTGATGTAGGGGATATTTAAACTAATATGGATTTTATATTTTTAATTTTGAGTACTGGTTATGGTTGTTCTGTCAGCGTTGTTGGTTTAATGATACTTCTCTTTCCCTGCAGGCAGCTCCACACCCCCACCAACATCCTCCTCCTCTCTCTGGCTGTCTCAGACTTTCTAGTGGGCCTCGTGCTGATGTCTGTAGAAGTTTTTCGACAAACATCCTGCTGGTTTCTTGGTAACTTTGTGTGTTTTCTTTATAATTTTATTTCAATCATCATTACTGTATCCTCAATAAATGACATGGTGCTCATATCAGTTAACACCAGAATAACTGTGAACAGAGTTAAACTCTGTGTTTGTCTATGTTGGCTCTATTCTGCTTCCTACAGCTTTCTCTTTGTTAAGGATGACCTGACTCAACCGGGGAGGTTTAATTTGTGCTACGGTGAATGTGTGTTGGTCATTGACTATTTCACAGGACTAATTGATCTTGGTTTGACCTTTATTGTTCCAGTTATTCTCATTGTAGCTCTGTATCTGAGAGTGTCAGGTTCAGGACACTTCATCTTACTAAATAACTATGGTCAAGCAAAGAAACGAGACGCAGACGGCAAAATGTGCAGTTGACAGACTTTTGCAAAAGGGAAAGTTCCGCATAAGCAACCTGCCTGCCAGCATTGCTTCCACGGAACTCTGGCAACTAGAAACTAAAAGCAAAGTCTCTTTATTGAAGCACACACACACAAAGATTTACAGTTGTTGAGTCTAAAGCATCTGGTGTTTGGTTTATGCCTACACAGGGCAGGGTGCAGCGACCTGCACTCTGCCTGACCTCGAAACTAAGACTATCTAAAGGATATACAACAGAGTAGACTTTATGGCGGTGCTTTAAGGAAAACATAGTTGGTTAAATGTGCATATAAGATTATAAAATATAAAGCATACATGAATATACGTTAAGCAAGATATGGATATATGATAAGCATGAAAGCAGTGATTATGATATGAATATGAATGTATGAATTTAAGCATGCAAGGTATAATATTCTAAAACACTACTACAGAGAATTGTCTAATAAAGAACATATAAAAAACGAATTTCTCTGTCATTTCCCTCCTGTTGTACATTTAACAAACATCAGCAATTATCACTCCGGGTTGCGGTTTTCAATAATTACGTCAAAACATGCACACACAGGATAGGATACTTGTTTACTCTTCATCAGGGAGAAGGCAAAAAACCCTTTCCGTCTGTTAGAAAGGAAAAATTCCTTCTCGACCCTCCCTTAGGGAGCGATCACCCTTTTGGCCAAGATGAGTTCAAAGGTTTATGTGTGCTTTAATACATCATCGTGTGGGCTTGGGACACATTCATCATTACTGATCAGATTTAGCAGAGAGCTGATGAAACTGGACATGTGCATAGTTGGTCAGTTGTATCAGTGTATGAAAAATATTACAAGTACTGCTACAAGGAAAGTAACAATTCTAAGCAATAATCCATACCAAGGTCCTGAAGTTAACCAGGAGAGGAAATCTCCGCTAACTACATTATCTGCCTCAGCAGCTTCTCTAAGTGCAGTCAAATTAAGAATGGCTTGCTGAATGACACCTGCATCTTTGTCATTATCTAGGATAAAAGTGCAACATGTAGTACCAATAAGCGCACACACACGACCTTGTGATGCCGTCAACTGGTCTAACACCAGCCTATTTTGTAGGACGATCAATCTTATAGCGGTCAATTCTTCGCGTTTTTTGACAGGGCTGTTACGGTTGAATTCATGAACAGCCCTACTCGGTAACTGATTGTTTCCATTCTCAGCTCAACTTTACCCACCCCTACCCACGGGAAAAGTGCATGCAAAACTTTCTGGCCATCAGACCACAGCTTGTGGTCTTTGGGGACGTCCGATCCCCCTACGCTGTCATGGTGTTCCAAAGCACTACATTTCGCACGTGGGTGGTGGCGGAGCGTTACTATAGCGAGTGATCTGCCGGTTCTACTAGAGCGCAACGACCCTCCCAACCCACCGGTAAATCTAGGAACATGTAGGAGCCACACAGCCAATTGACTCCTAGCTGGCCATATGTTCCCCATGCATCAGGGGCCTGGAAATAGGCACACAAGTCATATTACCTACAAACTTGGTGAAGTCCAATTTGCATACAGTCAATGGCGGGGCCATTTGCCAATTCAGGGTCTCGTTCAACAGAGTGGGTGTTAAGGCGGAGGGTAGCGCGTGTTGGGAAGATGGTGCTGGCGTCGACGGGTTTCGGGACAACATACGGGTTGTGGGCGGAAATTGGCAGACGTGTGCATACATAACAGTTTTTGTGGTTCTCAGATCTGGTTACATATTTAGCATAGCGATACCAAAGGTTCAAATCAAAGGACGAATTGTAAACCACATCATAGTCTTTCATGGCATCGTCGTTGAGCATCCGGTTTCCATGTGAAACCTGTTGTTGTGGTCCCTTAGTCGCTGTCAGCGACACGCAGAGGACCAGTAGGACAGAACAAACCCATCCCTTTAGTTCACCCATAGCTGGAGTATAAAGTCACAGTTGGTTTCTTCTATCTTCAGCAGACAAAGGTTTTGATACCGCCCGCCCTCCAGCCTATTCGGGGTGTGGGAATGGAATGATCTCTTTACAGTGACTTTGGTGAACCCACGTGTGGATCGTTCAGCAATCTTTCCAGCTGTGGGCGTGGCGATGAGCACGGTGTACGGCCCCTCCCACTTTGGTGATGACCAGCACTTCCTCTTTATCACTTTCGTCAGCACTTGGTCATCTGGCTGGAGAGGGAGAGATAGGCAGATTACATGCACTTTGAACTGTCCTATCTCTAAACACTTTGCACATCCACAAAAGGGCTCCTGGATCATCACTTTTCTCTGCCCAGGGGACCCCTTCCCACAAAGGTAAAATAAACGGCCTGCCATGAACCTCTTCAAAAGGTGTCAGTCCTGTCGTGTTTGGTATAATTCTCATGTACACCTCTACTAGGGGAAGACACTCTGGCCATGGCTTTCCTGTCTGATCCATAATTTTCTTTAGCCTATTTTTTACTGTGCCGTTAGTCCTCTCGACCAATCCGGCACTTTGGGGGTGGTAGGAACAGTGTCTCTTCAGTTCTATGCCTAGGTGTTGTCCTAGCAATGTTACTGTTACTGTCTCATTTACAAAATGTGGGCCATTATCACTCCAAATTTTGAGAAGGAATCTACCAGGACTAAACAGTACTTGTAAGTACCACTTCGGTTTAGCTCTATGAAATCCATGTGCAGGATCTCGAACGGATGTGACCCTTGTGGGCATTTCCCTCTCTTTGGACTTACATTTCCTAGCGGATTATGTTTGCTACAGATAATGCATTTTTAGATAACAATTTAATCCCTTCAAGGTGTGAAACACCTGTACCCTTCCCTGCTGTTGGGACATGGCCCTTCGCCATGGCCCAAACCCAGCTACCAAATGATACAAATTTTTAGACAAGCAGGGCTTGTCATCTATCTGATATAGGCCATCAACACAAGTGGCACCATCTGATAGCCAAACATCTTTCTTGGTTTTGGGAGAGTTGTCTTGCATGTTTTTCAGTACTTCTGTAGGCATCGGATTCTGTGGTTCCTCTTGAACCGCTAAGAGCTCTGATCTTACAGCTGCTCTCTTAGCTTTCTAATCTGCTTTTGCATTACCTAAACTGACCGGATCCTGTCACTTAGTATGCGCTGCACACTTGCAAGTAGCTAATCTGTGTGGTAATTGAATAGCTTGTAGTAACTTCACTAGCAAGTGTGCACGTACAACTGTCCTCACTAGCAAGTCTCTATGTACAACTGTCTTCCTCTGACTCTCTGTGTCCTGCTCTGAGTGCGCGTTCCTGTTCCACAGAAGGAGAGGAGCAGAGAGGGGAGAGGGCCTCGGGGGCGCGCTTGGCTCTGGCTGACTAGGCTGCTATCTCTGTGTATTTCCGTGACCTTCACTGTGCTTCTCTCTGACTTTATTCTACTGAGGCCAAAACTCTTTCCCTAAAATCCACAGTCTGTTCAAATGTTGTGGATGACATTAGCTCTTCTTTTAGGTGAGGAAAAGCTTTTCTTTCCCCCACATTGTTCCATCTCATTTTGTTGATCAAGGCCCTAGGCGTGTCAGATAAGGTCTTGTAGCTCCTGAGTTTTTTAGTGTGTCTAATGTCTAGTGTGGGGGCTCTGGACTGTACTGCTTGTTTCTGTTAAGCCAAACTCAGGAATTCGTTGCGAAGTAGAGACCTTGTTGGAACAAAACAAACAAAAATGACAAACCAAAATGACAAGAACTGAACTTCTACACTTCTTCAACTTCTAACTACTAACTTCACAACGAACAGAGTCACAGAGTGACCCCACAGCTCTGTGCGCATAACACATGACTGCTCCTTATCTCCCGTTTGCCCCAACAGAAACCAGACCATGTTTGGAAAACACTCTAATCTTAACCAACACACTTCATCCTTCTGTTTTCTGTTTCTCAGGCTTCTAGGAGCCAGAGCTGTCCCTGTGCACCCGCCTAGTGCGTCAAAAAAAATATCAAAACACATACATATCAAAAAAAAAAAAAATGACTGTAGCTGTCATTCAATCTTAGAAGCTAGAAATTTATCTCGTCTGAAGATTGGTTCAGGCATTAACCTACAGTTTGGGCAAGCTGACCGTTGCATATCTCTTGAGGCGCCAGCTTTTTGTTGCCTATTTGCTCACAGTGAGAAATTGCAAAGCCATAACAATACTAGCTGTCTCTAGACGCCGGAGGGCCTATTCAAGGATCTATCTTTAGGAGGCACATGTTTCAGAGGCACCTACAATGTAGATCCACTTAATATATGAACAATTAACTAAAAGAAAATCTTGTCTATGTGATTCTCCCATTACAGGCTCTAGTTACCTGTCTTCTATCTCGAATCAAGCGCCAATTAACCTTATCAGCCTTTTTTTACTGGGAAAATTGGTGTATCACATGGCTAGTCGGGACACTCTCTGATTAGTCCTGCTTCTAGTAACTCTCTAATTACAGGTGCGATGTCTCTCTCTGCCTCTGGTTTGAGTGGGCATTGTCTCACCCTGGGCTGCCAGTCTGGCCTTGTTTTTGTTTCTGGGCAGCTTTCATCAGGCCTACATAGGCAGGCCCTTTAGTCCATAAGCATTAAAGGACCCCTGCTGGGTCCTGTACATCTCTCTCACTCAGACATATGGATGTAAATCATTGGTCAGTTTTGCATAGGTTGGGTGTAAAAGCACCCCTCACCCCTGTTAATATCTATACCTTTCACTGGAGGGGCTGTATGCCAACCCTGGGTCATCAACTGGCCCTTAGTCATCTGCTCTTTGAACTTTGAGTGCCACTTCTCCCAAATCTTTCCATCTCATATCATATGTTTTTGCTAGTGAAACGTGTGGCACTTGACTGGAGCAATCTGGTCTTATTTTGGCACTAACACAATAGTTGTCTTTTTCAGAAATTTGACATAGTGAAATTACTGTTAACAATGCCAAACTATGATGCATGCTGTGACTTGTTGTGTGTCAGTCAATATTATAGTACATGCCTAGCAAACTGCCTCCTTTAACTCTTAAAATCTTGTTAACCAAGGCTAGCTAGCTCGAAATTTAAATCATAAGCACAGACTGACACGGACCTCTCCACACGTTCCCACTGCAGTCCGGCATTTTAAACTATTTCAACAATGTTTTTTTACAAATCTAGCGGCTGTTAACGTAAATGTACCTTAATCAAAAAACAAATTCATCTCTATACAATCAATACATTCAATACATACTAGAAATAAAATAATTGATCGTACAAATTCGGAATTCCCAAAATTAAAAAAAAAAAATAAACTTAGTCTTCCCATAACAGTGGCAATCCATGTACTCTGGCTCACTCTTCTTGAGCAATTTCAAATATGTATATATATGCATACATATATCTCCATATATATGTATACATACACATACACACGTACATGCACGTACCCTTTTTTACTTATTTTTCTTAAATCTAACAATTTTGGAATTAGTATCAACCAACTGTTCTATATTCTTCCATTACTTTTCCTATTTCTCTCTCTAAGCTCTCTGACTAATTGTTTTTTCTTCTCTTTTACCAATAAGTCCATCTGTAATCTATAGGGATCTGGTCCCAACTCAGTAATCAATGTATGTGATTCGGCAGACACCCTCATATAATTGTGATTGTAATCATGTATACTGTACATGCATTACTCCTCATAGAATTTGTTAAGAAATTTTAACACTACTCATGTTTCAAGAGGTTCTGCGTTCAGAAATTTTAACTTTTATTATTATTTAAATTTATTTGATTTATTTTTTTTGGGACTGTTATTGTCACTCTTCATTCTAACCCCAACCGGTCGTCAGACACCGCCTACCAAGAGCCTGGGTCTGTCCGAGGTTTCTTCCCAAAGGGGAGTTTTTCCTTGCCACTGTTGCTTGCTCTGGAGGAAACTACTAGAACTGTTGGGTCCTTGTAAAGTGTCTTGAGATAACTCTTGTTATGAATTGATACTATAAATAAAATTGAATTGAATTGAATTAACACATTGCCTCTTCCATGTGTGTAGTCTGTCTCTCAGACAAAATACACACTGCTTCTCACCAAACCCACTGTTTGGCTACTCTTTACTCTTCAACAACACGTAGCATTAATAACCCCACTGGATCACTCCAATTTTTATCAGTCAGACCATGGAAACATCATTGCCTTAATTTAGATTTCACCAATGTGCAGATTTGATTCACAACAGGTTCTGCTCACCTTTATTTAAGGGCGCCCCAGGCTCCGTTGTTTCCTGTTCTGACTGTTCCCATCCAATTTTTTCAATCAATCCAACCCAATGTTCAATCCAATTTTTAGTGAATCCCCCATTTTCAGATTTGATTTATGCTTGGTTTTCGTTATATTCCAAATAAAAAGGCGCAAACAGAGAACAAGGGAAAAAAAGTTGTCTCTGTAGTTTCCCTTATCTGTCTCTGTCCCTCTTTTGGCTGCCAGCTCTCTCCACATTCCTGCAGCACACAACTCTCTCTGTAGCCTATCCCCGTCTCTTTTTCTCCTTCTAAGTTTACAATCAAAGCCGTATTTCTTTGTCCAATCTTTCACAAATTCCACACTTCCTGGGAAGGTTTTTTCCATGAATTTTACATCTTTAGCTAGGTACAGCGGTACTTTGGTTTTTACCCATCTGTCCTGCTCTATTTCTCAAATCACACATCACAATAACACGCTGCGCTGCACCAACTTGTCGCTTTGTCCTAAGCAAAATCCCACAAAGAACCACAAGTTACCACCTGTGCAGCAACACTCTTATTGTCTCACAACCAAACCAGCAAACAAACAAACACATTGTCACAAACAATACACTAACCCGCTGCGAAAAGACACACAGCGCTTCTGACCATCAACCGCTGTAAACACACACGGAGCGTCAGGAAACAAACACTAACCCGCTACGGGAAAAACACCCAGCGCTTCCGACCATCAACCGCTGTGTAAACACACACGGCATGTCGGGAAACAAACACTAATCCGCAAAACACAACATAGAACACAAAACACAAAATAGCAAACAGTGCACTGCTACAATACACAAACAAACAAACACTGCCTCGCTGTGAAAAGACGTACACAGCGCTTCCGACTGGCAACCGCTGTGCAAACACACACACGGCGTGTCGGGAAACAAAAAGCCGGTGATCACCCCTTGCCGAACTCCCGAAACCCAATCAGGACGGCATTCTAGACACCCCTGGTTTCCCCCGCATGGGGAATCCTGTTGCTTGGACGTCCCGAACTAGTCAGAACCAACTGATAGCTCCCTGTTTAAACTAGCTATGTCCCAGACGGAAAGTATTAACCACAACAACCCGGCTTCGAGTCCGCACCTGCTCCCAGCATCCACAACAAATCACTCAATAAAGTCCCAGACCGTAAGACACACAGCCGTTACGTCAAGCGTTTGTATATGTACACACAGGTAAACAGAGTAACCGACCCAATATCGGGGCTACTATAATCACTACTTTCAGATTTGTCACATCCTCAGTACAAACCCTAACTAGCAAAAACTCCGTGCACCTCTTTTTTACATGAGAAACTCAGAACTGCCACACTCACCGTGTCTGTCCGTTGCTCGACCATGTGGAGTCGTCACCGGGGAATACAGGGCGGCACCGGACCAATCTATGGCCCCGTCCCGCGAAGAGGTGGACGGCTGTTAACAGATCATCTGGCCTTGATCGGGCGCGGTCCTGGACTCCTCAGCTGTTGACTCCCGGGTTTCGGCACCAGAAAATGTCACTGTTTGCAAAAGGGAAAGATCCGTGACAGCAACCTGCCTGCCAGCATTGCTTCCAGGGAACAGACACCTAGTTACAAAAGCATAGGCTTTTTATTGAAGCACACACACACAAAGATTTACAGTTGTTGAGTCTAAAGCATCTGGTGTTTGGTTTATGCCTACACAGCAAAAGGAAATGTCAGGTTCAGGACACTTTATCTTACTAAATAACCATGGTCAAGCAAAGAAACGAGACGCAGACGGCAAAATGTACAGTTAAAGCTTTTGCAAAAGGGAGAGATCCGTGACAGCAACCTTCCTGCCAGCGCTGCTCCCACGGAACTTTGGCAACTAGAAACTAAAAGCAAAGTCTCTTTATTGAAGCA
The DNA here is from genome assembly GCA_026937815.1 of Etheostoma perlongum. NCBI lineage: Eukaryota > Metazoa > Chordata > Actinopteri > Perciformes > Percidae > Etheostoma > Etheostoma perlongum. The sequence continues at coordinate 1,277,785 of CM049375.1, read as the reverse complement.
CACACACATAAAGATTTACAGTTGTTGAGTCTAAAGCATCTGGTGTTTGGTTTATGCCTACACAGGAAAAGGAGGGCAGAGTGCAGATTGCCAGGGCAACCCGACCCTCTGCCTGACCTCGAAATTAAGACTATCTAAAGGATTTACAACAGAGTAGACTTTATGGCGGTGCTTTAAGGGAAACATAGTTGGTTAAATGTGCATATAAGATTCTAAAAAATAAAGCATACATGAATATACGTCAAGCAAGATATGAATATATGATAAGCATGAAAGTTATGATTATGATATGAATATGAATTTAAGCATGCAAGGTATAATATTCTAAGACACTACTACAGAGAATTGTCTAATAAGGGACTTATAAAAACGAATTTCTCTGTCACTCCTCCAACTGCCAACTATTGCTCCAGAGACAATAGGATATACAGTTTTAGATTGCAAGGTAACTGTCCAAGACCAAAGACTTAACTGAAATACCTCAAGTGTTCAAAACAGTTTGTCAAAATAAAGATTATTACAAATTTCAGCAGAGTGGTTCATTTACCATTCAAAAACAAAAGTACGATCATGAAACACATACTACTTAGAAACTGCAGCCATCCTGATCACAGCCACGGGGGGGATCTGCATGTGCTTTCTTACCAGCAAGTTTCTGGAGGTCCAAATGGCAACTTTGGCGGCCACTTTCAAAGTCACATGCTGGTATCTGTTTTTTTTGGTAAGTACGGGAATTGCAAGGAGCCGGGCCGTTGCCCACAGGTCTACGGCAGCGCTGCACTCGAGGGCAGGATGAGTGTGCTGACATGCCCCTGGAGCCTTCTATTATTTAGCTGCTGTTAAGACTCTAGTTAAGAACAGCATATTTGTTTTTCACAAGTACAAAAGACTTGGCCAAACAGCAAAGCCAACCAAAAATAGTTTCAACTCATTGGCGTTACCCTCCAAGGAAGTCTGTAGTAAAAGGCGAAAGACTTGTGTGTTATTAAGACCAGAGTGAGTACCGCTTTCTGCTTGAGAGCAGCCGAAAACCCAAGTTGACCCAGTCCAAACCATCGCGGTAAACCTGGCTTGGTGTACCGCTTTCCAAACTAAAATTGTAAGAGGCAACTTGGTAGACTCCTTCCTGATGTTTATATCTGCATTCACAATTACTTTATTTAAAACACCAGCCAATCACAAGTGTTACATGTGAATAATCAATGTGTGAGTAATCAGGAAGCTCACATAAAAGATAGTTGCAAGGTCTACCAAATGTTTAACTTTGAAAACCGTAAGCTGTCGGAACCTTGGTCCTTCCCTCAAAATGTGAATCACAGATTTTCCAGCCCCACTCTTGTAAAGCAGAGCAGAGTGGCGCAGCGGAAGCGTGCTGGGCCCATAACCCAGAGGTCGATAGATCGAAACCATCCTCTGCTAGTTGCTATGATTAGTATCAACATTAAGTCTGTTGATGTTTAACAAAGCATCATCTTCTGAAGTGAAATGTGCACACCTGATGAAGGGTACACCCTTAAAAACAAAAAATATACTACAGTATGAAACAAAAATATTATACAATAACAACTGTAAAGTGATTGTTTGAGGTATAAAAGAGAGAGCATACAGCTAAGTGTGTGTCACAGCAGGTCTTAGTCTACCATTACCACAAGAGGTAATACCTTTTGCAGTTCTTTTACAGACTCAACCATAATACCTGCTGGAGATGCCAGGTCCTCATACATATAAAGCATGCGCTGTGGATCAGTGGTAGAGCGGTTGCCTGCCAATGGGAAGGTTGGTGGCCCAATCCCTTGTGCAAGACACTGAACACTGAGTTGTATGAATGTGTGTGAGTGTGTATCTGATGAGCAGGTGGCACCTTGTATGGCAGCCTCGGCCACCAGTGTATGAATGTGTGTGAGTTGTGAATGGTTCACTGCAAATCTTGTAACACAGACTGAAAATACATGCTAATTGGTGGCTCCAGTATCCTGTGATGTGTCATTGGTCTGCTACCAGTCTTAGAAAATGCCTTTCGTTGTCAGCAGGATCCATTTGTCAGGCAATGGATTTCTAGCCCATCGCCTTAACCACTCGGCCACAACAACCTGAGAAGCAGTGCTATACCTGTTTGGACAAATGTTCATAAACTTTTCAATTGGTTAGTAGTAGTTACCAGACACGGGCAAAGTGCAAATCATAGTGCACTGCCTGTGTCTTTGGTTCCTCGTGGAGGCAGCTTGATTGATTGATATGCTCCCTTATTTGTACCATAACAGAGATCAAATATTTTATCAAATCGGGTTGGGCAAGTAACCTTTCTGGTTACTTCATGACAAATAAAGCAAGTAACCACTCAATGAAAACTACTGCAATGGCTTGGAATTGAACTCAGGTCAAATGCTTGGAAGGTAGCTATGCTCACCATTATACCACCATCACTGGACAAAGCAGACGGTGTCCTTAAAGGTTGGATTTTTCCTTTTTATTAAATTAAGGTATTAAGATCAATTTCCAAAAGATGATTTTTTAAATTCCTCTTTTAGTCAACTTCAGCATGGGTTCCTAAACACATGCTTACCACTGTATGCATGTATACCTGCATGCATTTCAAAATGTAGGCCAAGAACGTACTAAAAGAAGCCGTATTGACACAAAAAGATTTTTACAGCAGAAAGCACCGTTTTTTGTAGCAATGCGCTACCTATACCATCCAAAGCCTGAGACTGCAGGTATATGTTAAATGCCCGTATATGTTTAACGTGTTCATATGTTTCGTTAATTTTCACAATGTTTAAAATCTTCAATTAACCTAGCCATTCTCCATTTGCCCACAGTAATCCCGTAGCTTTCTTGTGCGCACGTTTTAACATCTAAAACTATGGCAATTTACATGCTACTGCTACATTCATCAATCCGTCATTCTGTGTAAAACCATACCATACTTCACAAACATTACCTATTTACAATAACCATGCAACACTCAGATCTCTCTCACAGGTTAAACATTAGTCATATCAGCTTTGTCTTACCGCCGTCTTCGCGTTCTGTTTTAAAAGTTTGCCGTGCACACCGGGTTTATAAGACGGTAGGACTCCAGGGTGACAGAAAGTCACTTTTCTTCATCTTTCTATACCCGCCATCTATAGCAATGGAATTAATTGGATTAGTGGATTAGTTGGTGCTCTATGAGTGGTTTTATTTACAATTCTTAAGGCTCTCTTTTGAAGAATAAATATAGGTTCAGTGTTTGTTTTGTAAGTGTTTCCCCATACCTCCAAACAGTATGTAATGTATGGAAGTATGAAGGAACAATACGTGTACAATGAGCGTTGATTTAATAAATAATTGGTTTTATACAGTACAGCAACTGATTTGGATATTTTGGCATTAATTCAGTGTATATGTGGCTTCCAACATACTTTTTTGACTTTGACTTTCTCTCAGATTTCCGGCCAATGAAGCTTTCCTTTACTACTATTCGGGAATTAGTCCTTGCACAAAAGGGGCATGATTGTGTAAAGGCAAACAGCTCATTTCTGGTAAGGTAACCTCTAGATTTCAGTCATGCATGTTTGCTCCATTTTGGTTGTTGGTGCAATAGGCAACTCAAGAGACTGTGAGTCGTGTTTGACGGAAGATGCATAAATTACCTTTTTGCTGACACTTTTGAAAACATAATGTGGCCATGCAGACTGATTTTCTTCAGAGGTGCAATTCAAACTGCATCAAACATTGGTGGTTCAGTGGTAGAATTCTTACCTGCCACGCGGAAGACCGTGGTTTGATTCCTGGGGGTTACAGTGCAGTATATGAAATTAAACATTAAAGAAATGTTTAAACAACCTTTTAAAGAAAGGCAACATAAAAAGAAAGGTCTTCAGCCTTGATTTAAAAGAACTAAGAGTTACAGCGGATCTGCAGTTTTCTGGGAGTTTGTTCCAGATATGAGGAGCATAGAAACTGAACACTGCTTCCCCCTGTTTAGTCCTAAATCTGGGGACAGAAAGCAGACCTGTCCCAGATGGCCTGAGAGGTCTGTGTGGGTTATAGTGTAGTAGCAGATCAAAAATGTATTTTGGCCCTAAACCTTTTAGTGATTTATAAAAGTACTTTGAAATCAATTATTTGAGGCACAGGAAGCCAGTGTAAAGACTTCAGAACTGGAGTGATATGATCCAGTCTCGTGGTCTTAGGACTCGAGCAGCAGCGTTCTGAATCAGCTGCAGCTGTCTGATTGATTTCTTAGGGAGACCTGTAAAGACACAGAGCACAGACTTTTAATCATTCCTCTTCTGCTCCAAAATGCAAGCACCTCAGTTTTCCTTCATTTAATTTCAGAAAGTTCTGGCACATCCAGCCGTTAATTTGTTTGATGCACTTAGTCACTTTTTGTATTGGACTATAGTCCCCTGGCGATAAGGTTATGTAAATCTGTGTGTCATAAATTATTTTGTTGTTTTCCATAATCTGAGCCAGTGGAAGCATGTAGATGTTAAACGAATGAGGCCCCAGAATGGAGCCTTGGGGAACTCCGCACGTCATGTTTGTATGCTCAGATGCATAATTAACTATTGACACAAAGTAATCCCTATTCTTTAAGTAGGATTTAAAAACGGAAGGTTTGATATCGGCCTAGAGTTGCTCATTAGTGACGTGTCTAGATTGTTCTTTTTTAAGCGTGGTCTGATTATTCTATAGGAGGCGTCAGGGAAGACCCAGGACTAGGTGGAGAGATTATATCTCCAACCTGGCCTGGGAACGCCTCGGGGGATCCCTCAGTCGGAGCAGAGTTTGATTGTGTGAAGTCAACACAAACAAAGAAATGTGTTTCCGCCCTGTATCAAACAGTAGACCTTTCGTGTGTTAGGCGAACGTGATAACCACTACACTACGGCAACTGATGAAAAGAGTCTTTTTGCATGTTGTATCTTAAAGAGCTCATAGCACCTTATTACCCCACCAGAGCACTGCGCTCCCAGAATGCAAGGTTACTTGTTGTTTCTAGAGTCTCCAAAAGTAGAATGGGAGCCAGAGCGTTCAGCTGTCAAGCTCCTTTCCTGTGGAACCAGGTTCCAGTTTGGGTTCAGGAGGCAGACAACATCTCCACCTTTAAGAGTAGGCTTAAGACTTTCCTCTTTGATAAAGCTTATAGTTAGGGCTGGCTCGGGTGAGTCCTGAACCATCACTTAGTTGTGATACTATAGGCCTGGTCTGCCGGGGGACTTCCCTTGATGCACTAAGCACCTCTGTCCTCCTCAATTCTCTCCATTTGGATGCAACCTCATCCCATTATTGCATGTTACTAACTCGAATTCTTCCCTTTCCCGGAGTCTTGGGCTCACTCGCCCCGTAGTTTTGAGCTCTTTAGCCCCTCTCCTCTCTCCTCCTAAAGATTCCTGCAGGTGTTTCTGGTTCTGGAGCTGTGGAGTGTGGATCTGTGGTTGGAGTCACCTGCTTCCTCCACGTTCCTGCTCGACACCATCTGCTGCAATTCTCTATGTCTCTCTCTCTGTCTGTCTCTTCTCTGTCTGTCTTTCTCTCTGTCTCTCTCTTTCTCTGTCTGTCTCTTTCTCTCACCCCCAACCGGTCGAGGCAGATGACCACCTACCCTAAGCCATGGTTCTGCTCGAGGTTTCTGCCTCTTAAAAGGAAGTTTATCCTTGCCTCTGACGCCTAGTGCTTGCTCTTGGTGCGAATTGTTGAATTTCTGTAAATAACATCACAGAGTATGGTCTAGACTTGCTGTTTTATGAGAAGCGCAGTGAGACAACTGTTGTTGTGATTTGGCCTAGCAGGATGTAACAGGGCATCGCAGAATGTGTAGCAGGACCACAGCAACAAACATGATTTTGGTAAATTAATCTGACAACTATGAAGAGAAGCAGAAAAGTGAAGCAGTGCCATGTTTGCAGTTATACACCCTCCCGCGCCGGTCTAGGCGACACATCACATTATACCAAATCGCAGATGTGCCTTCACTGGCGGTTCTACACAGAGGCCTAGAAACAGAGAAATTCGTTTTTATCTCTGTAGTAGTGTCTTAGAATATTATACCTTGCATGCTTAAATTCATATTCATGTCATAATCATAACTTTCATGCTTATCATATATTCATATCTTGCTTGACGTATATTCATGTATGCTTTATATTTTATATGCACATTTAACCAACTATGTTTTCCTTGAAACACCGCCATAAAGTACTCTGTTGTAAATCCTTTAGATAGTCTTAATTTCGAGGTCAGGCGGAGGGTCAGGTTGCCCCGGCAATCTGCACTCTGTCCTCCTTTTTCTGTGTAGGCATGAACCAAACACCAGATGCCTTAGACTCAACAACTGTAAATCTTTGTGTGTGTGTGCTTCAATAAAAAGCCTATGCTTTTGTAACTAGGTGTCTGTTCCGCGGAAGCAACTCTGGCAGGCAGATTGCAGTCACGGATCTAGCCCTTTTGCAAAAGCTTTTCAACTACACATTTTGCCGTCTGCGTCTCGTTTCTTTGCTTGACCATGTTTATTTAGTAAGATAAAGTGTCCTGAACCTGACATTTTCTGGTGCCGAAACCCGGGAGTCAACAGCTGAGGAGTCCAGGACCGCGCCCGATCAAGGCCAGATGATCTGTTAACAGCCGTCCACCTCTTCGTGGGACGGGGCCATAGGTTGGTCCGGTGCTGCCCTGCACCCTTAGTGACGACTCCCCATGGTCGAAGCAGCGGACAGAGACGGTGAGTGTGGCAGTTCTGAGTTTCTCATGTAAAAAAGAGGTGCACGGAGTTTTTGCTAGTTAGGGTTTGTACTGAGGATGTGACAAATCTGAAAGTAGTGATTATAGTAGCCCCGCTGTCTGGGACTATATTGGGTCTGTTACTCTGTTTACCTGTGTGTACATATACAAACGCTTGACGTAACGGCTGTGTGTCTTACGGTCTGGGACTTTATTGAGTGATTTGTTGTGGATGCTGGGAGCAGGTGCGGACTCGAAGCCGGGTTGTTGTGGTTAATACTTTCCGTCTGGGACATAGCTAGTTTAAACAGGGAGCTATCAGCTAGTTCTGACAAGTTCCGAGGGAGCTATCAGTTGGTTCTGACAAGTTCCGGGACGTCCAAAGCGACACGTTTCCCCCCGTGCGGGGAGACCGGGTGTCTAGAAGCCATCCTGATTGGGTTCGGGAGTTCGGCAGGGGTGATCACCGGCTTTTTGTTTCCCGACATGCCGTGGGTGTGTTTGCACAGCGGTCGTCAGTCGGAAGCGCTGTGTGTTCACAGCGAGGCAGTGTTTGTTTGTCTGTGTATTGTAGCAGTGCACTGTTTGCTATGTGTTTTGCGTTCTATGTTGTGTTTCACTGTTACGCTATGTGTGTTGACTCATAGTAGGTAGCGGATTTGTGTTTGTTTCCCGACACACCGTGTGTGTGTTACACAGCGGGTGTCCGTCGGAAGCGCTGGGTGTTTTTCCCGTAGCGAGGTTGTGTTTGTTTCCTGACGCTGGTCAGAAGCGCTGGGTGTTTTTCCCGTAGCGAGTTAGTGTTTGTTCAACAATTTGTTTGTTTGTTTGCTGGTTTGGTTGTGAGACAATAAGAGTGTTGCTTCACACCAGGTTTATTGTGATAACTTGTGGTTCTTTGTGAGACTTTGCTTAGGACAGGGACACAGGTTGGTGTAGAGGTGATTTGTGAAGTTTTATTGTCGCAGTGTTTTAATAGAGCAGGACAGATGGGTAAAAACCAAAGTACCGCTGTACCTAGCTAAAGATGTAAAATTCATGGAAAAAACCTTCCCAGGAAGTGTGGAATTTGTGAAAGATTGGACAAAGAAATACGGCTTTGATTGTAAATTTAGAATGACGTCTGTTACTAGTTTATTACAGCGATTGCAGGTGGAGGAGAGAGTTGCTATTTGGGAGAAAAAGAGACGGGGGATACAGGAGAGCTGTGTGCTGCAGGAATGTGGAGGAAGCAGGCAGGCAAGAGAGAGACAGAGACAGATAAGGGAAACTACAGAGACAATGTTTCCCTTGTTCTCTGTTTGCGCCTTTTTATTTGGAATATAACGAAAACCAAGCATAAATCAAATCTGAAAATGGGGGATTCACTAAAAAAAGGATTGAACATTGGGTTGGATTGATTGGAAAATTGGATGGGAACAGTCAGAACAGGAAACAACGGAGCCTGGGGCCCCTAAATAAAGGTGAGCAGAACCTGTTGGGAATCGAATCTGCACATTGGTGAAATCTAAATTAAGGCAATGATGTTTTCATGGTCTGACTGATAAAAATTGGAGTGATCCAGTGGGGTTATTAATGCTACGTGTTGTTGAAGAGTAAAGAGTAGCCAAACAGTGGGTTTGGTGAGAAGTGTGTATTTTGTCTGAGAGACAGACTACACACATGGAAGAGGCAATGTGTTAAAATTTCTGAACGCAGAACCTCTTAAAGCATGAGTAGTGTTAAAATTTCTTAGCAAATTCTATGAGGAGTAATGCATGTATACATGATTACAATCACAATTATATGAGGGTGTCTGACAAATTACATACATTGATTACTAAGTTGGGACCAGATCCCTATAGATTACAGATGGACTTATTGGTAAAAGAAAAGAAAAACAATGAGTCAGAGAGCTTAGAGAGAGAAATAGGAAAAGTAATGGAAGAATATAAAACAGTTGATTGATACCAATTCCAAAATTGTTAGATTTAAGGAAAATAAGTAAAAAAGGGTACGTGCATGTACGTGTGTATGTGTATATATATATGGAGATATATGTATGCATATATATACATATTTGAAATTGCTCAAGAAGAATGAGCCAGAGTACATGGATTGCCACTGTTATGGGAAGACTAAGTTTATTTTTGTTTGTTTTTAATTTTTAATGGGAATTCGAATTTGTACTTTCAATTATTTTATTTCCAGTATGTTTTTTATTTTTTATTTTTTTTAACAAGTCAAAAGCATTGAGGTGCTTAGTCATGGAGGGAGCATGAGCAGCATGGTCACAAATACAGACAAACAGCTGAACATTCAGAGGAAACCTGAGGTTGTATATGTGTAGATATGAATTTGTTTTTTGATTAAGGTACAATTACGTTAACAGCCGCTAGATTTGTAAAAAACACATTGTTGAAATAGTTTAAAATGCCGGACTGCAGTGGGAACATGTGGAGAGGTCCGTGTCAGTCTGTGCTTATGATTCAAATCTCGAGCTAGCTAGCCTTGGTCAACAAGATTTCAAGAGTTATAGGAGGCAGTTTGCTAGGCATGTAATATAATATTGACTGACACACAACAAGTCACAGCATGCATCATAGTTTGGCATTGTTAACAGTAATTTCACTATGTCAAATTTCTGAAAAAGACAACTATTGTGTTAGTGCCAAAATAAGACCAGATTGCTCCAGTCAAGTGCCACACGTTTCACTAGCAAACACATATGATATGAGATGGAAAGATTTGGGAGAAGTGGCACTCAAAGTTCAAAGAGCAGATGATTAAGGGCCAGTTGATTACCCAGGGTTGGCATACAGCCCCTCCAGTGAAACGTACAGATATCAACAGGGGTGGGAGGTGCTTACCACACCCAACCTACGCAAAACTGACCAATGATTTACGTCCATATGTTTGAGTGAGAGAGATGTACAGGACCCAGCAGGGGTCCTTTAATGCTGATAAAAGCTACCCAAAAACAAAAACAAGGCCAGACTGGCAGCCCAGGGTGAGACAATGTCCATTCAAACCAGAGGCAGAGAGAGAACATTGCACCTGTAATTAGAGAGTTACTAGAAGCAGGACTAATCAGAGAGTGTCCTGCCTAGCCATGTGATACACCAATTTTTCCAGTAAAAAAGGTGATAAGGTTCATTGGCGCTTGATTCGAGATATAAGACAGGTAACTGAGGCCTGTAATAAGACAATCACATAGACAAGATTTTCTTTTAGTTAATTGTTCATATATTAAGTGGATCTACATTGTAGGTGCCTCTGAAACGTGAGCTTCCTAAAGATAGATCCTTGAATAGGGCCTCCGGCGTCTAGAGACAGCTAGTATTGTTATGGCTTTGCAATTTATCACTGTGAGCAAATAGGCAACAAAAAGCTGGCGCCTTGAGAGATATGCAACGGTCAGCTTGCCCAAACTGTAGGTTAATGCCTGAACCAATCTACAGACGAGATAAATTTCTAGCTTCTAAGATTGAATGACAGCTACAGTCATTTTTTGTTTTTTTGATATGTATGTGTTTTGATATTTTTTTTTTTTCAGGGACAGCTCTGGCTCCTAGAAGCCTGAAAAACAGAAAACAGAAGGACGAAGTGTGTTGTTTAAGATTAGAGTGTTTTCCAAACATGGCCTGGTTTCTGTTGGGGCAAACGGGAGATAAGGAGCAGTCATGTGTTATGCGCACGGAACTGTGGGGTCACTCTGTGACTCTGTTCGTTGTGAAGTTAGAAGTTAGAAGTTGGAGAAGTGTAGCTCGTCGTTTTTGTTTGTCATTTTTGTTTGTTTTGTTCCAACAAGGTCTCTACTTCGCAACGAATTCCTGAGTTTGGCTTAACAGAAACAAGCAGTACAGTCCAGAGCCCCCACACTAGACATTAGACACACTAAAAAACTCAGGAGCTACAAGACCTTATCTGACACGCCTAGGGCCTTGATCAACAAAATGAGATGGAACAATGTGGGGGAAAGAAATGCTTTTCCTCACCTAAAAGAAGAGCTAATGTCATCCACAACAATTGAACAGACTGTGGATTTTAGGGAAAGATTTTTGGCCTCAGTGGAATAAAGTCAGAGAGAAACACAGTGAAGGTCACAGACATACACTGAGATAGCAGCCAGAGCCGAGCGCGGCCCCGTGCCCCTCCCCTCTCTGCTCCTCTCCTACAGGAACAGGAACGCGCACTCTCAGAGCTGAGGTGCCAGAGCACACAGAAGGTCAGAGAGAGACAGTTTGAACATGCAGACTTGCTAAGTGAAGTTACTTCAGGCTATTCAATTAACACACAGATTAGCTACTTGCAAGTGTGCAGCACGTGCTAAGCGAGAAAAAGATCCAGTCAGTTTAGGTAATGCAAAAGCAGATGAGAAAGCTAGGAGAGCAGCTGTAAGATCAGAGCTCTCTCGGTTCAAGAGGAACCACAGAATCCGATCCCTACAGAAGTGCTGAAAAACATGCAAGATAACTCCCCCAAAACCGAGAAAGATGTATGGCTGGCGGACGGTGCAACTTGTGTTGATAGGCTATATCAGAGAGATGACAAGCCCTGCTTGTCTAAAATTTGTATTTTATGGTAGCTGGGTGGGCCATGGCGAAGAGCCATGTCCCAACAGCGGGAATGGTACAGAATAAGGTGTTTCACACCTTCAAGGGATTAAATTCTTACTTAAAAAATTAATCCGCAGGAAAATGTAAGACCAAAGAGAGGGAAATGCCCACAAGGGTCACATCCGAGATCCTATACATGGATTTCATAGAGCTAAAGCAGATGCCATTACTGTAGCCAAAACACTCGCTAAAACGGTAATACCCCAGTATGGCATCCTAAGAATAATTTGGAGTGATTATGGCCCACATTTTGTAAATGAGACAGTAACAGTAACATTGCTTTGTGGGAAGGGGTCCCCTGGGCAGAGAAAAGTGATGATCCAGGGGCCCTCTTAGCAGAGTGGATGTGCAAAGTGTTTAGAGATAGGACTGTTCAAAGTGCATGTAATCTGCCTGTCTCTCCCTCTCTGTCTCCTCAGGTGCAGAGACTCCAGCCAGGTGATGAAGTGCTGATAAAAGTGATAAAGTGGAAGTGCTGGTCATCACCAAAGTGGGAGGGGCCGTACACCGTGCTCATCACCACGCCCACAGCTGTAAAGATTGCTGAACGATCCACATGGGTTCACCAAAGTCACTGTAAAAAGATCAATCCATTCCCACACCCCGAATAGGCTGGAGGGCGGGCGGTATCAAAACCTTTGCCTGCTGAAGAAAGAAGAAACCAACTGAGACTTTATACTCCAGCTATGGGTGAACTAAAGGGATGGGTTTGTTCTGTCCTACTGGTCCTCTGCGTGTCGCTGACAGCGACTAAAGGACCACAACAACAACAGGTTTCACATGGAAACCGTGTGCTCATCGACAAAGCCATAAAAGACTATGATGTGGTTTATAATTCGTCCTTTGATTTGAACCTGTGGTATTGCTATGCTAAATATGTAACTAAATCTGAGAACCACAAAAACTGTTATGTATGCACACGTATGCCAATTTCCGCCCACAACCCGTAGGTTGTCCCGAAACCCGTCGACGCCAGCACCATCTTCCTACACGCGCTACCCTCCGCCTTAACACCCACTCTGTTGAACGAGACCCTGAATTGGCAAATGGTCCCGCCATTGACTGTATGCAAATTGGACATCACCAAGTCTGTAGGTAATAAGACTTGTGTGCCCTATTTCCAGGCCCCTGATGCATTGAGAACATATGGCCAGCTAGGAGTCAATTGGCTGTGTGGCTCCTACATGTTCCTAGATTTACCGGTGGGTTGGGAGGGTCATTGCGCTCTAGAACCGGCAGATCATTCACACATGGTAACGTCCGCCACCACCCACGTGCGAGACGTAGTGCTTTTGAACGCCATGACAGCGTAAGGGGGATCGGATGTCCCCAAAGGTCACGAGCTGTGGTCAGATGGCCAGAAAGTTTTGCATGCACTTTTCCCGTGGGTAGGGGTGGGTAAAGTTGAGCTGAGAATGGAAACAATCAGTTACCGAGTAGGGCTGTTCATGAATTCAACCGTAACAGCCCTGTCAAAAATACGCGAAGAATTGACCGCTTTAAGATTGATCGCCCTACAAAATAGGCTGGTGTTAGACCAGTTGACGGCATCACAAGGTGGTGTGTGTGCGCTTATTGGTACTACGTGTTGCACTTTTATCCCAGATAATGACAAAGATACTAGTGTCATTCAGAAAGCCATTCTTAATTTGACTGCTCTTAGAGATGCTGCTGAGGCAGATAATGTAGTTAGCAGAGATTTCCTCTCCTGGTTAACTTCAGGACCTTGGTATGGATTATTGCTTAGAATTGTTACTTTCCTTGTAGCAGTACTTGTAATATTTTTCATACACTGATACAACTGACCAACTATGCACATGTCCAGTTTCATCAGCTCTCTGCTAAATCTGATAAGTAACGATAAATGTGTCCCAAGCCCACACAATGATGTATTAAAGCACACATAAACCTTTGAACTCATCTTGGCCAAAAGGGTGATCGCTCCCTAAGGGAGGGTCGAGAAGGAATTTTTCCTTTCTAACAGACGGAAAGGGTTTTTTTGGCTTCTCCCTGATGAAGAGTGAACAAGTATCCTATCCTGTGTGTGCATGCTTTGACGTAATTATTGAAAACCGCAACCCGGAGTCATAATTGCTGATGTTTGTTAAATGTACAACAGGAGGGAAATGACAGAGAAATTCGTTTTTATCTCTGTAGTAGTGTCTTAGAATATTATACCTTGCATGCTTAAATTCATATTCATGTCATAATCATAACTTTCATGCTTATCATATATTCATATCTTGCTTGACGTATATTCATGTATGCTTTATATTTTATATGCACATTTAACCAACTATGTTTTCCTTGAAACACCGCCATAAAGTACTCTGTTGTAAATCCTTTAGATAGTCTTAATTTCGAGGTCAGGCGGAGGGTCAGGTTGCCCCGGCAATCTGCACTCTGTCCTCCTTTTTCTGTGTAGGCATGAACCAAACACCAGATGCCTTAGACTCAACAACTGTAAATCTTTGTGTGTGTGTGCTTCAATAAAAAGCCTATGCTTTTGTAACTAGGTGTCTGTTCCGCGGAAGCAACTCTGGCAGGCAGATTGCAGTCACGGATCTAGCCCTTTTGCAAAAGCTTTTCAACTACACATTTTGCCGTCTGCGTCTCGTTTCTTTGCTTGACCATGTTTATTTAGTAAGATAAAGTGTCCTGAACCTGACAGCCACCCCAAATAAAAAAATATTAATTTATTATGATTTTACCGGCGAATGCCAAAAGCAGACATGTGCAACACATCATTCTACACAGGTGAATCAGAGCAGCGCACCCAAATACTGTAGGTTGCCTGCCACGCCCACAGGAATTTAAAAAATCATCTTTTGGAAATTGATCTTAATGCCTTACTTTAATGATAAGGAAAAATCCAACCTTTAAAGACATCCACTGAGTTGTGCAGCGATGGTGGTATAGTGGTTAGCATAGCTGCCTTCCAAGCAGTTGACCTGGGTTTGAATCCCAGCCATTGCACTAGTTTTCATTGTGTGGTTACTTGCTTTATTTGTCAAGAAGCAACCAGAAAGGTTACTTGCCAAACCCGATTTGATAAAATATTAGATCTCTGTTATGGTACAAATAAGGGAGCATATCAATCAATCAAGCTGCCTCCATGAGGATACACAGACACAGGCAGCGCACTACAATTTGCAATTTGCCGTGTCTGGTAACTACTACTAACCAATTGAAAAGTTTATGAACATTTGTGCAAACAGGTATGGCTCTGCTTTTAAGGTTGTCGTGGCCGAGTGGTTAAGGCTCTCTGCGCAGGTTCGAATCCTGCCGACAACAAGAGGCTTTCTTTAAGAGTGGTAGCAAACCAATGACACATCACAGTTTACCAAATTGCAGATGTTCCTTCACGTATAATATTCTGTTATCTCATAGGTACTGGAAGCCACCAGTCTCCACCATTGTATTTCTTTTCAATCTGTGTTACAAGATTTGCAAGTGATCGTTGTATTATCCAGCAGAAAGGCAACAGGTGTGTTACTTTTCGACTATGATTTATAGTATAGCAGTGCAAGCATTTTGCCCAGGTTTGATTTCCAGCCACCGCAGTTACATTTACAGGTTTTGAAGCCATATACAACATTAACATTACATGTTTTACCCAGGTTTCTTCTTTTATTCAGTGATATTTCAATTTCCTTGCAGGAGTCATCCCAAAAGGATTAATTAAGATAAGTCTAAGTCTATCTCAGAAAAAAAATCTTCAGGGGATGTAGCTCAGTGGTAGAGCGCATGCTTTACATGTATGAGGAACTGACATCTCCAGCAGGTATTATGGTAGAGTCTTTAAAAGAGCTGCAAACAATATTACCTCCTGTGGTAATCTGAGTGGTAGGGTTGGTAGGGTTGTGGAGCGTAGTGGTAGACTAATACCTTCTGTCACACAAAAGAAAGCAGTATGCTCTCTCTTTTATCAGACAGCACAGCAAGCCCTTTAACCATACATGTTTTACAGTTTCTATTTTACTGTATTTATGTTCTCCGGGGAACCATCACCTTATCGTGGTGGAGAGGTGAATGTCATCTCTCTGTGGGGGAACTACTAAATCCAGCTGGAGGATGATGGGGGATTGTCGACAATTTTTCTGGTGGAAGTCGCTGAGGTAGTGAACAACTCCACAGCGGCAATGCCCCAGGGATTGATGAGATCCGTCCAGAAATGCTGAATGCTCTGGGTGTGGAGGGGCTTTCTTGGTTGACACCCCTCTTCAACATTGCGTGGAAGTCTGGGACAGTGCCTAAGGAGTAGCAGACCGGGGTGGTGGTTCCCCTCTACAAAAAGGGGGACAAGAGGTTGTGTGCCAATTACAGGGGTATCACACTTCTCAGCCTCCCTGGTGAAGTCTACTCCAAGGTGCTGGAAAGGAGGGTTCAGCCGATCGTCGAACCTCAGATTGAAGAGGAACAATGCGGATTCCGTCCTGGTCGTGGAACCACGGATAAGATCTTCTCTCTCGCAAGGATCTTGGAGGGAGCCTGGTAGTATGCCCAACAAGTCTACAGGTGTTTTGTGGATCTGGAGAAGGCGTATGACCGGGTCCCCCGGGAGACACTGTGGGAGGTGCGGCGGGAGTATGGGGTGAGGGGGTCCCTTCTCAGGGCCATCCAATGTCTGTATGACCAAAGCGAGGGCTGTGTATGGGTTCTCTGCAGTAAGTCGGACTCATTCCAGGTGAGGGTTGGCCTCCGCCAGGGCTCCAGCGCCATAGACCACTCGGCCACACTACCTGCAAGTATTAGTTCCCAACATCGTAACAAACAGTATGCTTGTAAATGTTGATTGTAAATGAACAAAACTTTCGCATAGAAAAAGCCAATACTTTATTGAAAAATGCCAATATTATATTAAAAAAATGTATCACACTTTGTCATTTTTCTCTGGCATTGTTGATTTTATAATATTGTAACCAGCATTAAGTGAGTGAATTTGTGAACATCATCTTTTGCATATTCACTGTAAAGAGCCATTACTCCAACTGCCAACTATTGTTCCAGAGACAATAGTTGACAATAGTAATAGATATACAGTTTTAGATTGCAAGCTAACTGTCCAAGACCAAAGACTTTACTGAAATACCTCAAGTGATCAAAACAGTTTGTCAAAATGGGGAAAGTCATGTTATATTTATTTAATAGTACACTTTTAGAAGAGAGAGATCTGATGTTTAAGAGTCCACATTTATTTCTCCTATTATTTTACACTATTACACTTGTGCAATTCATGTTGCACCAAACAGTTAAGGGCTCGCCCAAAGCCAGCCCACGCACTGGACTCACTGGTTCCCGCTCCTGCACAACTGAAATAAGAGAGCGCTGATTTGTTAAAACATACACTTCTAATTGCTCAATGTGAAAACGTTTTAAAAAGGTGGCAGGATTAAAGACCCAGAGTGAGTACAGTCGTCTGCTCGAGAGCAGCAGAAAACCCTAGTCGACCCAGTCCAAACCATCGCGGTGAAACTGACTTGGTGTGCCGCTTTCCAAACTAAAATGATAAGAGGCAACTTGGTAGACTCCTTGCTGATGTTTATATCTGTACTCACAATGCCCTTTTTTTTTAAACACCAGCCAATCACAAGTGTTAAATGTAAATGATCAATGTGTGAGTAATCAGGAAGCTCACATAAAAGATCTACCAAATGTTTAACTTTACAACCCGTAAGCTGTTGGAACCTTGGTTGCCGCGGGTTCCCAAACCTTCCCTCAAAATGTGAATCACAGATTTTCCAGCCCCTGAGTGTTTAAAGCAGAGCAGAGTGGCGCAGCGGAAGGGTGCTGGGACCATAACCCAGAGGTCGATGGATCGAAACCATCCTCTGCTAGTTGCTACGCTTTGTATCAGCATTACTTCTATTTCCAGTGTGTTAATGTTTAACAAAGCATCTGTTGCTACAAGTGTCTGAAGTGAAATGTCTCCACCTGCTTAAGAGTAAACTTAATGACATGTCAAGTTTATTTCATCCTTGAAAATGCAAACTACAGTGCTCATACGCGCCCATAAAAACTGGAGCGTAATACTATAAATATACTACATTTAAAGTGCTTGCTGTGCTGTCTGATAGTCTGAGGCAGAAAAAGAGACAGCATACTGCTTAGTTTGTGTCACATACGCTCTACCACTGAACAACATCCCCTGAAGATTTTCAGATTTCTTTTTACTTTTTTCTGAGATAGACTTGGACTTATCTTTATTAATCTTTTTGGGATGACTTAACGCAAAGAAATTGAAATATCACTGAATAAAAGAAGAAAACTGGGTAATACATGTAATGTTAATGTTGTATATGGCTTCAAAACCTGTAAATGCAACTGAGGTGGCTGGACACCAAACCTGGGCAAAATGATTGCACTGCTATGGTATAAATCATAGTCGAAAAGTAACACACCTGTTGTCTTTCTGCTGCTTTCTGCTCTGTTGATAAACTTTTCAATTGGTTAGTAGTAGTTACCAGACACGGGCAAAGTGCTAATCATAGTGCACTGCCTGTGTCTGTGGTTCCTCGTGGAGGCAGCTTGATTGATTGATATGTTCCCTCATTTGTACCATAACAGAGATTTAAAACTTTATCAAATCAGGTTGGGCGAGTAACCTTTCTGGCTAATCTTCACAAATAAAGCAAGTAACCACACAATAGAAAGACTCAAAGTCCCCTCTCGCACTTTGGGTGTGAGAGGTCCCGGGATGAGACCACTTTGTATAGAAGTGGAAGCATGGATTGAATAATCTGGTTTATTTATTGAGTATGATTGAAAAGAGTGTCATTGGCATGGCAAATTCATCACGATTTTATTATCACTTTTTGCAGACAAAATCTAGTCTGTGTTTTGGTAAAATATTTTGTATTAGGTGTTTCCTGTTGTCAAATGAGATCAGAAAGCTGAATCGGGCAGTGGAGCCATGAAAAGACCCCATGTAAATCTACCTGACCATAGTCTCTGTTATTGCAATTGCTGTGAACTTTCCATTTGTTTTAGGCACTGTTTGATTTTTGAAAGGTTTGCCATAAGGCTCCTGCTGTTAAAAAAAAACTGTAAAACTGATATTGTGTCGTCCATTTTTATGTATATTTTTAACTGCTCAACTGTGTAATATTCACACTGGCAGTGAGTACCAATGTAGAAATTATCATCTGGGATAATGTCATTTTCAATGTCTTGTGGTTTATGTTCTGTGAAAGTTTCCAAGTTCAGTTGATCATATGTAACAGAAAGGTTTCTGTCCAAGTTTGCCATGATCATTGTGTTTGTTACGTCCAATTCAGTTGGTGTGCAGTTACCTTATGTAGGGCTATGTTGCTCTTGATTCATTCCTTCTTCAAACTTATCCAGCTCGGTGATGTCCCTGATGAGAATCACTTTTGCTGCCTCAGGCGTCGACCCATGAAGTTTGATGGATATTTCTTGCCCATGTGGCCTGGATCTTGTTTTTGTTTTTATGAGTATGAGTGCTTTCTTGGCAATAGCAGCATTTTTCTTGGTGAGGTGTTTGTTGATGTAAACTTGGGTGCCTTTTAATTTCCTTCCTTGTCTGAGGAGTGCTGACTTTTTCTTTCTGTTGGTGAACTAGATAAGTACCAATGGAATGGCCGTTTGGTTTTTGCTCGTCAGAGTATGACAATCCTCAATGTCCCCACCATCAACATAAATGCCTTTTCTGTCCAAAAATCGAATCACCTGTTGTTCCAGCGTCTCCTTCTCGGTAGCTTCACTTGGCCTGGCAGTGGTGTATCCAGTGTCCGCAGCCACCCTGGCATAGTTCCGTTGTTTGGTTCTCAGGCCGCTGATAATCACATTGTATTGCTTGAGGTCAGCATCTTGAGTTTTCAGAAAAGCGATCTTCTCCACGTTTTGCCTCTTTAGCGTTGGTACCTACGATGGCAATTTCAGACCCGTCCATTATTTCTAAGTGGGAGAACTTGCAAAATAGCAGGGTGTTCAAATACTTATTTTCCTCACTGTATGAAGACCAGTTCAATAAAGCAGCAGGTGTACTCCTAACGTCTTGTTGAAAGAGTTGACGAGTTGCCTTATTCTTGCTTTTGGCCTGTGGCAAACAACAAATATTTCCAGAAGTTGTTTCTTTTACATTTAACAGTATAGGGTGAACATCGACTCCATTAAAACCTTTAAAAAGTGCAATAACAGCTGAAGGACCAACAACAATAGAAAATTCCTTCGGAAAGACAGGAATGCCGTAGTGATGAATGAACTCAACCTTCCCTCAAAATGTGAATCACAGATTTTACAGCCCCTGAGCATTAGCAGCTGAGCAGAGTGTCGCAGCGGAAGCGTGCAGGGCCCATAACCCAGAGGTAGATGGAGCAAAACCGTGTATCAGCTTAAATTCTATTTCCAGTGTGTTAATGTTTAACAAAGCATCTGTTACAGCAAGTGTCTGAAGTGAAATGTCTCCACCTGCTGAAGAGTAAACATAATTGCATGTCAAGTTTGTTTCATCCATAAAAATGCAAACTACAGTGCTCGTACCCGCCGTAACACCCATAAAAAATGGACCGTAATACAATAAATATACTACATCAGCAGGAAACAGAGCAGCTCAAATAGCAAACAGCTGATTTATTCACTCTGACTTGTAGAATAATGCCAATGATTGACTTGTTTTAAATGTCTGGGAATGTGGAACAGCTCCATGCTGACTACCTGAAATAAAACAAGGCCACATGCTGATTATTGGGGGCTTGATTTGATGGATTTATTCTTCCTGATGTGTCTCTGTTTGAACTCCTAATTTAAAGGTAAAATCAGTATCCACTAAAGGTTGTGTTGTTGCTCCTGACAGACTCAGATTATTATTCTAAGTGTGTAACAACATTATGGGATGGATCCCAACAGAGATAGACCTTTTAGTTAAAGAGGAACATCCTTTTAGTTTAGATCCTTTAGTTTCCAACCAGACCAGAGTGGTGATTGAAGGAACAGTGGAAAGATGAACCAATACGGCTTTTTATATATATATTTTTTCTTTTTCTATTGACTAGAGTTGTGTTTGTTACTAACAGAAATCAACCTGTCAACATTTATATTTGTTATAAAAAATATGAAATCCCTGTTATTAATATACAGTCAGTCCCATATGGTCTAGCGGTTAGGATTCCTGGTTTTCACCCAGGTGGCCTGGGTTCAACTCCCGGTATGGGAATTGGTGTTTAGCCATTGAAGTTCTTAAGTAAGATCTGTGTCATTGGTCCTTTATTAAATCAGAGCTGTAGTCCTTTTTTAAGGATGAAATAAACTTGACATGCCATTAAGTTTATTCTTCAGCAGGTGGAGACATTTCACTTCAGACACTTGCAGCAACAGATGCTTTATCATACATCAACAGACTGAAAATGGACTTAATGCTGATACAAAGCATGGGAAATCTGACATCTGGGTTGTGGTCCCAGCACGCTTCCTCTGCGCCACTGCTTGGCTGTTCAGACTCAGACTCAGAAGGGATGGCTTCAGGTAGTGTGGCATAGTGGTCTAAGTTGCTGGATTAAAGTTCCGGTCTCTCTTGAGGTGTGGGTTTAAATCCCATTGCTGCCAAATGTTAAATAGCTGGTCAGCCAACTGTCTTTGAGTTGTCTCATGTATACCTGCATGCATTTCGAAATGTAGGCCAAGTATGTACTTAAAAAAAAGAAACAGCGCCGTATTGACACAAAAAAGAATTTGACAGCAGAAAACACTATTTTAAGGACACAGTAGACCTACAATGAAATTGTAATTGCACTGCTTTGAAAATAGTAAGAACCTTTTCATCACAAACCTGATGGTTTCGTTTCGTTTCGTTTCGTTTTTATTTCACACGTCATCATTTTACATTCTAACACAATTTCATGGGGTACAGTGATCATATACAGGACGCATGAAATAAGGAACCCCAAATAAGCTACTAAAAGCTTTTCAGAGGGGGCCCGGAAACAATAAACAAACAACAATTAACATACCAACCAAAAACTCAATTTAACATGAGCAAAAAACAAAAAACAAAACCCAAACAAACAAAACAACAAATAAACGATCCCAGCATAAATAGTAACACTTACAAAGTTATCAACAATATGACGAAAGCAATTTTTCCTTGAGATGTTTCTTGAAGATGGAGACAGAATGCGATAATTTTAGGTTTTCCTCGAGCTCATTCCAAATCTGTGGTCCCCTATAAACTATACTCATACTCGTACATTTTAATCAACGTTTTTTACCAATAATTCAGTGTTTTCCCCTTGTGTCGTAAGTGTACAGGGGACGGCTGATTGGGACAAGGTCACACAACCGGTCATTTAACCTGTGAACAACCTGGAACATCAGGCAGGCATTCTGATATACATTGTGTTCCGTAAGCCTCAGTAAACCGAGACGATGAAATAAAGGACGAGTAGGGGTGTTAGGCTCAGACCACATTAATGCCCGTATTACTTTTTTCTGTAAAATCTGTAGTTTTCCCAAATGGCTAGGAAAAGTGTTACACCATATAGTATTACAATAGATTAAATGTGGTTCAAATAGGGTTTTATATAAGGTGAGCAATGCAAAGTGTGGAAGTAAATACCTTAATTTAAAAAATAGTCCAACATATTTTGATAATTTTTTAGTTAGATGATCAATATGGCATTTGAAATTTAAATATTCATCAATATAAACTCCAAGGAATTTAGTGGCATTTACTCTTTCAATAATTTGTTTGTTTATTTTAAGACAAAAATGCTTCTTTACTATTTGATTTTTCTTGGAATGAAACACAATGTAGTTAGTCTTTTTAATGTTAAGAGATAGTTTATTACACCGAAACCAAATTTCTACATTTCTTAACTCTTTATTTATTATTTCTTGCAGTCTAAATGGACTATTATGTGACATAAATAAATTTGTGTCATCGGCAAATAAAACTTTGTGTAAGACCATGGAGGACTTATCAAAATCATTAACATATAGTAAAAACAGAAGAGGGCCCAAGATAGATCCCTGAGGGACTCCAAATTTAATGGGCTTTCTTATTGAAATTTGGTCCTTAACATTTACAAATTGCTGTCTGCCAAATAAGTAACTTTTGAACCAGCTAAGTGCTAGTCCTCTGATTCCATAATGGTGTAATTTATTCAATAAGATATCAAAATCAATAGTATCAAATGCCTTGGATAAATCTAAAAAAATACCAATACCATATTCACCTTTGTCAATGGCATCATTGATCTTTTCAATCAGATCTAGTACTGCCATACATGTGGTACTTCTTTTCCTAAAGCCATATTGGGAAGAAACAATAATATTTAGCTTATCAAGATATTCATTTAACCTCTTGTACACTACTCTCTCTAAAACCTTAGAGATTGTAGGCAAAATAGATATGGGACGATAATTACTCAAATCATTTTTATCCCCGGATTTAAAAACTGGTATGATTTTTGCAATTTTTGCCCTTTTTGGTACAATTCCGCGGAGAGCAACGAAAGGTTTATACAATAAGTAAGAGGCTCAATGATATCAATTGCAATGGCTTTCAGAATTTTGCTACAGATTTCATCCTCACCAGCAGTGTGCGATAATGATTACTTTTACTTTTCCTTATTATATGTGTGAGTTTATTCCTATAATTACTGTAAATCTTCTTATTCCTGGCACTTGGTTTTTTTTAAAAAGTATTTGTAAAGTTTATTTTTATGTGTGATAGATTTTAAAATACCCTTTGTGAGCCAGGAGTTATGACCGATTGCACCATAGTTTACAGTCCTCTCAGGAATGGTTTGATAAATAGAGTTTGTGATTTCATTTAATAGGTAGTCATAAGCAGTGTCTGGATCATTACAGTCATAAATTACTTCCCAAGTTTTTGTCTGTAAGCTACCCCTCAGTTGTTCAAGAGTTCTCTCGTTTAGGACTTTAGTTCTAATTTTTTGCTTCTGTAATGTAATCTTACTGGCAAGTTCTAGAAATAATACAATTGGAAAATTATCAGTAATATCTGATAACACCACACCAGACTCAAGTCTAGCGTTTCGAATGTTAGTGATGATATTGTCAATAGCTGACCTAGTGGTGTGAGTCACTCTGGTAAAATGATTTATGGTACAAAAAAAGGAAGAAGAGTGTAGAGTATTAATGAAATCATTTTTGATAACATCTTCTCTGAGAACATCAATATTAAAGTCCCCTAGCAGGATACAATCTTTGTTTTTCCTGTTTATGGAGAATAAGATGTCTTCCAGTTTAATTTTAAAAGTATCAAAGTCAGAGTCATTGGGGCGATAAATTACTCCTACTATAAGTTGTTTAGCATTTGTAAGATTTATCTCAATAAAAAGGGAATCACACTGATTATCATCTACTACAATATCATCAACACTTATATGATGTCTAGAGTGCACATATAAACAGACACCACCACCAGGGCGGCCAAGCCTGTTTTTGGTAACTAGTTTGTAATCTTTAAGGTTAAGGATATCAGTAAAGGTCCTATCATTAATCCAGGTTTCACTGCAACCAATGACATCAAAGCTACAGTCAGAGTTCAAGAGTAAGGTAGCTAATTCTTCATGATGTTTCCACAAGCTTCTAATATTAAGATGCATAAATGAGTAGTTATTTGCATAATTCAAGCTTTTTAATTGTTCTGGAATGTAGTATTTACAATTTATATTCTTATCAATATCAGTACAGAAATTAGCATCCTCTCCATCAAAGTTTAAATCATCGAACGCCATATTGGATAATAAGTTTAAGTTGATTTACCAAAAGGTTTGCTGGGATCATATAAAAGTAACATATGCACATAACAATCATCTTTACATCCACAAACGCTTACACGGATAACGTTAATCCACGTCTATTTCCAACAGAAAAATTTGATTGAAGAAAAAAGCTAGCTCCCAATTATATTTTTAGCTCTCTACCACCATAGACCGTAGAAATACTCTCCCCTTTTCCAGTGAAATAAATTAAATGTATTAATGAAAAGATACCCAAAAACGTTAGATAGGGAGAGAGTGAATCACGTGAACTTAGGAAATACAATGCCCCAGTAGTAGGCCACCGAAGTTTTTAGGATATTGAGAAACAACTATTTAATGGAACTCAAGACAACTGTCTTAATAAACAATATATAAAATCCATACGGATGTACTTCAAAAGAATGCTCACGCACACCGGGGCTGCAGAAAGAATAAGGAGATAGAAAAAGCTAACTGAAGCAATCTGTAGTCCAGGTTTATCCGTTAACCAGACAAGTGCAATCTTGCTCAAATGTCTGGTCAGTAAAGTTAGTCTAACGAATAGACGCTATATATTCTTTTGCTTCCATAACCGATGCGAGGCTTTTCCTACCTCCCTCTTTTAGTTTAATGGTGAGCCTGACAGGGAACAGCAGGGCTGGTTTAAGTTCAAGTTTATATAGTTCAGCCATTACCTCACGGTACTGTTGTCGTTGTTCCAGAACCTCCGGAGCATAGTCCTCGTAGATATAAATCAAGTTGTCCCGGTATTTCAACTTTCCTCTCATCAATCGTGCTTCGCGGATTAGTTTATCCTTGACCTGGTATTTATGAAGGCGGATAATGACCAGTCTCGGCCGCTGGCCCGGCTGGGGTTTCTTAGTAAGGGTCCGGTGAGCTCTGTCGCACTCCGGCGGAGAGTCCAGAATCTTGTCGCCGAAGACCTCAAACAGCATCATTGAGAAGAACGTAGTTGGATTATATCCCTCAATTGACTCCGGTAATCCAAGCACTCTGATATTTTTGCGCCGGCTACGGGATTCCAAATCAATGACTTTAGCAACTAGTTTAGCATTGCTATCAGTTAGCTTGGCACATGCTACTTCCAGAGCTAGCAGGCGTTCATCCTGCAGGTTAGCATTTGACTCGAGCTCCCCAATCTTCACAACATGGTCAGATACCGTGGTTTGTATGCGATCAAGCCTTTTCCCAAGTTCCGCCATAGTGGCGTTGAAGTCAGCAGAGAGGGCTTTCCGATTTTCCTCTAATAATGTGGCTATAGATGCCAGTGTCAATACCTCTCCTCCATCGTCAGGGCTTGTAGCTCCTTGGTCTGATTTACTTTTTGTAACTTTCGGAGGCATGGTTTGCAGGATCAAGCGGTTTCTTCTGTTTGAGTTAAGTTACAATAAAAGTAGAAATACTTTGTAGAGAGTGGTACTACTTTCTATGTCTTAATTTTGGAGCAAAGCTCATCGTGGTTAGCGTGGCCGTGCAACTACGTCAGCTACGTCATCATCACTCACATGACTTCGGTCACTCACATGTGTTCATACTCAGCTGTGTTCCTATCAGACGGCTTTTAATTAGAAGGTTTGTTTGAACTACTTCCGACTGAGGTGTTAATTTCAACAAACCTGAATGGTGCAGTACTTGATCCACATGGATCCACTTGCTGTCCCTGAACCTTTCCCATTTATGTTTCTTTTTCATCCTCCTCACCCTCTGGAATATCCCTCTCTGTGTCAGAGCCCTCACTTTGGTCACATACCCTCTCTCCAAACTCCCAAAACTCCTCTAGCTCCCTCTTCCTGCTACATCCCCTGAAGATTTTCACATTTTTTTTACATCACTGAATAAGAGAAGAGACATGGAGATGTCAGGAATTGAACCTGGGGCCTCATACATGCAAAGCATGCACTCTACCACTGAGCTACATCCCCTCAACTTTCTCAGATCTTTTCAGGAGATTGTTTTTTCCACAGCCCACTGTTTTGGAAGCCTGGGTAGCTCAGTCGGTAGAGCATCAGACTTTTAATGTGAGTGTCCAGGGTTCAAGTCCCTGTTCAGGCGTAGCGTTGAACATCTCTTTGCTGCCAAGATGGGTTGTCCATTTGGCAAGCCTGACACTTCCGACACTGCCATATCATTTGTGTTCCATGCACAAGGCTTTAAAAATAATTGTGGCTGTTTTTTAAGGAGGTTTGTATCATAACAATGTTGGTGGTAAGTCTGAATGAACAACAGGCAACCTACATCCATCTTGCTAGCACCCAAATCTCTGGGCTGATCTCTATGCTTGGGTGGCAAGTCATCTGGTGGATTTTTCCTTCCATGGCAACAGCTTAATCGTCTTCATTTACTTGTACCTCAATTTGTAGTTCAGGAGATTTTTTTTTCCACAATCCTCTGTTTTCGAAGCATGGGTAGCTCAATGTTGGTGGTACGTGTAAATGAACAATGGGCAACCTACATCCATCTTGCTAGCACCCAAATCTCTGGGCTGATCTCTATGCTTGGATGGCAAGTCATCTGGTGGATTTTTCCTTCCATGGAAACAGCTTTATCGTCTTCATTTACTTGTACCTTAATTTGTAGTTCAGGAGATTGTTTTATCCACAAACCTCTGTTTTCAAAGCATGGGTAGCTCAATGTTGGTGGTACGTGTAAATGAACAATGGGCAACCTACATCCATCTTGCTAGCACCCAAATCTCTGGGCTGATCTCTATGCTTGGATAGCAAGTCATCTGGTGGAGTTTTCCTTCCATGGCAACAGCTTAATCGTCTTCATTTACTTGTACCTCAATTTGTAGTTCAGGAGATTGTTTTTTCCACAAACCTCTGTTTTCGAAGCATGGGTAGCTTAATCTTGGTGGTACGTCTAAATGAACAATGGGCAACCTACAACAATCTTGCTAGCACCCAAATCTCTGGGCTGATCTCTATGCTTGTGTAACCAGGTTCTGATCAGCCTCCAACATTACCTGCAAAAAAAAAATAACCTCAAGGTCTGGGATCACTACTTAAATACTTTTAGCAATGTCCTGGTTCGAGGGATAAAGATGAAATAGATATCAAATGCACTGACACTTAATAACTAGTCTTTGGCTGTAGATGAGTATTGACTTCACACAGAGAAATGAAAACACCACCACACTGTAACTTTCTTTTAAAAAAAAAATTATTATTTAAAATGTCCAACAATGAATCTGACACTCCCACTTCCTAACCAAAATGTCAGGTAATAATAATGACATATGTTCTGGCCAAAAAAAATAAAATAAAATAAAACTACCTGTTTAAGTTTTGCTGCAGCAATATTCCCGTCAATTTAGTTGTGCACAACCCAGTAACTGTTTGAGCTCAGTTTTAAAAAAAAAAAAAAAAACTTCTTATCCTCCTTCTTGTTATCCTCCAACTCCACAAGAGAGGAAAAAAAAAAAAAAAACTTCGTTGATGAGACAGTAGAAATGGAATTCCAAACTCAGGCCTGAAGTTCAGAGTCCAGCCCGCTGTCCACCACGCTCTCTCTCTCCCACTATGGCCGCCGGAGTGGCCACACCGCTCCTCCGTCGCACCCGCGCCGTCTCACTCACCGTCCGCCACACAGTCCCACAGTACTATGTTAACAGAAAAGGTTTTCAGACGCCACCATCAAAAGAAAGAACAAAATAATTCACTCTTCAGGATATTATTCTCTTTTTCTTTCAGAGCTACGTGTTCACTGTTTTCTCCCTCTGCAACAGGTTCAGACAGAACAGCAGCACTGCGCGGCGCCACCTAGTGGGCATTACCGCAAAATGTTTACCACTGCTGAAAAGTGTTGAGAATTAAAATTAATTAACACAAAGTGGCGTAACCTGAACTGTTGGTGTCTGATTAATAAGGTGAACATAGAAAACTCATACTTTGTGTTGTGACAATTATTGATCACACTATCACATTATCCCTACTTAAGTTTTAAAGAATACCATCAGATTTAGGGTGGGTTACACTTGGATGGCAAGTCATCTGGTGGATTTTTCCTGTCACGAGGGCTTTTGCTCAAACTACGTATAGTGCTTCCGCATGAGGACACTAAGAGTATTGAAGCGGAACAAGAGGGAGAGTTGTTTTATTGTATCCATTAGCAGTAAAGTTTATTTGTCTGTAGCCGTAAAATTGCATTTGGCTAACGTTTTGAGCGAAAATAAATACCACAGCTCAAGTCCCTGGTAAGACAACAGGTTGATTGTGGGATATGTATAACGTGCTCGCTATTGTCATCGGTCATGCAGGTTTGCAGGATGTTCACAGTCTGCTAGTGGCCATGATGATTTGTGACTTTGAGCTTTTTAGCCGTTTGCCCAATTTAGCCAATTTTCAACCAGTTTGTGCAATAACTTTTGGTGTTCTCAGGCAATGTGCAAATCGTGGTCTACCCTCCTGCTGTCCAGAACACCGTGATCATGGCAACAGCTTAATGGTCTTCATTTGATTGCACTTCAATTTGTTGTTCAGGAGATTGTTTTTTCCACAGCCCATGGTTTTGGAAGCCTGGGTAGCTCAGTCGGTAGAGCATCAGACTTTTAATCTGAGAGTCCAGGGTTCAAGTCCCTGTTCAGGTGTAGCATTGCACATCTCTTTGCTGCCATGATGGGTTGTCCATTTGGTAAGCCACTCACTGCCATATCATTTGTGTTCCATGCAGAAGTCTTTGTGTTGTTGTTGGTGGTACGTCTAAATGAACAATGGGCAACCTACATCCATCTTGCTAGCATCCAAATCTCTGTGCTTATTTCTCTGCTTTGATGGCAAGTCATCTGGTGGATTTTTCCTGTCTCGAGGGCTTTTGCTCTTCATTTACTAGTGCTTCCTCATGAGGACACTAAGAGTATAGAAGCGGAACAAGAGGAAGAGTTGTTTTATTGTATCCATTAGCAGTAAAGTTTATTTGTCTGTAGCTCAAATTGTTGGTTGGCTATCAAATTTTGAAAAATGAATACCACAGCTCAAGTCCCTTAAGACAACAGCTTGATTGTGGGATATGTAAGTATTCCATGGCAACAGCTTAATGTGCTTATTGTCATCCGTCATGCAGGTTTGCAGGATGTTCACAGTCTGCTAGTGGCCATGATGATTTGTGACTTTGAGCTTTTTAACCGTTTGGCCAATTTAGGCCATGATGGATTTTCTTGCATCTTGCTAGCACCCAAATCTCTGGGCTGATCTCTATGCTTGGATGGAATGTTAGCTACGTTCTATTTATTACGTTATTTGTAAAGTGACGTCAGTATCTTAAGTTAACGTTAGCTGTAATTTCATTTTAAAATATTAGTATTATAATATATTTTATAATTTTTAGTAACGTTAGATATATACATATATATATATATATATATAGAGAGAGAGAGAGAGAGAGAAAACTGATAAATGGATTGAATTGAATTGACATCAGTCCCTTTTAATTTATATTACTTTTAAATTAGCATTCAAATGTTTACCCTACCTTTAGTCCACTGTAATATTTGTTGAAAATAAAATATAATAATGTATTGTAATATAATAATAATGTTGATTTATGATTATAATAAGCCTCAATTATGCCTCAAGCCCCTTTCCTAGCAATGTTACAAAATATTTTACTATAGGATAATGGTAGATAGATTTAGATGATAGAAATTAGCAATTCCATGGTCATGCCTGGAATATATAATTATTTGATTAAATCTTATACTACAGTTTTTTCTTTTTGGATACAATGAAGGGACCTTATTAAGTGCATAAGCTATAGACATTATTGTCCTATTGTCCTATTCAGTTTTAATCTCAGATGGCATCTAAGGCCAAGAAGCATCGTGCCATGGGGCACGATGAATGGCTGTCCCGGCTGAGGACGTTTGCCGCTACATGGGTTTGGCCTACTGATGCTGGGAATAGACCAGCCCCTAAGCAAAAGAGATGACATGAGCTCTATCTTAAGGTACAGCATTTTACATGTTTTTTTTTAACAGCTATCAACAATTAATTAATGTTATGTAACATTCTGGTGCATTTTAATTTTGGTTAATTACAGATAGAGAAGTGTCCACTTCAGCATCGGGGGCAGATGTCTCTTTTTGGTTGAGCACAGGTCTGCATGTGTGGATTTCACACTAAGAAGGTAAAGTTAATTAGGATAAATAAATGATAAGAAATATACTAAAGATGCAACCATAATGTATGTTGTTAAAATGGACTTATATTTGTGGCTGTTGATTTCTTTGATATTTGTATTAGAAAAGTAATGTGCAGACAGCCACACCTGCTGCTGCAGCTGGCCCAGCTCTGTCAACTGCTGCTGACCCTGCTGCCCTAACCGGTGCTGTACCCTCTGCTGGTCGAGTGCAACCCAAATTATCCCTTGAAATGGTACCCATCACTACTATTTAATGAAAAATATAAACAGAATCAAAGCCTGCAAACAGTAGCTTTAATTACATGTATATTGCTTTGACCTGTACAACTTTATGATCCTTTACTGTAACTTGTGAGATTTCATCCTTCCCCAGTTATTCAAACCAAGGTTCGGTGGCTCACATACTGCAACACTGAAGCCCAACCTCAGTGTGGCCAGGAAACCTTCTCAGGTATGATGCAACATATTGGTTAATTATAATGCATTTAGTTAATAATGCATTTTATTATTATAATATATTATTATTTTAATAAACTGAATTAAAATGACCTTGTGTTAAACTTGAAACTTTAAAATGTTATCTCTTTGGCAGAATAGTTAGTACGGTACTGTCCGTGCAATTTCTCTTTCCTTCCAGGTCGTTTCCAGCACTGCCACCACGTCATCTGGCAGTTTGATTGACGCCTCTGCAATAAGAACCACTATCCCTCTTGCTGCACCTCCATCAAACTTGCTGGCCTCTGTCAGTTCCACTGTCTCCCATTCTGCGGAATCCTAAAACCATAAGGGCAATCGGCAATCGGTAACCCTTCCTTTTACAGTCCCAGGTAACTTACCAGATATTTACCTGGTAAAATATGGTTTATAGTGGTTAATTGGTAATTACCACAGTAACAAGTATGTAAATGCACAGAAACTACCTGGTAAATGATAGTGTATTTGTGTGTAATTACTAAAGGTGATTAGTATGCAATTACACATGGAAAAAACACCACTATTAAATATCAACTCAACAAAGTACTGTGTAAGTATTTTTAGTAAATTATCCAAGCAGCCCATGAAACTATCTTGAAATTAAGACGTTTTTCCAATAAATTACCATGTCTTACATTTCTTCTTCATGGCTACTGGGGTTTATCAAATTATTTATTATGGTAAATGATTTCTCCTAGTGTCATGGCACATACTGGGTATTTTCTTGAAGATGTTTTTACAGTTTACTAAAGGTGCATTAGTAAAAGCAAGCCTTGTTTATTTCATGGATTTCCAGAAATTCTATCATTTATGAAAACCACCATGTGAAATATCAAAACCCTCTATTAATGGGTGTAGCCATGAAGAACAACTATGTATGACATGGTAATTTATTGGAAACTACATCTTAATTTCAAGATAGTAATAAATAAACATGGGCTGTTACCAACATAACCCTTGGATAACTACAAACCTAACTTGAATTGATGGGTAAAACTGGAGGTGTTTCTAAAAATTGGTTGGCTACATTTTGAGGAAGTACACAATTAAATCTGAGTTATTACCAACCTAAACAGGTAATAAGTACACAGTACTTTGTTGAGTTGATATTTAATAGTGGTGTTTTTTCCATGATAGTTTCTCTGTAATTGCATACTAATCACCTTTAGTAATTACACTCAAATACACTATCATTTACCATATATTTACCAGGTCGGAGGCATACTCTAACCGGTATTTCGTTGCATAGTACCTGTACATGTGTAATGACAATAAACTCCATCCTTAAATCCTTAAATACCTAGTAATTCGTTTGTAGTTTCTGTGCATTTACATACTTGTTACCTGTGGTAATTACCAATTAACCACTATAACTTACCATATATTTACCAGGTAAATACCTGGTAATTAGGGGACTGTAAAAGGAAGGGTTACCGTGTTTTCTTGCCTCTGACGCCTAGTGCTTGCTCTTGGTGCGAATTGTTGGATTTCTTTAAATAAAATCACACAGTATGGTCTAGACTTGCTGTTTTATGAGAAGCGCAGTGAGAAAACTGTTGTTGTGATTTGGCCTAGCAGGACGTAACAGAGCATCGCAGAATGTGTAGCAGGACCACAGCGACAAACATGATTTTGGTAAATTAATCTGACAACTATGAAGAGAAGCAGAGAAGCGATGTGCCATGCCATGCCATGCCATGCCATGCCATGCCATGCCATGCCATGCCATGCCATGCCATGCCATGCCATGTTTGCAGTTATA
>CM049375.1:1236534-1239034 GCA_026937815.1 Etheostoma perlongum | reverse complement strand
GCTCCTACACCAACAATTCTAACTTGTCATGGACAATTTATACATCAAAACGTAGGTATTCTTGTCTAGTTTCTGTCAATGGGCTCATTCTTGCGATATGAATTATACTTTTCGCTCAGCGAGCTATCAAATGACAGGAGTTCAGGATCTTCCTCCATTCACCGCCATGTTAAACATCGTCCACATTTCTGAGCAAAATGCAGAGCGAAGCACTTTTCATCGCCGATACGCCCACATTTTTAACTTTATCCACATGAATTTTATATCAATACGTTCACAAGGGCCTTCTGGTGCTCATGAGGTGGTTATTTTACTGAAATAACTTTTCATTTTCCCCGTCTGACCATTTGTTTGAGGGCTTGTTTGTTAGGAGCTGCTGTTTCCCACAGGTAAAAAAGGGTACAACAGCTGCGGTCGTTAACTGATTACAGATCAAAGAGATGACATCACAGACATCAAAGGCTTCCTAGCTGTGTTTACAAATATGGCCACTGGTAGTTTGTATCCCTTAGCAACCATTTCATTCTCTGTCAATGGCAAACACACAGTTAACTCATCAAAACACACACACAGAAAAACACACACCACACACACCCACACACACACACACACACACACAGACACACACACAGAGTGAGAGAGTGTCACACACACACAGAGTGTGTGACACACACACAGACACACACACACACACAGACACACACACACACACACACACACACAGAGACACACACACACACACACACACACACACACACACACACACACACAGAAACACAGATAGACACACACACACACACAAAAACACACAGACACACACACACACACACAGATAGACACACACACACACACACACACAGACACACACACAGAAACACACACACACAGAGACACACACACACACACAGACACACACACAGAGAGACACACACACAGACACACACACACACACACACACACACACACACACACAGACACACACACACACACACACACAGACACACACACACACACACACACAGACACACACACACACACACACACACAAACACAGATTGACATGCACACACACACAGAAACACACACACAAACACACACACACACACACAGAGACACACAAACACACAGACACACACACACACACACACACACACACACACACACAGACACACACACACACACACAGATCACACACATAGACACACACACACACACACACACACACATACACACAAACACAGATTGACACACACACACACACAAACACACACACACACACACACACACAAAACACAGATTGACACGCACACACACACACACACACACACACACACACACAGACACACACAAACACACATACACACACACAGAGACACACAGACACACACACACACACACACACAGATAAATTACACACACACACACTGAACAAACACAGATGCCCATGCCGTAGGCAAACACACACAGGGATTTCACACACAAAACACTGTTATGATTATTTACATTCACACACACACAGATGACACACAGAGATGAAAGGCTTCCTAGCACACACACAAACATGACACACACACACAAACACAGATGCACACGTCTGTTTTAGACACACAGCACACACACACACACACACATGTTATGATATTACCTTGTTAGTATTTATACAGAAGACAAAAGCAGATGATGGGACGCTTATGTTACATTTTTTACATTTATACTTTTTTAAAATATTAAGAGAAAAAGGCTTTTTTTATGCACACACAACATGGTTCAAATTTTACAAATAACACACACCATTTGGAGGGCTTGTTGTTACACACAGTGGGTAAAAACTATTAACATTACAGATCAAAGAGAATCACACACAGGACAACACACACAGACACACACACACACACAGACACACACAAGACACACACAGAAACACACACACACACACACACACACAGAAACACACACACACACACACACACACACACACACACACACACACACACACACACACACACACACACACACACACACAGAGTGGAACACACACACACACACACAAACACAGACACACACACACACACACACACAGTACACACACACAGAGACACAGAGAACACACACAGAGTTGACACACACACAGACACACACACACACAACACACACACACACACACACACACACACACAGACACACACACACACACAGACACACACACATAGACACATAAACACAGATTTAACACACAGACACACACAAAACACACACACACACACACAAACACAGATAGGTTGTCCACATTTTCACACACACACACACAGAGACACACAAACACACATGAGAGACACATACAACACACACACACACACACACAGACACAGATAAATTATATATTACCTTGTATAGGTCTTCAGAAGTTATTACAATGGTGGCGCAGTGGTTATGTGACATGCCCTTCATGCCGTATTAAAATCCCACACATTCATCACATAATGTTAAAAAGTCTTTTAAC
>CM049375.1:1229034-1231534 GCA_026937815.1 Etheostoma perlongum | reverse complement strand
AAATGAGATCAGAAAGCTGAATCGGGAGTCGAGCCGTGAAAAGACCCCATGACAATCTATCTGACCATAGCCTTTCAAGTCAGTGACAAATCCAAGCTGTATTTCCTTTTTCAAGTTGTATTTCCTTTTTACCAAAATTCAAGTTCCAATTTTGGTAAAATCGTTTTCTTCAAAAGTAATATAATCAGACAGCTCAATCTGGCAGTGGAGCCATAAAAACACCACATGCCAAACAAACTACTTGACCATTGCCCTTCTAGTTACTCACTGATCACATTTCCTTGATGCAAAATTGCTAATATTTTTTGTTTGTTTGTTTTATTTGGATCCCCCTTAGCTTCAGCATAAACTAAAAGCTATTCTTCCTGGGGTCCTACAATCTTTTCTTTGACAATCCTCTTTATGACATTTCATTACACACACAGACATACATTAGAAAATACAAATCATAATTAAATCAGATTTTCCAGCCCCTGGGACTAAACGCCAGAACAGAGCAGAGTGGCGCAGCGGAAGCGTGCCGGGCCCATAACCCAGAGGTCGATGGATCAAAACCATCCTTTGCTAGTTACTATGCTTTGAATCAGTGTTAAATCTATGTCCAGGAAAGTACAATATATGTTGTCTGAAATCCTGAGGTATAAACTTACCCCGTCTTAGTCGCTGTCCACTCAAAAAGAGCACTTTTCGTTATAAGCAGGATTTGATCCTACGTGGGGAGTATTTCTAGTCCATTGCAATAACCACTCGGCCACAACAACCTGAGAAGCATTGCTATACCTGTTTGGAGAAATGTCCAACAACTGTAAACTTTTCAATTTGTTAGTAATACCAGACACGGTCAAAGTGCAAATCGTAGTGCACTGCCTGTGTCTGTGGATCCTCGTGGAGGCAGGTTGATTGATATGCTCGCTTATTTTTACCAGAACAGAGATCTAATATTTTATCAAATTGGATAGGGCATGTAACCTTTCTGTTGACTTCTTGATAAATAAAACAAGTATCATCACTTAAAGCAATGCAACACATGAACTCCGAGTAATTATATTTGTTGCCTTCCAGCTATATAACATTTGCAAATGGCAGTGATGGGATTTGAACCCACGCCTCCAGAGAGACTGGAGCCTAAATCCAGCACCTTAGACCACTCAGCCACACTACCTGCATGTAACTGTTCTCCGCATCGTGACAAACACTGGGACCGTAAGTAACAGTATGCTTGTTAATGTTATTGGAACACAACTTTTGCAAGTCAAAAGCCAATACTTTATTGAAAAATGCCAGTACTTTATTAAAAAATGTTATCATTCTTATCATAATTTTTACATATATAATACAAAAGCTAAAAGAGGCAAAACGTGGAGAAGATTGCTCCACCAGACCAGCGAGGGTCTCGTGGAGATTAAGGGCCAGAAGTACTTTTAACAGTAGGGACTTTGGATAAATGCCCTTACCCAGTTATTCTAGGCCAAAAAGTCAGGTACAGTGATGTAGGAACGTCCATCCTTCCCACATTTAGACAGAACTGAAGTCTTTTGTGAGGACTTCCTGAAGCTTTTACAGGCTCATGCTTTTCTTCTGTTAAGACCCCTGATGAGGCTAAGGAGGCCAGGAGGGAAGGTGACACATGTTTTGTTGTCAACAATGAGAAACTGTGTCAAATGAGTACAGACACTGAGGAGTTAGTTGTTCCTGAGGCTCTCAGGGCCAAAGTATTGCACTTGGGTCACAGTATTCCATGGTCAGGACACCTGGGAAGAGAGAAGACAGAGCAGAGAAACATGCAAATATTGTCGTGGCCGGTTGTCGTGGCCGAGTGGTTAAGGCGATGGACTAGAAATCCATTGGGGTCTCCCCGCGCAGGTTCAAATCCTGCCGACAACGAGAGATATTCTTCCAGAGTGGTAGCAAACCAATGGCACATTAAAGTATACCAAACCGCAACTTCATGAACACAATTTTGTTATCTCATAGATTCTGGAAGCAACCCATCTCCACCAAAGTATCTCTTAGCGCTTACTTTCAGTCTGTGTTACAAGATTTGCAGTGAGTGTTGTATTGTCCAGCAGAAAGGCAACAGATGTGTTACTTTCTGACTAGATTTGTACCATGGCAGTGCAAGCATTTTGCCAAGGTTCAATTTCCAGCCACCGCCATGTTTTGAAACCCTATAAAACATAAATATTACATATTTCACCCAGGTTTCTTCTCTTATTCAATGATCTCAGAAAAAGTAAAAAAAATCTGAAAACATTCAGGGGATGTAGCTCAGTGGTAAAGCACATGCTTTGCAAGTGTGAGTTCCTGGGTTCAATCCCCGGCATCTCCTGTAAGTGTTATTGTCCAGTCTGTAAAAGAGCTGCAAAAGCTCTTGTTCTGAAAGAGAAAAGTATTAAAAGGCAATCTCCTTGCCTTCATGTTAATTAATGCAAAAATCTGTCTCAATGACCAGATGTGTAGCAGGGAGCAGTGCATTACCCAGTGATGGTGGTATAGTTGT
>CM049375.1:1181361-1228534 GCA_026937815.1 Etheostoma perlongum | reverse complement strand
CTCCAACCACAGATCCACACTCCACAGCTCCAGAACCAGAAACACCTGCAGGAATCTTTAGGAGGAGAGAGGAGAGGGGCTATAGAGCACAAAACTACGGGGTGAGTGAGCCCAAGACTCTGGGAAAGGGAAGAAGTCAAGTTAGTAACATGCAATAATGGGATGAGGTTGCATCCAAATGGAGAGCATTGAGGAAGACAGAGGTGCTTAGTGCATCATGGGAAGTCCCCCGGCAAACCAGGCCTATAGTATCACAACTAAGTGATGGTTCAGGACTCACCCGAGCCAGCCCTAACTATAAGCTTTATCAAAGAGGAAAGTCTTAAGCCTACTCTTAGATGTGGAAGATGTTGTCTGCCTCCTGAACCCAAACTGGAACCTGGTTCCACAGGAAAGGAGCTTGACAGCTGAACGCTCTGGCTCCCATTCTACTTTTGGAGACTCTAGGAACCACAAGTAACCTTGCATTCTGGGAGCGCAGTGCTCTGGTGTAGTAATAAGGTGCTATGAGCTCTTTAAGATACAACATGCAAAAAGATTCTTTTCATTAGTTTCCATAGTGTAGTGGTTATCACGTTCGCCTAACACACGAAAGTTCTACTGTTTGATACAGAGCGGAAACACATTTCTTTGTTTGTGTTGACTTCACACAATCAAACTCTGCTGAGTTGAACTCTCAATAACTTTACAGAAAAATCTCCCTGTCGTGAAATCGTGACCAGGCCTACCGTAATTTCCAGTGTAGTAGTCATCAAATTCAAGAATTCAGGAATATCCTGTCTAAAATTGATGCAGAGAAAGTAGTCCATGCATTTGCTACTTGTAAGCTGGATTACTGCAATTCTTTATTATCAGGCAGCTCAAAAAAGACAATGAAGACTCTTTGGATGATCCGGAATGCTGCAGCATGTGTTCTGACAGGAACCAGGAAAATAGATCACATCTTTCCTGTTTTAGCTTCTCTGCATTGGCTTCCTGTAAAATCCACAATATAATTTAAAATGATTCTTCTCACCTGTTTGCTACTGTCCATAAGTTAACAAACCCTCCATTAATAGTAGCATCTGAACTTTTATCTACCAAAGCCTGCAGTGACTTTGCCTCCTTCTTCAAAGCCACAATTCAGAAGATTAGACAAACAGTCAGTGCCTCCATATCAAGTACAAGATATGTTTTGTCACAGTGTTCAAGCAAAACTAGTTCCAACATAAAAGAATTTCATACAACCAATCATAAAAACCTGGAGGACATTATACAACATCTGACAACCTCCTCCTGTTGCCTTGATATTCTACCAACGGGTGTTTTCAAAGATGTTTTTAATTGTTTGGCTTCTGATCTTCTACAAATTGTGAACATGTATCTTTTTTCAGGTATCTTTCCAAAAGGCCCTAAAAATTAGAATAATCCATCCATCTTCATCCGCTTATCCGGTATTGGGTCGCGGGGGCAGCAGCTCCTGTAGGGGACCCCAAACTTCAACCTAGCTACATCAACCAGCTCCGACTGGGGGATCCCGAGGCGTTCCCAGGCAAGGTTGGAGATATAATCTCTCCACCTAGTCCTGGGTCTTCCCCGAGGCCTCCTATAGAATAATCAGACCACGCTTAAAAAACAACAATCTAGACACGTCACTAATGAGCAACTCTAGGCCGATATCAAACCTTCCGTTTTTGAATCCTACTTAAAGAATAGGGATTACTTTGTGTCAATAGTTAATTATGCATCTGAGCATACAAAAATGACGTGCGGAGTTCCCCAAGGCTCCATTCTGGGGCCTCATTTGTTTAACATCTACATGCTTCCCATGGCTCAGATTATGGAAAACAACAAAATAATTTATGACACACAGATTTACATAACCTTATTGCCAGGGGACTATAGTCCAATACAAAAAGTGACTAAGTGCATCAAACAAATTAACGGCTGGATGTGCCAGAACTTTCTGAAATTAAATGAAGGAAAACCGAGGTGCTTGTATTTTGGAGCAGAAGAGGAATGATTAAAAGTCTGTGCACTGTGTCTTTAGTGTCACTAATTTTGGAAATTAATGAGTATTTCACATTGAACACTTATGATTGGGTGGTCATTAAAATCAGGGCATTGTCATGTTGTAAGGGATAACCTCATCTGAACTCCAAGCAATTATATGTGTTGCCTTCCATCTATTTAACATTTGCAAATGGCAGTGGTGGGATTTGAACCCACCCCTCCAGAGAGAGACTGGAGCCTAAATCCAGCGCCTTAGACCACTCGGCCACACTACCTGCATGTAACTATTCTCCACATCGTAACAAACACTGGGACCGTAACTAACGGTATGCTTGTTAATGTTATTGGAACAAAACTTTTGCAAGTCAAAAGCCAATACTTTATTGAAAAATGCCAGTACTTTATTAAAAAATGTTATCACTCTTTGTCATTTTTCTTTGGCATTGTTGATTATTTGAATATTGTAACCAGCATTAAGTGAGTAGGTTTAGGTCTGTATGAATATGGGCTGAGCATTTACCTGGGCTGAATTTGTGAACATCTTCTTTTGCATAATCATTATAAAGAGACATTACCCCTCTAACTGCCAACTATTGTTCCAGAGACAATAGGATATACAGTTTTAAATTGCAAGGTAACTGTCCAAGACCAAAGAATTCATTGAAATACCACAAGTGATCAAAACAGTTTGTCAAAATGGGAAATGTCATGTTTTTTATTGCAAATTCCAGCACAGTTGTTCATTTACCATTCAAAAACAAGTACAATCATGAAGCACATACTACTTAGATACTGCAGCCATCGTGATCACAGCAACGGGGGGGGATCTGCATGTGCTTTCTTACCAGCAAGTTTCTGGAGGTCCAAATGGCATCTTTGGCGGCCACTTGCAAAGTCACATGCTTGTATCTGTTTCTTTGGGCTCGCCCCATATAGCACTAGCTGTGCTGTGAGGACCTCCCTTGCTGGTAAGTACGGGAATTGCAAGGAGCCGGGCCGTTGCCCACAGGTCTACAGCAGCGCTGAACTCCCAGAGCCTCTCGGGCTCGCCACATCCCAGGACAGGGGCAGGATGAGTGTGCTGACATGCCCCGGGAGTGCATAACGAACCTGACCGGGAGGATCAGATGAGCCACCATCCATGACAAGTCCTGGAGTCTGTTTGGGAGAGCCAAATTATTCATGTTGCACCAAACAGTTTAGAGCTCATCAAAAGCCATTCCACGCACTGGACTCACTGGATCCCGCTCCTGCACAACTGAAATGAGAGAGCAATGATTGGTTAAAACATACACTTCTTCTTGCTCAAGGTGAAAACGTTTAAAAAAGGTCTGGATAAAAGCATGGTAAAAGACCCAGGTACTTTAAGATCAGAGGGTAAAGTCTTCAATCTTCTGAGGTAAGATCCCCTCTAGAACCTTGCCATAGCTGCAGTCTTA
This sequence comes from Etheostoma perlongum, assembly GCA_026937815.1. Lineage (NCBI taxonomy): Eukaryota > Metazoa > Chordata > Actinopteri > Perciformes > Percidae > Etheostoma > Etheostoma perlongum. The sequence goes on along the minus strand of CM049375.1, from coordinate 1,225,103 downwards.
GGATTTCTAGTGGAGGACTGTAGAGTCTTAAAACTGAAATCCTTAGGTCGCAGGTTCAAATCCAGCTTGAAGGAATTCCCTTCGGGGAAGAATAAAGTGTTTCTGATTCTGATGTAGAGATGGACGGATGACCCAATAGCATAATACTTCTTGTGGGGGAGATAGAGTTACGCCCTGAAAGAATAGAAAGCTACAGACAAAAGATGTGAAATAGTCCCAAGTGTGCGTAAAGTACAAACCTTTCTCCAAGAAATCTTCTCACATGGGCCCTCATTTATAAAATGTGCGTACTACCTAAAACAGGTGTAGGATGGGCTTACGCAAAGTTCGGCATTTATCAATTTGAACGTGAGCATGGGCTGCGAAAAAAATCACATTTGTTCTGACCTTGTGTACGCAAGTTTACGCAGACACCCTCATTACATTTAAGAGTAAACTTAAAACGCTCCTCTTTGATTTAGCTTATTGTTAGGGAGTTGCAGCGTTTGCCTAGACTGACGGGGGAGGGTGTATATCCGCAGACATGGCACCCCTTCTCTTCTCTGCTTCTCTTTATAGTCATCAGATTAATTTACTATTTAATCAATAATATATTAAAACTAGAGGAAGGTAGTGCAGTACAGCCCGATCCAGCAGGGGAGAGTTCTAGCCTGACCAGGCTCCTCTCTTTACCCTGTCTCTCGTAGTTACACTGTAATAGTTTCAGACTACCGGGGGACTTCCTTTGACACTCTGAGCTCCTCTCTCTTTTATCTTTTCATGTGTGTGATTCCATGTCCCAGAAATGCTTGTTACTAACCTAGCTCTGGCGAGTAATTCCCCAGAGTCCTTATGTTCTTTTTTCCCCAGCGATCAATAAAGTCATTGGATGTCATTGTAATCACATTTGGATCGTCTCAAATGGAGACCCTGATGATTATTGTGTTCATAAGTGCTTCTCTTTAAGGTTGTCTTGGCTGTGAGTTCATCATCAGACACTTACAAATGCAGAGGCAGTACATTTCAGCAATTGTCCACCGCTAGTGAAATAAAGAAAAGAATGGGAGTTTTGGAATAGATATTCAGTACTAACTGGTAGTTTCTATTGCTGAATGAGCTCTATCTGGAGGCAAAAGGAGTTGCACCAAAGAAAGTTATTGGACTGTAATTGACCACTCATAGAATGGAATATAATGGGATGATTGTTGTCTATTCATGAAGCCATTCATCACTTACAATGGAAATGGCTGCATTCAGTATTTAAGATGGCAAATCTGTGTAAGGACCACTTCCACTGCTTCTATATCACAAAAGTTTAGTTAGTGCTAATCTATGGGGTAGTTTTTACTGACAACTGAATCCCAGGATTTTATCTAAAGACTTAACAGTAACAGCTATTTTACGTTGTGTTGCTAGTTGGAGAATACTAAAATGTTTTATAATTTATTCTAGATTGTGTGGATAAATTATTGTTTTGGTCATTCTTATTACTCTAACTATAGCTTTGACTTAACTGTTGAATTCAGTACGTGCTACTTGTTGGGGCAGTTAAACATGGCAATGCTACAGACTGTAACTGAAGATGGATGGCATTGGAATCACATTCAGATCACCTCAAATGGAGACACTGATGATTATTGTGTTCATAAGTGCTTCTCTTTAGGGTTGTCTTGGTAGTGAGTTCATCATCAGACATATCTCTGAACAAATGCAGAGACAGTATATTTCACAATTCTTCCCAACACTAGTAAAATAAATTACTCTAGCACCAGAACTACCCAAATACAAGCACTGACTTGAGTTGTGTATGCAGTAAGTGCTACTTCTTGGGGTAGTTTTGCTGCCCTCTGAAGTCCAGGATTTCCTTTATTAACAAATGTTTAAAAAGGATATTCTCCATGGATACCGGTTCAACAATTCTGAAATGTTCTCTAGGTCATTCTTATTACCTCAACTTTAGCATTGACTTGACTGTTTAATGCAGTAAGTGCTACTTGTTGGGGCAGTTAAACATGACTGACATGACATGACATTAAACATACTGTAACTGAAGATGGATGGCATTGGAATCACATTCAGATCACCTCAAATGGAGACACTGATGATTATTTGGGGTTGTCTTGGTTGTGAGTTCATCATCAGACACTTACAAATGCAGAGGCAGTACATTTCACCAGCTGTCCACCGCTAGCTAAATAAATAAAAGAATGGGAATTTTGGAATAGATATTCAGTACTAACTGGTACTTTCTATCGCTGAATGAGCTCTATCTGGAGGCAAAAGGAGTAGCACCAAAGAAAGTCATTGGACTCTAATTGACCACTCATAGACTGTTAATGGCATACATTGGGATGATGGTCGTCTATTCATGAAGCCATTCATTACGTACAATAGTCAAGACCACTGAAACTTGATCAAAAAGAAGGTGTGGTTGAGTGAAAATGGCTGCATTCAGTATTTAAGACGGCAAATCTGTGTAAGGAAACGCTTCCACTGCTTCTATATCACTACACAGAAGATGCCAGAAGAAAACATCGGTACTATGGAAAAGCTCATGAGCAAAGAAGGTTGCTTACTGTAAGACTTTGACATTGGTCTAACTCAAGCATTGGCATTGGATTGATTTTAGTTAGTGCTAATCTATGGGGTAGTTTTGCTGACAACTGAATCACAGGATTTTATCTAAAGATTTAACAGTAACAGCTTATTTACATTGGGTTACTAGTTGGAGAATGCTACATACTGTAACTGAAGATAGATGGCATTGGAATTACATTCAGATCACCTCAAATGGAGACACTGATGATTATTGGGTTCATAAGTGCTTCTCTTTGGGGTTGTATTGGTAGTGAGTTCATCATCAGACATTTCTCTGAACAAATGCAGAGACAGTATATTTCACAATTCTTCCCAGCACTAGCAAAATGCATTACTCTGGCACCAGAACTACCCAGACACAAGCACTGACTTGAGTTATGTATGCAGTAAGTGCTACTTGTTGGGGTAGTTTTGCTGACCTCAGAAGTCCAGGATTTTCTCCATAAAGAAATGTTTAAAAAGGATATTCTCCCTGGTTACTGGTTGAAGAATGCTGAAATGTGTTCTAAGTCATTCTTATTACCATAACTTTAGCATTGACATGACTGTTTAATTCAGTAAGTGCTACTTGTTGGGGCAGTTGAACATGACAATGCTGGGTAGTTAGTTCATCGTCAGACATATCTCTGAACAAATGCAGATTCACAATTCTTCCCAACAATAGTAAAATGAATAACTCTAGCACCAGAACTACCCAAACACAAACACTGACTTGAGTTGTGTATGCAGTAAGTGATACTTGTTGGGGTAGTTTTGCTGACCTCAGAAGTCCAGGATTTCCTCCATAAAGAAAAGTTTAAAAAGGATATTCTCCCTGGTTACTGGTTGAAGAATGCTGAAATGTTTTCTAAGTCATTCTTAGTACCCTAACTTTACAGACTGTAACTGAAGATGGATGGCATTGGAATCACATTCAGATCACCTCAAATGGAGACACTGATGATTATTGTGTTCATAAGTGCTTCTCTTTGGGGTTGTCTTGGTAGTGAGTTCATCATCAGACATATCTCTGAACAAATGCAGATACAGTATATTTCACAATTCTTCCCAGCACTAGCAAAATGCATTACTCTGGCACCAGAACTACCCAAACACAAGCACTGACTTGACTTGTGTATGCAGTAAGTGCTACTTGTTGGGGTAGTTTTGCTGCCCTCTGAAGTCCAGGATTTCCTTTATTAACAAATGTTTAAAAAGGATATTCTCCATGGATACCGGTTCAACAATTCTGAAATGTTCTCTAGGTCATTCTTATTACCCTAACTTTAGCATTGACTTGACTGTTTAATTCAGTAAGTGCTACTTGTTGGGGCAGTTGAACATGACAATGCTACAAACTGTAACTGAAGATAGATGGGATTGTAATCACATTCAGATCACCTCAAATGGAGACACTGATGATTATTGTGTTCATAAGTGCTTCTCTTTGGGGTTGTCCTGGTAGTGAGTTCATCATCAGACATATCTCTGAACAAATGCAGATTCACAATTCTTCCCAACAATAGTAAAATGAATAACTCTGGCACCAGAACTACCCAAACACAAGCACTGACTTGAGTTGTCTATGCAGTAAGTGCTACTTGTTGGGGTAGTTTTGCTGACCTCTGAAGTCCAGGATTTCCTCTCTAAAGAAATATTTAAAAAGGATATTCTCCCTGGTTACTGGTTGAACAATGTTGAAATGTTTTCTAAGTCATTCTTATTAACTCAACTTTAGCATTGACTTGACTGTTGAATTCAGTAAGTACTTGTTGAGGCAGTTAAACATGACAATGCTACAGACTGTAACTGAAGATGGATGGCATTGGAATCACATTCAGATCACCTCAAATGGAGACATTGATGATTATTGTGTTCATAAGTGCTTCTCTTTGGGGTTGACTTGGTTGTGAGTTCATCGTCAGACACTTACAAATGCAGAGGCAGTACATTTCACCAGCTGTCCACCGCTAGCTAAATAAATAAAAGAATGGGGATTTTAGAATAGATATTCAGTACTAACTGGTACTTTCTATTGCTGAATGAGCTCTATCTGGAGGCAAAAGGAGTAGCACCAAAGAAAGTCATTGGACTCTAATTGACCACTCCTAGACTGTTAATGACATTAATTGGGATGATGGTCGTCTATTTATGAAGCCTTTCATTACGTACAATAGTCAAGACCACTGAAACTTGATCAAAAAGAAGGTGTGGTTGAGTGAAAATGGCTGCATTCAGTATTTAAGACGGCACTGCTTCTATATCCCAACACAGAAGATGCCAGAAGAAACATCGGTACTATGGAGAAGCTCATGAGCAAAGAAGGTTGCTTACTGTAAGACTTTGACATTGGTCTAACCCAAGCATTGGTATTGGATTGATTTTAGTTAGTGCTAATCTATGGGGTAGTTTTGCTGACAACTGAATTGCAGGATTTTATCTAAAGATTTAACAGTAACAGCTTATTTACATTGGGTTACTAGTTGGAGAATGCTACATACTGTAACTGAAGATAGATGGCATTGGAATTACATTCAGATCACCTCAAATGGAGACACTGATGATTATTGGGTTCATAAGTGCTTCTCTTTGGGGTTTTCTTGGTTGTGTGTTCATCATCAGACATATCTCTGAACAAATGCAGAGAGACAGTATATTTCAAAATTCTTCCCAGCACTAGAAAAATGCATTACTCTGGCACCAGAACTACCCAGACACAAGCACTGACTTGAGTTATGTATGCAGTAAGTGCTACTTGTTGGAATGAACCTGGCTTAACAGTAGGAATGTCAGGTTCAAGCACCTAAAACATTTATAATACAGAGAAGAGACAAGAGAGTTATGTGATTTTTACTCGCGAGGAGAACGGACAGAGATGTACTCAGTTACAAACTCCAACCGCTCTGAGTATTCTCTGCCGAACCCTCTCTTCTTTTTATTAAACTTGGGAGTGCCCTAGTTACAGAAAGTGAATGTGCATAAGGGAGGGGGTGAGCAATTGATGTATCATTTTTGTGACAATAGAATAGGGCATGTGTGTGGGTCTCTTCACCTGACCCACACACATACACACACACATATATTTTTCTCTGGTTTGTTCAAGGTTGGTGTAGCTACATTCTGCCTGGAAACAGATAGCGCCCAGAGGAGTTGCCCAGTCTGCTCGGAGGAGTTTCCGGCTATCTCTCTGTGCTCCGGTCACTCTGCTCCTTCACCTGAAAACATCTTACACAGCAACGTTGCACAATACTGCAGGCATTCTTTTACTGAGTTTAATATGTGCTCATATTTGGATAAATGTGTGATGATAAATGTGTATGTGCTCATATTTTAGTAAATGTGTGATAATAAATATGTACATTATTCCAACATTTCCCTCCTGTTTATCACATATTTACTCAAATTCTCACTTCACTTACATCAGCCTCTTCTATTTAGATTTTCGGCTGCCAGATCATTTTTATGAGAATAAATATGCTTACACTCAAAGGTGATGTGTTGGTTTGCAACCTTACTCATAGTCTCCTGGAACCGGGAACAGGTCAGGCACCCGGAGCTTGAATTCAGTCTCGTCCTCATCTGAGTCCTCGCTGTCAGTAGTATGTTTACCTAGCAGGGGGTACAACTGAGACACTTTTTGCTCTACTGGGGTTAATGCAGTGGCTATCAAACGATTTACCAATGAACATGTATAGGGAATAATACAACATCCACACATCCACAGGTCATTATGGCTGCAAAGACAGCTATGGAGATTAAAACAGAGCTTACCAAGGCTTTGTATCTCCCAAACATGTCCATCCATGAGTCCCACATGTTTGTGTTGACTCCAGAGTGAGATTTCATCTTGTGGCTGAGAGTTCGGAGACCTTCAAGTGCTCTGGTCAGGCTCCCATTTGGAGCTGTGTTATTAGGAATAAAAGTACAGCACTGGTCCCCAAACATTGAACACACCCCGCCCTTCTCAGCTAAGAACATATCTAGGGCGATTCGATTTTGGAAAGTCATGAGGGAAGTAGCCTTCAACTGCTCTGTCAACGACTCCACACTGTACTTTGTCCAATTAGACAGCCTTTGTACGTTGTAATGGATGTAATTAATCCTGTCCACGTTCTTGTTCAAAGTAACCCACCAGAAGAGAGCGCTCTCCCACCCTGCTGTTATCTGATTTACCAATTTGTACTCACTAGGTACCCCTCGGGGCACGCCTATAGGATCTATGTATGTTGGGTCTTTCTCTAAGGCCCACTCAGGGACTTCACGCTTCTGTTTACTCCCGTGGTTAATTATATTTGGTGCAGCCTCCTCCAAATACCTGGGTACAGTTGGAAAAATGGTTACAGGTAATAACAGCGTCACCAAAGTGCAATGCCCTGAAACATTGAGGGGAAGCTTGTCAAACAGTCTATTACCTCCCCACCACCACCAGATGTCACTGCGCGGCTTTGGTTTGAAATTGAATGAGACATCCATTACTTCTACACACCATTCAGTTGCATTTAGGTCTCCTAGCTGTGTATGCCTTCCATTTAAACCAGGGGTGTCAAACTCATTTTCACCGAGGGCCACATCAGCATAATGGCTGTCCTCAAAGGGCCAGATGTAACTTATAAATGTAACTAAATGTAATCAAATGTAATGTAAAATAAATGTAACTACTCCTTAATGTTAAATAACTCATTATTATTTATTATAACTTATTCAAGTGACAATTACAGTTGCATAGAAAACATATTTTTGCTTGTTGCTCTAACATAAATCCTTTTAAATTTTGTCAGCTTATGAAAACCCACATAACTCCATTAATGAAGGATCAAACTGTCCAAGTGAATAAAGAAAAATAACATTAAACTGAGCTGCAAAGAACATGTATGACACATGTAGCATTTTACAAAAAAGGCTGCACACAGCCTGGCATCCAACTGATGGTATGATGACAACAATTTGTCTGCATACACACATAAGACCTGCAAACATTAAATAATTACAACAGCAGCTACACATAAATAATATGTAATCAACTAAAGATACCAAAATAAAGGTTGACTCAGTTCACAACTATATTGGTCAAGTTTTTCGGTTAGTCTTTGATGAGGAGATGCTGCCTGTCCTTGAACACACCAAGTGGATTCTCTCTCTACTATCGATTGATCATGTTCTGAAAATGATAAACACAAAACAAAATGCAAGCACAAAAATGGATAACTGCGCTGTGTCCGTGTTATCTGTGCTTTCATCAACAGCTAATGAAAAAGCTGTGCAGCTGCGTGTTCCTCTGTGTTGTAAGATTTTCTCAGTTCCTTCAGCTATGGTGTTTCTTGATAAACTGACAAAAGTCTGTAGCTTAAGCTTCCTCGGCCAGCTGTGTTGTAAGATTTTCTGCTAGTTCCTTCACTCGGTCGGCGATGGTGTTTCTTGATAAACTGACATTTTTAAAAGTCTGTAGCGTTAACTGGTCGGGACACACCTGCTCACAGACCTTCAGCGTGCACTGCTTGAAAAACGCTCCCTCTGAAAAAGACTTGGAAGCGTGGGCGATTTCTTCAGCCACAATGAAGCTAGCTTTCACCGCGGCCACGTTGTGGCTGTGGATTTCATGAACAAACTCTGCTGCGACCGCAGTTTGCCTTTTAATTCTTGGGCAATTTGTTGCTTTTCTTAAAGGCTAGCTTTAGCGTACTTAGCTCCGTGTTTGGTGTCAAAATGTCGACGCAGATTGTACTCTTTGACAACCGACACCGCCTCGTAACACAAAAGACATACCGGTCTTTCTCCTTGAAGCACAAACAAGTAGTCGCCTTCACTTCTTTCTTGAAACAGTCTTCCGTCTGCATCAACTTTTCTCTTTCTGGACATTTTGGGATCATTATTTGTATCCACTCGTTGGCATGGAAACTGCCGCGGCCAGCGTAGTCGAAAGGCATTGTGGGAAATGTAGTTTTTGGTCAAAGCACGCTCTTAATTTATTTTTTGGTATTTATTTTTAGACACTCAAAACTTTTAAGCTCTCGCGGGCCACATAAAATGACATGGCGGGCCACATCTGGCCCGCGGGCCTTGAGTTTGACACATGTGGTTTACTTCAACATTCTTCCCAGGTAGGGGTCCCCACAGAAATCTTAACCGATCAGAAAACTAACTGAACATTGAAGGAGGTATACTCCCTGTTAGGGACCCGGGGCATTAAAACAACACCCTACATAGTTTGTGGCTTCATGAACAATATTGTATTATCTCATAGGTACTGGAAGCCACCCGTCTCCACCAATGCATTTCTCAATGCCCAGATGTGTTACAAGATCTGCAGTGAGCGTTGTATTGTCCAGCAGAAAGGCAACAGATGTGTTACTTTTTGACTAGATTTGTACCGTAGCAGTGCAAGCATTTTGCAAGGTTCAATTTCCAGCCACCGCCATGTTTTGAAACCATATAAAACATAAATATTACATATTTCACCCAGGTTTTAGGAAATTATTAAAAGTCAATCTCCTTGCTTTCATGGTATTTAATGCAAAAATCAGTTTCAATGACCAGATGTGTTGCAGGGAGCAGTGCATTGCCCAGTGATGGTGGTATAGTTGTCAGCATAGCTACCTTCCAAGCAGTTGAGCGGTGTTGGATTCCGAGCCATCGCAATAGATTTCTTTGAGTGATGTTACTCTTTAACTTTGATTTATACAATAGCAGTGCAAGCATTTTGCCATGGTTTGATTTCCAGCCACCACCAGGTTTTGAACCACAGACACAGGCAGTGCACTATGATTTGCACTTTGCCCGTGTCTGGTAACTACTACTAACCAATTGAAAAGTTTATCAACAGAGCAGAAAGCAGCAGAAAGACAACAGGTGTGTTACTTTTCGACTATGATTTATACCATAGCAGTGCAATCATTTTGCCCAGGTTTGATGTCCAGCCACCACAGTTGCATTTACAGGTTTTGAAGCCATATACAACATTAACATTACATGTTTTACCCAGTTTTCTTCTTTTATTCCGTAATATTTCAATTTCTTTGCGGTGAGTCATCCCAAAAGGATTAATAAAGATAAGTCTTAGTCTATCTCGGAAAAAAGTAAAAAAAAATCTGAAAATCTTCAAGGGATATTGTTCAGTGGTAGAGCGCATGTGACACAAACTAAGCGGTATACTGTCTCTTTTCTGCCTCAGACTATCAGACAGCACAACTAGCACTTTAAACGTAGTATATTTATTGTATTACGCTCCAGTTTTTATGGGTGTTATGGCGGGTATGAGGACTGTAGTTTGTATTTTCAAACTTGACATGTCATTAAGTTTACTTTTCAGCAGGTGGAGAACATTCACATCTGACACTTGCAGCAACAGATCCTTTGTTAAACATTAACACACTGGAAATAGAGGTAATTCTGAAACAAAGCATAGTAACTAGCAGAGGATGGTTTCGATCCATCGACCTCTGGGTTATGGGCCCAGCACGCTTCCGCTGCGCCACTCTGCTCTGCTTTTTAGTCCAAGGGGCTGGAAAATCTGTGATTCACATTTTGATTGGTTTGGGAACCCGTGGCAACCAAGGTTCCAACAGCTTACGGGTTGTAAAGTTAAACATTTGGTAGACCTTGCAACTATCTTTTATGTGAGCTTCCTGATTACTCACACATTGATTATTTACATGTAATACTTGTGATTGGCTGGTGTTTTAAAAAGAAAAGTCATTATGAGTAGAGTACATCAGCAAGGAGTCTACCAAGTTGCCTCTTATCATTTTAGTTTGGAAAGCGGCACACCAAGTCAGTTTCACCGCGATGGTTTGGACTGGGCCGACTTGGGTTTTCGGCTGCTCTCGAGCAGGCGGCAGTACTCACTCTGGTTTCTCTTCATAACACACAAGGCTTTTGCCTTTTACTAAAGACTTCCTTGGAGGGGAACGCCAATGAGTTGAAACAATTTTTGGTGGGCTTTGCTGTTTGGCTAAGCCTTTTGTACTTGTGAAAAACAAATATGCTATCCTTAACTAGACTCAGAGTCTTAACAGCAGCTAAATAATAGAAGCAAGACTCTTGCCCATTTTCATGGGCCTTGGAGTCAAGGGGGACTGTGACTTGGACCGACCAAAAAATAATTGGGGTAAATTCGATCAGGAGGGGTGTGGGAAAAGAAATTGGCCAGACACGTTAGGGAAAGTTAGGAAGACTAGGGTACTGGAGACAGGCAGTGATTTCACCTTTGATTTTACTCATCAGCTCTGTTTTTTATCCCACCCAGAAAAGTGATTTGAGATCTTTTATTTCCTGTGGAGGTCCAAGTGGGAACAAGTGCAAAGAAGAGTCATGAAGAAGCCAAAGGAGAAAGGAGTGAAAGGAGTGCCGGACCTGTTATTGTTTTTAGGGAGCAGATTTACAGCTATACACATAACAGCAGCCACGGCCCCATCCAGAAATCCTAAGACTGCAGCTATGGCACGGTTCTGGATGGGATCATACCTCAGAAGATTGAAGACCTTACCCTCTGATCTTAAAGTACCTGGATCTTTTATCCTGCCACCAACCTATGCTTTTATCCAGACATTTTAAAACATTTTCACATTGAGCAAGAAGAAGTGTATCTTTTAACAAATCAGCTCTCTCTCATTTCAGTTGTGCAGGAGCGGGAACCAGTGAGTCCAGTGCGTGGGCTGGCTTTTGGCGAGCCCTTAACTGTTTGGTGCAACATAAATTGCACAAGTGTAATAGTGTAAAAGAATAGGAGAAATAACATCAGATCTCTCTCTCTTCTAAAAGTGTACTATTAAATAAATTAATATATAACAAGACTTTTCCCATTTTGACAAACTGTTTTTATCCCTTGAGGTATTTCAGTAAAGTCTTTGGTCTTGGACAGTTACCTTGCAATCTAAAACTGTATATCCTATTGTCTCTTGAACAATAGGCAGTTGGAGGAGTAATGGCTCTTTACAGTGAATATGCAAAAGAAGATGACAAATTCACTCACTTAATGCTGGTTACAATATTCTAAAATCAACAATGCCAGAGAAAAATGACAAAGTGTGATTCATTTTTTTAATAAAGTATTTTTCAATAAAGTATTGGCTTTTTCCGTGCGAAAGTTTTGTTCCAATAACATTTACAAGCATACTGTGGGTAGAGGCGTGGGTTCAAATCCCACCACTGCCATTTACAAATATTACATAGCTGGAATGCAACTGATGTGATGGCTTGGCGGTATAGCACCACTTTTTGGGTTGTCGTAGTCGAGTGTTTAAGGCGATGGACTAGAAATCCATTGGGGTATCCTCGCAAAGGTCCAAATCCTGCCGACAATGAAAGGCATCCTTAGCGTTGGTAGCAAACCAATGACATATTACATCATACAAAATCTCAGCTGTACCTTCATGAACAATATTGTAATATCTCATAGGTACTTGAAGCCAGATGAAGCCAACAGAACCACATCATCTGCAAGAGCATAAACTGAATTCTAAGGTGCCCAGACTTGACACTCACCCACCTCACACCTCATGAAATGAATGGTACTTTTCCCTACAAACATGCAAAAAGACTGCTTGTCAGTTTCTCATAGTGTAGTGGTTATCACGTTTGCTTAACACGCGAAAGATCCACTGTTCGAAACAGGGATGAAATATCTTTCTTTGTTAATGTTGACTTCACACAATCAAACTCTGAATAACCTCAACGGAATAATCTCCCTGTCATGAAATCGTAGCCAGGCCTAAAATTCTTTATTATCAGGCTGCTGGAAAAAGTCCATAAAGACTCTTCAGCTGATCCAGAATGCTGCAGCATGTGTTCTGACAGGAACCAGGAAAAGAGATCACATCTCTCCTGTTTTAGCTCCTCTACATTGGCTTCCTGTGAAATCCAGAGTAGAATCTTTAAGTCCTTCTTCTCACCTACAAAGCTCTTAATGTTCAGGCACCATTTTATCTTAAAGAGCTCATAGTACCTTACTACCCCACCAGAGCACTGCACTCCCAGAATGCAGGGTTACTTTGGGGGACTTCCCATGATAGACTAAACACCTCTCTCCTCCTCCTTCTCTCCATCTGTATGCAACCTCATCCCCTTAATACATGTTATTAACTCAAGTTTTTCCCTTTCCTGGAGTCTTCTGCTCTCTAGCCCCTCTCCTCTCTCCTCCTATTGCTTCCTGCAGGTGTTTATGACTCTGGAGTTGTGGAGTTTGGATCTGTTGTTGGAGTCACCTGCTTCCTCCATGTTCCTGCTAAACACCCTCTGCTTGCCTCTTAAAAGGAAGTTTTTCCCTGCCTAGTGCATGCTCTTGTTGGGTTTCTGTATATAACATCACAGAGTATGGTCTAGACCTGCTCTTTAATGAAAAGCACAGTGAGATAACTGTTGTTGTGATTTGGCTTAGCAGGATGTAATAGGGCATTGCACGATGTATAGCAGGACCACAGCAACAGCTGCAAACATGATTTTGGAGCCTCCCTGTTCCAAGGAAACATGCTGAGGGAAAAGAACATAAGGACTCCGGGGAAGGACTCGCCAGAGCTAGGTTAGTAACAAGCCTTTCTGGGACATGGATGCACACAAACGGAAAGATAAAGGGTAGAGGAGCTCAGTGTGTCAAAGGAAGCCCCCCCAGAAGTCTAAAACTATTACAGCGTAACTAGGAGAGACAGGGTAAAGAGAGGAGTCTGGTCGGGCTAGAACTCTCCCCTTCTGGATTGGGGCTGTACTGCACTGCCTTCCTCTAGTTTTATTATATTATTGATTATATGGTAAATTAATTTGACGACTATGAAGAGAAGCAGAGAAGAGAAGGGGTGCCATGTTTGAGGCTATACACCCTCCCCCGCCGGTCTAGGCGATCAGTGCAGCTCCCTAACTATAGGCTTTATCAAAGTGGAGAGTTTAAAGTTTATTCTTAAATGTGGTGACGGTTTCTGCGTAAACTTGCGTACACGAGGTCAGACCAGACGTGAGATTTTTTCGCAGCTCACGTTCAAATTGATAAATGCTGAGCTTTGCGCAGGAATTGGCGTACGCCTGTTTTAGGTCGAACGCACGTTTCATAAATGAGGGCCAATGTGAGCACAATAAAGATTTCTTTAAGAAAGGTTTGTACTTTATAGTTCTAGTTTTTTTTTCCAGTTCTTCTGGTCACACTTGGCACTATTTCACGTCTTTTGTCTGTAGTTCTCTATATTCTCATGGCTTAACTCTGTCTCCCCCACCTCTTTTTTTGTCTCGTTATGTCCATCTCTACATACATACGCACTTCCCATTCTGTGAATGTGATAACACAGGACCCCCTGGAGGGAATTTCTTCAAAAACATTTACATGAACAATCAATTGATGAGATTCTGGAGGTCAAAGGTTTAATGTCAAGGTGACTGTGTCCTCATGTCTGTCTATCCGATTCATGTGAATGCAATATCTCTGAACGCCAAGAGGGAAGCACTTTAAATCTGGCATACATAACCACTTAGAGTCGCGGATGAACTCATTTTGATTTTTGAGGTCAAAGGTCAAGGTTACTGTTTCATTATGTCTCCAGAACTGTATATGTATTTCTCCTGGACTGGTGAGTTTGTGTATAGGTGGTATTCGGTGACAGCCAATGAAGTTTCAGTATTATTAATGCTGTCCGAGGTGCTGAACCGGCCAAGTTTTCTATCCATCCATCCATCTTCATCCGCTTATCCGGTATCGGGTCGTGGGGGCAACAGCTCCAGTAGGGGACCCCAAACTTCTCTTTCCCGAGCCACATCAACCAGCTCCGACTGTGGGATCCCGAGGCGTTCCCAGGCCAGGTTGGAGATATAATCTCTCCACCTAGTCCTGGGTCTTCCCCGGGGCCTCCTCCCAGCTGGATGTGCCTGGAACACCTCCCTAAGGAGGCGCCCAGGAGGCATCCTTACCAGATGCCCAAACCACCTCAACTGGCTCCTTTCGACGCGAAGGAGCAGCGGCTCTACTCCGAGCTCCTCTCGGATGACTGAGCTTCTCACCCTATCTCTAAGGGAGACGCCAGCCACCCTCCTGAGGAAACCCATTTCGGCCGCCTGTACCCTGGATCTCATTCTTTCGGTCATGACCCAGCCTTCATGACCATAGGTGAAGGTAGGAACGAAAATTGCCCGGTAGATCGAGAGCTTTGCCTTCTGGCTCAGCTCTTTTTTCGTCACAACGGTGCGAAAAACGGAATGTAATACCGCACCGGCTGCTCCGATTCTCCGACCAATCTCACGCTCCATGGTCCCCTCACTCGCGAACAAGACCCCAAGGTACTTAAACTCCTTCACTTGGGGTAAGGACTCACTCCCTACCTGAAGACAGCACTCCATCGGTTTCCTGCTGAGAACCATGGCTTCAGATTTAGAGGTGCTGATCCTCATCCCAGCCGCTTCACACTCGGCTGCGAACCGATTCAGTGAGTGCTGAAGGTCACAGACCGATGACGCTATCAGGAACACATCATCTGCAAAAAGCAGCGATGAGATCCCAAGCCCACCGAACTGCAACCCTTCCCCGCCCCGACTACGCCTCGATATCCTGTCCATAAATATTACAAACAGGATAGGTGACAAAGCGCAGACCTGGCGGAGGCCAACCCTCACCTGGAACGAGTCCGACTTACTGCCAAGAACCCGGACACAGCTCTTGCTTTGGTCATACAGAGACTGGATGGCCCTGAGAAGGGACCCCCTCACCCCATACTCCCGCAGCACCTCCCACAATTGCTCCCGGTGGACCCGGTCATACGCCTTCTCCAGATCCACAAAACACATGTAGACTGGTTGGGCATACTCCCAGACCCCGTCCAAGATCCTTGCGAGAGAGTGAAGATCTGATCCGTTGTTCCACGGCCAGGACGGAATCTGTATTGTTCCTCTTCAATCCGAGGTTCGACTATCGGCCGAACCCTCCTTTCCAGCACCTTGGAGTAGACTTTACCAGGAAGGCTGAGAAGTGTGATACCCCTGTAATTGGCACACACCCTCTGGTCCCCCTTTTTGAAGAGGGGAACCACCACCCCGGTCTGCCACTCCATAGGCACTGTCCCAGACTTCCACACAATGTTGAAGAGGCGTGTCAACCAAGACATCCCCTCCACACCCAGAGCTTTCAGAATTTCTGGACGGATCTCATCAATCCCTGGGGCTTTGCCGCTGTGGAGTTGTTTGACTACCTCAGCAACTTCCACCAGGGAAATTGATGACGATCCCCCATCATCCTCCAGCTCTGCCTCTACCACAGAGGGCGTGTCAGCTGGATTTAGGAGTTCCTAAAAGTGCTCCTTCCACCGCTCTATTACCTCCCCAGTTGAGGTCAACAACATCCCATCCTTACTGTATACAGCTTGGATGATTCCCCGGCTTCCCCCTCCTGAGGTGACAAACGGTTTTCCAGAAGCACCTTGGTGCCGACCGAAAGTCCTTCTCCATGTCTTCTCCGAACTTCTCCCACACCCGCTGCTTTGCCTTTGTCACGGCAGAGGCTGCAGCCCTTCGGGCCTGTCAGTGCCTTGCAACTGCCTCCGGAGTCCTCCGGGATAACATATCCCGGACAGACTCCTTCTTCAGTCGGACGGCTTCTCTGACCACCGGTGTCCACCAGGGTGTTCGTGGGTTACCGCCCCTTGAGGCACCTAAGACCCTAAGACCACAGCTCGCTGCCACAGCTTCAGCAATGAAAACTTTGAACATTGTCCACTCAGGTTCAATGCCCCCAGCCTCCACACGGATGCCCGAAAAGCTCCGCCGGAGGTGTGAGTTGAAAGTCCGTCGGACAGGGGCCTCCTCCAGACGTTCCCAATTTACCCGCACTACCCGTTTGGGCTTACCAGGTCTGTCCAGAGTCTTCCCCCAACCCCTGACCCAACTCATCACCAAATGGTGATCAGTTGACAGCTCTGCCCCTCTCTTCACCCGAGTGTCCAAAACATACGGCCTCAGATCAGATGAAACGATTATAAAATTGATCATTGACCTTTGGCCTAGGGTACTCTGGTACCATGTACACTTATGAGCATCCCTATGTTCGAACATGGTGTTTGTTATGGACAATCCATGACTAGCACAGAAGTCCAACAACAGACAACCACTCTGGTTTAGATCAGGGAGGCCGTTCCTCACAATCACGCCTCTCCAAGTATCTCCCGGCCAAGTTTTTTTCTTGAATATTTAATAATTATTATCTGGACACAGGTGTGAATTTCAGTTGGGGCTATGTCTGTGATGCATTAATAAAGATAAAAAGGTATTTATTAGAATTTTTATCTTAAGTCTTAAGCTCTTAAGCTTTATCTTAAGCTCTATGGTCTTCTGCTGAAGGATAAATCCCAGAGTTGGCTCACTCCAGGTTATTTAAGCAACAAATGTCCCTGGGTGGACTTGAACCAACATCCTTTCAGTTAACAGCTGACACTACAGCACAAACGCACACCTACTATGACAGCTGCTTTCTCAAATCCATTAAGTTACTTTTAAATGGGTATGCACCTAGATGATTAGCAAAGAGTAGGCTATGTCATAGCAAGTTAGTTACATATTGTTTCTCTATTCAAAGTAATATTGAGAGAATAATATGTAGATTGTAACGTCAGTTTGTTTACATGACACAAACTAGCCATAATAAAGTGGTTAATTTAGCTACAGATTGCAATTTACCCAGGTAAACTCGATTTTCAAGCCACAAGCATTGGCTTAATGACTTTTCGAGGTTGCGCTGCACATGTATGCTTATCAGGTTATTTTCCTGTTACTCAGAAATTGGCAGTTAGAAATATTTGGCATCCAAGAAAATTTCGGAACTGTTGATGTATCAGTCATTTTGCTGGTGGTTTCTTGGTCACATCAACAAGCTTGATCATTGACATACTGTTGCACGCCACGTATCACAAAACTGACCTTCATACCAATGACAGTAAAGATTAATATGTGCATAGTTTGCTGAACTGTACCATCTAACAGAGGTAAGGCAACTTAGGTTAACTTTGGGCTGCTCTATGGTTTTCTGCAGAAGGATAAATCCCAAAGTTAGCTCACTCCAGGTTATTTAAGCAACAAACGTCTTGAACCACCAACCTTTTGGTTAACAGCCAACTGCGCTGACCTATTGCGCCACAGAGACTGCACCTGTCTGATGCTTTATGAGTGGGAGCTCAATCTTTAAGCCACAAGCATTTGCTTTATGGCTTTTTGAGGTTGAGCTGCACATGTATGCTTATCAGGCTATTTTCCTGTTACTCAGAAATTGGGGAAGCTGACTCATGCGCAAAAAGTCCCTGGACGACGAGTCGGTTAACAGCCGACTGCGCTGACCTATTGCGCCACAGAGACTGCATCTGTCTGATGTTTTATTGTTTTCTTTCTGAAGATTTTACTAATTAGATTAAATTTTGTATTGGTAACTCCAGTGAAATTATTTTAAACATAGTGAGGACTAGATTAGGACTGGATTTAAAGCTGATTCAGGTTTCCAACTTCGGCCCAGGTGTGTCTGTTAAAACACAGATGGAGACAACTTCTTTCTGATGATGCTTCATTACAATCAAGCATCAGTATGAACATGGGCATGGGTAGCTCTGCTATGGCTGTGTGTGTGGTAATAAAAGAAATAAATAACAATGTAAAGGCTACCATACACAATGAATAGGAATTATATATGCTAGTAAATAATAACAATAAACCCACTATTAATTACATTATCTTAATGATTAATTATATCGAATCAACAGCCAGGTGTACAGGTTACACCTGTTACCTAGGTTACCTAGGATCTTGTAACACAGACTGAAAATAAATGCTAAGAAATACATTGGTGGAGATGGGTGGTTTGCTACTACTTTTAAAGAATGCCTTTCGTTGTCAGCAGGATTGGAACCTGCGCGGGGAGACCCCAATGGATTTCTAGTCCATCGCCTTAACCACTCGGCCACGACAACCTGAAACACTGCACCACACCTGTTTGCACAAATGTTCAATTGGTTAGTAGTAGTTACCAGACACGGGCAAAGTGGAAATCGTAGTCCGCTGCCTGTGTCTGTGGATCCTCGTGGAAGCAGCTTGATTGATTGATATGCTCCCTTATTTGTACCATAACAGAGATCTAATATTTTATCAAATTGGGTTGGGTAAGTTACCTTTCTGGTCACTTCTTGTGGTGTACTCTGAAATAAAAAAACTGCAAATTAATACATTGCAGTATATACACACTGTTTTCACGAGATTGACTAAATATCATATGAAATTATAACGTTTCCAGTTCTGTTGTCGAAGCAAACGGGATGACACAGCTAGCTAGCTAGCTTGGTGAGTAACATTATAGCTTAGCTAGCTAGCAACTAAACTATCATGATTCTACTCAGCTGCAGTTAGCTATCTTGCTGAAATACAATAAAAAGTAACCTGATAAAGTGGACAAACATGCATCGTGAACTGTAGATGTAGCTACATGACAACACAGGGTATTTTTTCGAATGAAACACAGTTAGGAAAATGAAACGTTAGCCCCTTTGCCAACACACATTCTACCTATGTTAGCTACAGGATACGTTAGCATTGCTAATGTTTCTGTTAGCGACGAAATCATACTTATAGCTTGTGGTTGGGATGACCATACAGTCAGAACAGACCCTTTTTTCAGCAACAACAGCTTAGTAAATCCTGCTTTAAACTGTCCAAAGTTTTGAAAACTGTCTTTGGTGAAATAGTTCGAGCAAATTAATAATTTAGTGTCGAACTTCACAGGGAAACTCCTTATAGAGAAACATCAGCCGAGCCCGTCAAATGGTTATTTCCTTTGGAAGACTATGAGAAGTGTCTCCATTACCTGTACAACCTGGAACACTGCATTTACGACCCTGGTTCATTGTCAATATCCTGGAAAATATTCCAAACTTTCTTATTTGTAAATCCCGTCAAAGTACACAAGCAGCGTAATCAGTCTTACATCCACTTGACCTAGCTACATTCTGAACTGTTCTCAGGTCAGTGGCTTGTATGTAAATCTCGGGGCATGACCGTTCTCTTAATAAATTAATTGGCGTGTCAAAGCTAAAGGTCCTGAGATGCTGACGTCATCTTTTAGCTTTGTTGGGATTCGCCCGTTTTCGGCAGCAGTTTCAAAATGTGAGATTTGTAGAGGAAAGGCATGTCAATGGGATTTTGAGCTTCTATGTATGTCCTATTTACCCACCAAACTGTCGTTATTCACATATGACAACGTAAAATCAGTTTTGCATTCTATCACCCCTTTAAGATCAGTT
Source organism: Etheostoma perlongum (assembly GCA_026937815.1). Classification (NCBI taxonomy): domain Eukaryota; kingdom Metazoa; phylum Chordata; class Actinopteri; order Perciformes; family Percidae; genus Etheostoma; species Etheostoma perlongum. The sequence continues at coordinate 1,205,313 of CM049375.1, read as the reverse complement.
TCCAAAAGATGATTTTTTTTAATTCCTCTTTTTAGTCAACTTCAGCATGGGTTCCTAAACGCATGCATACCACTGTATGCATGTATACCTGCATGTATTTCAAAATGTAGGCCAAGTATGTACTCAAAAAAAAAAGAAACAGAGCCGTATTGACACAAAAAATATTTTTTACAGCAGAAAGCACCATTTTAAGGACACACAGTAGACCTACAATAAAATTGTAATTGCACTGCTTTGAAAATAGTAAGAACCTTCTTCATCACAAACCTGATGGTGCAGTATTTGATCCACATGGATCCACCTGCTGTCCCTCTGGCTGTTCCTCTCTCTTTCCCATTTATGTTTTCTTCCTCCTCACTCTCTTCTTCATGCTCTTCACCTGTTACTTCATCTTCCTCACCCTCTGGAATATCCCTCTCTGTGTCAGAGCCCTCACTTTCATCAAATGCCCTTTCTCCAAACTCCCAAAACTCCTCTGGCTCTCCCTCTTCCTGCTCTTCGGTCCCTTGATTTGTTTCTCTCACTGCTGTCTTTCTCACTTTTTGTTTACTTTATTGCTTCCTCGTTTCATGATAAATATTAGAAGAAGATAAAACGTAGGGGTATGCATTACATTTCTCTCCTTACTCAACACGGGCATAAAGCCTGTTGATTACTTTACACAAATGTAGCTATTTGTTATCGCAATGAAACAGCAAAGATGGATGAATTTACGTGTTAACATCACAACATTGTGTAGACCTAGCAAGGATTCTGACATTTGGATATTCGCTTCTGCTTCAATTAGTTTTCTTAGATACGATCAAGTTGTAAACATATCGAGACCAGACATTTACTAACGTGATTTCATTCTCTGTGTGAGGAGCAACAGGAACACGGTTATGTGCAAGAACAACAAGTCTCTTACGAGATAAAATGATTTTGCTTACATCTCTCTCCAGGAGTAGTGTCTCATTCACCGAAGAGCAGCACCACCTATGGGCGTGGCAGGCAGCCTACAGTATTTGGGTGCGCCGCTCTGATTTACCTTTGTAGAACGTTGCGTCGCACATTAGTTCTGCTTTTGGCGCGCTCGTGGGTAAAATCATAATGAATAAAAAAAATTGTTTGAGGTTGCCAGCGACATGTCTAGGTCTCTGTGTAGAACCGCCACTCAAGGCACATCTGCGATTTGGTATAAGGTTTGCTACCAACGCTAAGGATGCCTTTAGTTGTCAGCAGGATTTGTACCTTCGCGGGGAGACCCCAATGGATTTCTAATCCATCGCCATAAACACTCGACCACGACATCCTTGCTTTTGTTATTTAGCAGCTGTTAAGAATCTGAGTCTAGTTATGGACAGCATATTTGTTTTTCACAAGTACAAAAGGCTCGGCCAAAACAATAAAGCCCACCAACAATACCGGCTTTCCCCTCCAAGGAAGTCTTTAGTAAAAGGCGAAAGACTTGTACATTATGAAGAGAAACCAGAGTGAGTACCGCCGTCTGCTCGAGAGCAGCCGAAAACCCTAGTCGACCCAGTCCAAACCATCGCGGTAAGCCTCACTGGGTGTTCAAACTAAAATGATAAGAGGCAACTTGGTAGACTCCTTGCTGATGTTTATATCTGTACTCACAATGACTTTTTTTTAAAACACCAGCCAATCACAAGTGTTACATGTGAATAATCAATGTGTGAGTAATCAGGAAGCTCACATAAAAGATAGTTGCAAGGTCTACCAAATGTTTAACTTTACAACCCGTAAGCCTTGGTTGCCACAGGTTCCCAAACCTTCCCTCCAAATGTGAATCACAGATTTTCCAGACCCTAAATGTGAGAGCAGAGCAGAGTGGCGCAGCGGAAGTGTGCTGGGCCCATGACCCAGAGGTCGATGGATATCACCAGTAAGTATATTTTTAATCTATTGATGTTTAACAAAGAAAGTATCTGTTGCTGTGTGTGTCTGAAGTGAAATGTCTCCACCTGCTGAAGAGTTAACTTAATTGCATGTCAAGTTTATTTCATCCATAAAAATGGAATCTACAGTGCTCATACCCGCCGTAACACCCATAAAAACTGGAGCGTTATACAAAAAATATACAAGTACATAAATACAGTAAAATAGAAACTGTAACACATGAATGGTTAAAGTGCTTGTTGTGCTGTCTGATAGTCTGAGGTATAAAAGAGAGAGAACATACCGCTTAGTTTGTGTGACAAGAGGTCTTAGTCTACCACTACGTTCTATAACCCTACCAGTCAGATTACCACAGGAGGTAATATCTTTTGCAGCTCTTTTACAGACTCTACCATAATACCTGCTGGAGATGCCAGGTCCTCATACAGCATGAGCTCTACCACTGAGCTACATCCACTGAAGATTTAAAGATTTTTTGGACTTTTTTCTGAGATAGACTTAGACATATCTTTATTAATCCTTTTGGGATGACTCCCGCAAGGAAATTGAAATATCGCTGAATAAAAAAAGAAACCTGGGTAAAACATGTAATGTTAATGTGTATATGGCTTTAAAACCTGTAAATGCAACTGTGGTGGCTGGAAATCAAACCTGGGCATAATGCTTGCACTGCTACGATATAAATCATAATCAAAAAGTAACACACCTGTTCCCTTTCTGCTGGACAATTCAACGTTCACTGCAAAGTTTGTAACACAGACTGAAAACAAATGCAAACAGATGCATTGGTTGAGACGGGTGGCTTCCCAGTACCTCATCTCTGAGATAACACAATATTGTTAATGAAGGCACATCTGCGGTTTGGTATACTGTGATGAGTCATTGGTTTGCTACTACCCTTAAAGAATGCCTTAAAGTGTAAAGTAACTTAATTTTCTAAATTGTCCGCCTACAGTGTCAACGAGAGCTCTTCTCTAATATTACCAGGTAAGCAATAACTATTCAACTTTGGAAGTTATTGTTGATCTCAGAAACAACGATAGACGACACCATCTTATCACAACGTCCATGTTTGTGTTTTTGTTATGCAAATACTCTGGAAGTCTACTTATTGAGAGTATGCGTTCCCCTTTTTCCCTATTGATTTTAAAACACCTGCCTTAGATTGTTGATCTCAGAAATAACAATATAGAATCACAACTTCTATTCATGTGCTTGAGCAAGTGGTTGACCACCTACAAGTCACTGTATTTTCAGCATCAGTTATGTTTTTTTGTTTTTAAAACACCTGCCCCGTGTGAGAGTTGAACTCACCACCTTCAGATTATGAGACAATAGGATATACAGTTTTAAATTAAAAACTGCACGGCACACAGAGACAAAAGTGAGAGAAAAGAAAAAGAGACAAGCTGTTCAGAGGATAATCAGTTGAGATCGTGTGCGTCTTTGAGAACTGTAAGTCATATAACTGATGTTGTCAGTTCATTTAAACCTGTTGTATTGGTCTATAGTTCTTGAAAATTTTAAAGTTAGCTTGTTTGTTTGTTAAAAATAAAGGATAATATCAATCAATCAAGCTGCCTCCAACAAGGATCCACAGACACAGGCAGTGCACTATGATTAGCACTTTGCCCGTGTCTGGTAACTACTACTAACCAATTGTAAAGTTTATGAACATTTGTCCAAACAGGTAAAGCACTGCTTTTAAGGTTTCACAGTATACCAAATTGCACATGTACCTTCGTGAAAAATATTGTGTTATCTCATAGGTACTGGAAGCAGCCCACATTTATTTTATGTGTTGAACCATACCTACTATCTACTAACCAATTGAAAGTTGTTTTTTTTTTTTTTGAAGGGTTTTCGGCTGCTCTCGAGCAGACGGCTGTACTCACTCTGGTCTTCATAACACACAAGTCTTTCAGCTTTTACTAAAGACTTCCTTGGAGGGGAACGCCAATGAGTTGAAACTATTTTTGGTGGGCTTTGCTGTTTGGCCGAGCCTTTTGTACTTGTGAAAAACAAATATGCTGTCCTTAACTAGACTCAGAGTCATAACATCAGCTAAATAATAGAAGCAAGACCCTTGCCCATTTTCATGGGCCGTGGACAGCGACTGAGACTACAGAACTCCCCCTGACTGTGACTCGGACCGACCAAAAAATTTGATGTGTGGGAAAACAAATTGGCCAGACACTTTAATAGGAGAAATAAATTTGGACTCTTAAACATCAGATCTCTCTCTTCTAAAAGTGTACTATTAAATACATTAATTTATAACATGACTTTCCTCATTTTGACAAACTGTTTTGATCACTTGAGGTATTTCAGTAGTCTTTGGTCTTGGACAGTTACCTTGCAATCTAAAACTGTATATCCTATTGTCTCTAGAACAATAGTTGGCAGTTGGAGGAGTAATGGCTCTTTACAGTGAATATGTAAAAGAAGATATTTACAAATTCACTCACTTAATGGTGGTTACAATATTCTAAAATCAACAATGCCAGAGAAAAATGACAATGTGTGATACATTTTTTTAATAAAGTATTGGCATTTGTCAATAAAGTATTGGCTTTTTCCGTGCGAAAGTTTTGTTCCAATAACATTTACAAGCATACTGTTTGTTACGATGTGTGGAACTAATACCTGCAGGTAATGTGGCCGAGCGGTCTAAGTCGCTGGATTAAGGCTCCAGTCTCTCAGGAGGCGTGGGTTCAAATCCCACCACTGCCATTTAGAAATATTACATAGCTGGAATGCAACTGATGTGATGTCTTGGAGGTCTAGCACTTTTTGGGTTGTCGTGGTCGAGTGTTTAAGGCGATGGATTGGGGTATCCCCGCAAAGGTCCAAATCCTGCAGACAATGAAAGGCATCCTTAGCATTGGTAGCAAACCAATGACGTATTTACATCATACAAAATCTCAGCTGTGCCTGAGACTGAGTCTTCCATGTGAGCGGACTTTGTGGACAAAAGTGCGGTGTGCCCTCTCTATAGCCGCCGGTGTGGGAAAGTAATCTTTGCCAAGAAGCTGATGGATCAGACCAGTCATGAATTCCAGAATGTCTGCAGCCTCTGCTATCCCGAGAAAGCGGAGATTTGCAAATCTTCTCAGATTTTTAAGATCATCGACCTTATCAACCAGATATCCAGGTATAAAAAAATATATAATATAAAAAAATGTTCCAGGCTAGATAGAAAATCACCTGTAGAGGCTAGAAAGACCCCAAAGAGACCGCCGTGACCACTAGCTTGTTAGCTTTTAGCTGCAATAATAAGTACGTTTCTGTCTTTTATGGTTATTAAATGAATGAAATATGAATCTCAGGTGCGATTATTATAAGATTCTCTCGGTTCCTAAGGGTTAACAATAAAAGTTATTCGTGGAACGTTCTAAGAACACATCATTACAATTTTGAAATACGAAGTTTGGGTCTTCTGGGAAAGTTGACTGTGATTTTTGCGTTATTACCGTAAATGCAAGGAGGTCAAAACAACCCTCACCTATTCAAAGTTGCTCAAATCCTTCTCAACTGCTGAGTAAAGTGCACAGAGTTGTTTGACACTTACCAGACACAGCAAATTGCAAATTGTAGTGCGCTGCCTGTGTCTGTGTATCCTCATGGAGGCAGCTGGATTGATTAATATGCTCCCTTATTTATACCATAACAAAGATCTAATATTTTATCAAATCGGGTTGGGTAAGTAACCTTTCTGGTTGCTTCTTGACAAATAAAGCAAGTAACCACATGGTGAAAACTAGTGCGATGGCTGGGAATCGAACCCAGGTCAACTGCTTGGAAGGCAGCTATGCTAACCACTATACCACCATCGCTGCACAAGTCAGTGGATGTCTTTGAAGGTTGGATTTTTCCTTTTCATTAAAGTAAGGCATTAAGATCAATTTCCAAAAGATGATTTTTTAAATTCCTGTGGGCGTGGCAGGCAACCTACAGTATTTGGGTGCGCTGCTCTGATTCACCTATGTAGAACTTTGCGTTGCACATGTCTGCTTTTGGCACTCGCCGGTAAAATCAAAATAAATTAATATTTTTTTTATTTGGGGTGGCCAGTGACATTTCTAGGCCTCTGTGTAGAACCGCCACTGAAGGCACATCTGCGATTTGGTATAATGTGATGAGTCGCCTAGATTGGTGTGGGAGGGTGTATAACTGCAAACATGGCACCGCTTCGCTTCGCTTCTCTGCTTCTCAAATTATTTGCAGAGCACACATGGTAAAAGTTTGTGATTTCATAAATGTATAAACAGTAGCAAAAGAATGGTAAGAGTCTGGTAATACCATGGAAATAAACAAGGCTTCCTTTTACAGTACAACTGCACTTTACTTACTGAGTAAACTGTAAAAACATCTTCAAGAACATACCCAGTATGTGCCATGACACTAGGAGAAACTGTTCCTGCGGGGTAGTTACCAGGTAAGTGTAAGGTAAATAATTTGATAAACCCTCTATTAATGGGTGTAGCCATGAAGAAGAACTATGTAAGACATGGTAATTTATTGGAAACTACATCTTAATTTCAAGATAGTAATAAATAAACATGGGCTGTTACCAACATAACCCTTGGATAACTACAAACCTAACTTGATTTGATGGGTAAAACTGGAGGTGTTTCTAAAAATTGGTTGCCTACATTTTGAGGAAGTACACAATTAAATCAGAGTTATTACCAACCTAAACAGGTAATAAGTACACAGTACTTTGTTGAGTTGATATTTAATAGTGGTGTTTTTTCCATGATAGTTTCTCTGTAATTGCATACTAATCACCTTTAGTAATTACACACAAATACACTATCATTTACCATATATTTACCAGGTAAATACCTAGTAATTAGTTTGTAGTTTCTGTGCATTTACATACTTGTTACCTGTGGTAATTACCAATTAACCATTATAACTTACCATATATTTACCAGGTAAATATCTGGTAATTAGGGGACTGTAAAAGGAAGGGTTACCGATCGCCCTTATGGTTTTAGGATTGGACGCAGAATGGGAGGCAGTGGGACTGACAGAGGCCGCAGCAAGGTTTGATGGAGCTGCAGCAAGAGGGATAGTGGTTCTTATTGCAGAGGCGTCAATCAAACTGCCAGATGACGTTGTGGCAGTGCTGGAAACGACCTGGAAGGAAAGAGAAATTGCACGGACAGTACCGTACTAACTATTCTGCCAAAGAGATAACATTTTAAAGTTTCAAGTTTAACACAAGGTCATTTTAATTCAGTTTATTAAATATAATAATATATTATAATAAAATGCATTATTAACTAAATGCATTATAATTAACCAATATGTTGCATCATACCTGAGAAGGTTTCCTGGCCACACTGAGGTTGGGCTTCAGTGTTGCAGTATGTGAGCCACCGAACCTTGGTTTGAACAACTGGGGAAGGATGAAATCTCACAAGTTACAGTAAATGATCATAGAGTTGTACAGGTCAAAGCAATATACATGTAATTAAAGCTACTGTTCATTAAATAGTAGTGATGGGTACCATTTCAAGGGATAATTTGGGTTGCACTTGACCAGCAGAGGGTACAGCACCGGTTGGGGCAGCAGGGTTAGCAGCAGTTGACAGAGCTGGGCCAGCTGCAGCAGCAGGTGTGGCTGTCTGCACATTAGTTTTCTAATACAAATATCAAAGAAATCAACAGCCACAAATATAAGTCCATTTTAACAACATACATTATGGTTGCATCTTTAGTATATTTCTATCATTTATTTATCCTAATTAACTTTACCTTCTTAGTGTGAAATCCACACATGCAGACCTGTGCTCAACCAAAAAGAGACATCTGCCCCGATGCTGAAGTGGACACTTCTCTATCTGTAATTAACCAAAATTAAAATGCACCAGAATACATAACATTAATTAATTGTTGATAGCTGTTAAAAAAAAAACATGTAAAATGCTGTACCTTAAGATAGAGCTCATGTCATCTCTCTTTTTTGCTTAGGGGCTGGTCTATTCCCAGCATCAGTAGGCCAAACCCATGTAGCGGCAAACGTCCTCAGCCGGGACAGCCATTCATCGTGCCCCATGGCACGATGCTTCTTGGCCTTAGATGCCATCTGAGATTAAAACTGAATAGGACAATAGGACAATAATGTCTATAGCTTATGCACTTAATAAGGTCCCTTCATTGTATCCAAAAAGAAAAACTGTAGTATAAGATTTTAATCAAATAATTATATATTCCAGGCATGACCATGGAATTGCTAATTTCTATCATCTAAATCTATCTACCATTATCCTATAGTAAAACATTTTGTAACATTGCTAGGAAAGGGGCTTGAGGCATAATTGAGGCTTATTATAATCATAATCAACATTATTATTATATTACAATACATTATTATATTTTATTTTCAACAAATATTACAGTGGACTAAAGGTAGGGTAAACATTTGAATGCTAATTTAAAAGTAATATAAATTAAAAGGGACTGATGTCAATTCAATTCAATCCATTTATCAGTTCTCTCTCTCTCTCTCTCTCTATATATATATATATATATATATATATATATATATATATATATATATATGTATATATCTAACGTTACTAAAAATCATAAAATATATTATAATACTAATATTTTAAAATGAAATTACAGCTAACGTTAACTTAAGATACTGACGTCACTTTACAAATAACGTAATACACAGAACGTAGCCAACATTCCATCCAAGCATAGAGATCAGCCCAGAGATTTGGGTGCTAGCAAGATGGATGTAGGTTGCCCATTGTTCATTTAGACGTACCACCAACATTGAGCTACCCATGCAACTCAAAAAACAGAGGTTTGTGGAAAAAACAATCTCCTGAACTACAAATTGAGGTACAAGTAAATGAAGACGATTAAGCTGTTGCCATGGAAGGAAAACTCCACCAGATGACTTGCCATCCAAGCATAGAGATCAGCCCAGAGATTTGGGTGCTAGCAAGATGGATGTAGGTTGCCCATTGTTCATTTAGACGTACCACCAACATTGAGCTACCCATGCTTCGAAAACAGAGGTTTGTGGAAAAAACAATCAAAAAACAAGAGGGTAGATCACGATTTGCACATTGCCTGAGAACACCAAAAGTTATTGCACAAACTGGTTGAAAATTGGCTAAATTGGCCAAACGGTTAAAAAGCTCAAAGTCACAAATCATCATGGCCACCAGCAGACTGTGAACATCCTGCAAACCTGCATGACCGATGACAATAGCGAGCACGTTATACATATCCCACAATCAAGCTGTTGTCTTACCAGGGACTTGAGCTGTGGTATTCATTTTCACTCAAAACGTTGATAGCCAAATGCAATTTTACGGCTACAGACAAATAAACTTTACTGCTAATGGATACAATAAAACAACTCTTCCTCTTGTTCCGCTTCTATACTCTTAGTGTCCTCATGCGGAAGCCCTATACGTAGTTAGAGCAAAAGCCCTCGAGACAGGAAAAATCCACCAGATGACTTGCCATCAAAGCAGTGAAATCAGCACAGAGATTTGGGTGCTAGCAAGATGGATGTAGGTTGCCCATTGTTCATTTAGACGTACCACCAACATTGAGCTACCCATGCTTCGAAAACAGATGTTTGTGGAAAAAAAAATCTCCTGAACTACAAATTGAGGTACAAGTAAATGAAGACGATTAAGCTGTTGCCATGGAAGGAAAAATCCACCAGATGACTTGCCACCCAAGCATAGAGATCAGCCCAGAGATTTGGGTGCTAGCAAGATGGATGTAGGTTGCGTGTTGTTCATTCAGACTTACCACCAACATTGTTATGATACAAACCTCCTTAAAAAACAGCCACAATTATTTTTAAAGACTTGTGCATGGAACACAAATGATATGGCAGTGTCGGAAGTGTCAGGCTTGCCAAATGGACAACCCATCATGGCAGCAAAGAGATGTTCAACGCTACGCCTGAACAGGGACTTGAACCCTGGACACTCAGATTAAAAGTCTGATGCTTTACCGACTGAGCTACCCAGGCTTCCAAAACAGTGGGCTGTGGAAAAAACAATCTCCTGAAAAGATCTGAGAAAGTTGAGGGGATGTAGCTCAGTGGTACAGTGTGCATGCTTTGCATGTATGAGGCCCTGGGTTCAATCCCTGACATCTCCATGTCTCTTCTCTTATTCAGTGATGTCAAAATGTGAAAATCTTCAGGGGATGTAGCAGGAAGAGGGAGCTAGAGGAGTTTTGGGAGTTTGGAGAGAGGGTATGTGACCAAAGTGAGGGCTCTGACACAGAGAGGGATTTTCCAGAGGGTGAGGAGGATGAAAAAGAAACATAAATGGGAAAGGTTCAGGGACAGCAAGTGGATCCATGTGGATCAAGTACTGCACCATCAGGTTTGTGATGAAAAGTTTCTTACTATTTTCAAAGCAGTGCAATTACAATTTCATTGTAGGTCTACTGTGTCCTTAAAAAGTGCTTTCTGCTGTCAAATTCTTTTTTGTGTCAATACGGCGCTGTTTCTTTTTTTAAGTACATACTTGGCCTACATTTCGAAATGCATGCAGGTATACATGAGACAACTCAAAGACAGTTGGCTGACCAGCTATTTAACATTTGGCAGCAATGGGATTTAAACCCACACCTCCAGAGAGACCGGAACTTTAATCCAGCAACTTAGACCACTATGCCACACTACCTGAAACCATCCCTTCTGAGTCTGAGTCTTGTAATGGGAAAATTACATTTAACCAATGATTTTCATATTAATTATTCATAATAGGAACTCCAATGCCTCTCAGAGTATGTGACTTCTGTATCTGTCATCTGTGTGTTTCTCCTTGAGGGAGACAACTGGGTTTGTTATGACTCCACACCATTTCCTTAAAGAATACAAAATTACATAGACAATGATTTTCTTTCAGTAATTGTTCATATAATTCATTCATTAATAAGTGATTATTAATTTTAAGTAAATCATTCAGATAGGCCTCCGAAACATGTGTCATTCCTAAAGATATCTCCTAAAGTAAGCCCTCCAGTGTTGGAGACAGCTGAACATGTTATGACTCTGCATTCCACTACTGTAAGCAAATGGTAACAAAACACAGGCGCCTCCAGAGATAGGCAAAGGGCAGCTTGCCCGAACCTAAGGTTGGAGTCTGAACCAATCTATGGACAAGCTAAATCTCTGACTTCTAAGATTGAATGACAACTACAGTCATTTTATGACGCATTAGACAGATGTATAGGCTCCTAGAAGTCTGAAGAAGAAGATGAAGTGTATTGTTTAAGATTAGGATGTTTTCCAAACATGGCCTGGTTTCTGCTGGGGCAAAAGGGATATAAGGAACTGACATATGTTACGCGAGGCACAGAACTGTTGTCACTTTGTAACTCTGATTCATTGTGAATGCTGTTCTTGTCATTTTGATTGTTCTCTCGAGAAAATAATTAAACCCTTCCACCGAATACCTAAACTTTTAATCCAGTTTGCAGCCTGTCTTTATTTTGTTTCTACAAGGTCTCTTCTTCACTCAAATTCCTCCCTCGCTGTAACAGAAACTTCCACCACAAACTTGGCGTTGTCGGCAGGATTTCAAGGAGGGATCAGATCGGGACTCCGCCGGCGACTGATGACAGTATACATCCAGGGATCTGATGATCACCTGCCTCTAAACCTTGCCAAAACATCTTTGAGAGACAGAGGGTCAGAAACCACGGAGGGCCCACTGATTCCACTCTGAAATCCAAACGAAAAGGAAGCAATTTCAAACAGCGGGGGTAAGTTGAAGTTTCAATTATCAACAATTTGAATTGGATATTGAGACAGTTTGTGAGACAGATATGGACCGTGGTTTCACTGAGGGTATTCGGTGAAAGTCTATATTTTGTTTTGAGAAACTTTGGGTTGGTTACAAAACAGGGAAAGGAGTTTTCTTTGGCACCCAGGTTGTTATGTATAACAGATAAAAAGCGCCAACTGACATCATTTCATCCAATACGGACTAGGACGAGGGTGACGGATAGGTTTTAAAATCATACGGATAAGCAGCCATCGTAGCTGTTTGTCAGGATTTAAGCGTTTAGGCAATCTGTCACAGATAAACAGTAAACTGTTTTGACAGGATTTCTAAGCGTTTTAGGAAATCTATCACAGATAAGCAGTCATTGTAGCTTAAATTAAGTTGCAGCTGTTTACAGGTTTTCCCGCAAAGTTTACCGTGAACTAAACTGGGCCGTATAATGACGATTATACGTGAAGAAGTACTTCGGCTGGTTGTTATCTGTTTTTCTTTTTTGTGGAAAAATGGGTAACAGGAGCACCACGCCACACGTTCCTTCAGGTCCAGTGGTGGATGAAATGATAAAAAAGTTCGGTCCGAAATCTTTGGAATGTCTGTCATATTGGACGACAAAACACGTTTTTCCTGAAAATGGTTCTTTAAGTACAGGCAAACTCAGAATGCTAAAACAGGATTTAGAAGAAGAAGAAAAATTACTGAGAGGGGGAAAAATGATTAGCAACCAAGATCTGATTCAAATAGAAAAAAACAAGGAATGTTTTAGTCAGTGGATGGAAGAAGCCACTCGCAGGGAAAGAAAACAGATGAAAAAACTAGTAACTAAGGAGGGAACAGACGATGCTGCTGAAACACAGAAAGGAGAAATGAACACTGTCACTAATGCATTTTTCCTCTATCCGAGTCTTAAAGATGGCGATCAGCTGCTCAACCCACCACCACCCTACCCTCCTCTGACATCCAGGCCGAAGGGAGAAACACCGTCCGTGTCTCCCCCAGAAGCAAGCACCAGGAGCGGACCAGTTCCCACACAGCAGCCACCTCGCTGCAAGCTCTCTCTACAAGCAGCCACGGCCTCTCCCCCACCTACATTTGACAATAACAGCAGCATCGGGTACCGTAATCCAATGCTACAAGTCAGCAGAACAAGCTGAAAAGAAGAGAAACAGAAGTAAAATAACTTGGACAGCGTCAACGTTGGCTGGAGAGGGGGGGGGCCAGAAGCAAAGGCAAAGCGAGAGGAAAAAACAGAGGACGAGGTGGAGGGCAGAGGCCAGCAGTGGACCGAGACACATGTTTCAACTGCGGAGGAAGAGGTCACTGGGCAAACAAATGCCCATCCTCAAAGCAAGGAGGTGAACGACAAAGGGGTCCACCAGCTGGGGATCGCGTCTACAGCCAGCAACGGGCAGATGGACGGGGGGAGGAGAACGGGAGTGGTGGAGAGTTCGAGCCAGCTGATCTGCACCGGATAAGGGAAGTGAAAATGCAAAACACACTAACTAATCTGCTTGCAACGAAGTAAATGCTTTCACACGCTACAGCCCATAAACATCACACTCTTCCTCGCACAATAGGGAGAGTTCTAGACGCAATATTGTCACCTAGAAAAGAAACATGTAGAAGGTATTACTACTTATGCAATGTTTTATCTGAGGTGTATAAATTGGCTACTACGATTTTGAATGTGCAGGGAAGGGATGTAGAGTTTTTGGTTTATTTAGGTGCCACAAAGTATGTTCTCCAAAAATCTTTATTTGTAAATCAAAAGCTTTCTAGTAGAGTAGTTCTTCAAAGAAGTGCAAGCAGAGCAATTCTACCAGAAATATTTGTAACCCCCATGGATGTGTGTACATAGGGATCCAAATGATTCGGAGCAGGAGAGAAGTGCAAAATGTTTGTTTTTGCTCTCTTCTGTGTCCTGTTAATTTGTTAGGTAGAGACCTAATGGTTGGCATAGGAGTTATCTCAAACTCCTACAGGTCTCAAGGTTGTGAGATTAGAAGTCACAGCACAGCCTGACTCATTGTTTTCATTGTTTTCACACACACACATCTCAGCTGATTCTTCAGTGGTGGATCTCTCTGGGTCATGCTGCAAACCTGCTGCAAGAGGCCAGAGAGGTGATTTCACCTTCTGCTGACTTTAGGTCAAAACACAACTTAGATCGCACTTGTTTGGTCTCATCAGAAACAGATGACATGTTTGTTGAAGATTTTTCAAAGAAGAAACAGATGAGCTTGAGTGTACTTACATTTACTGGCATGAAAACAAATGTGCAGGAGCAGTAAACCTTGACTGATAAGCAGAGAATGTTTTTCAGAATTCACCACTCCCATGCTCATATCTCTTTGTCTAAATCTCCCACAGATCAGTGGAGAAACTTGGGACAATTTGTCCTGGACTGTGACCAGCTGACTGACTGAATGAAACCGTGGATGGGAACGTACACACCTCCCCTTCCACGGGAGTTTATCGGAAACTCCTGTCACACCATGTGACCGCCGCCACGCAGTGTGTTCCAGCGGAAAGAAGCTGAAACACACACACACACATTTTTGAATAATGCTGTGAATGTCTCTCCCACAGATATCTCACCGTTGCTGTCCCACGTGCCAACTCACCTGTGGGCAGCGCATAAATATGACGTGGGTCTCATCAAGAATTGTCAGCCTGTTGTCATCACACCGCGCTCAGACTTCAGGACCAAAAAACATCAGTACCCACTGAAACAAGAAGCTGTTAATGGAATCAGACCGGTCTTTAACTCTCTATTGAAAGCAGGAGTTATTGTTCCATGTCCTGATTCACCTGTTCGCACGCCTATTTTCCCTGTCAAAAAAATTCGTGATAAGGGGAAACCGGTCGAGTGGCGTTTTGTTCAGGACCTCAAAGCAGTAAATGCAGCGGTTCATGCACGTGCTGCCAACGTACCAAACCCGTACACTATTCTTCAAGGAATTCCTGGGGGGGCACGGTATTTCTCTGTTGTTGATTTGTCTAACGCTTTTTTTCAGTGTTCCAGTGGACAAAGACAGCCCCTTCTGGGTTGCCTTTTTATGTGATGGTAAGGCATACACATTCACACATTTAGGACAAGGATTTGTTGACAGCCCAACCATCTATAACGAAGCACTGAGAGAGAGTCTGGAAAGCTTAACCCTTTCCCCAAGCTCTGCTCTCCTTCAATATGTTGATGACTGCCTGATTGCAAGTCCAACGAAAGCACAGTATGAACAAGACACTATTGCATTATTGTGTCACCTGGCAGCAGAGGGGCACAAAGCTAGTTTAGCTAAATTGCAATTTGTGAAAAAAGAAGTGCATTTTTTGGGTCATGACATTTCAGCGTCAGGGAAAACATTGTCTCCATCTCGGATTGAGGCAATAGTTTCTCTCCCAATACCTGCAACAAAAAAACAAAAACATTTCTAGGAATGTGTTCCTATAAATGTGTTTTTATCCCAAATTATGCTCAGTTAGTTCAACCTTTAGCTGACATAATACATGGTAACAACTTGTCTGCACACAACCGCATCACGTGGACGACCGAGGCGGGTCAGGCGTTTGTAAATCTTAAAAAAGCTTTTCAAAGCCCTCCAACTTTAAGTCTGCCAAACCCTAAACTTCCATTCACTCAGACGGTGAATGAAGGTTTGGGCTGCATGACGTCTGTTCTTTTGCAGCCCCACGGTGACAGGCTCTGGCCTGTGGCCTATATTTGCTCCATTAACATTGTTAGTGCCACATATAGTTTCTCTGATCCTATTGGAACAACGATCTTCACATTTATCTGCAGCACGATATCTGAGGTATCACACATGTCTGCTTGTCACTGTTAGACATTTTACAGTACTTAACCCTGCTTCTCTTGTGCCTACACCAGGAAAGGGAGAGCCGCATGATTGTTTTGGCTGAGTTGCAACACACCTGTGCTCCGCGCCCAGATTTGACTGACACACCGGTGCCAAATTCAGATCTGGTTTTGTATGTGGATGGGTCAGCCTCACGCTGCCCTGACACTGGCCAGGGACAGGTAGGGTTTGCTGTAGTATCAGATGCAGAAACTCTAATTGCTAAATCTCTTCCCAAACACTTCTCTGCGCAGGCTGCTGAACTCATTGCTCTCACTGAAGCATGCAAACTGGCTGAAGGGTCGTCTGTTACAATCTATACGGACTCCAGGTACGCCTTTGGGGTTGTACATGATTTTGGGGCATTGTGGAAACACCGAAACTTCCTCAAATCCGATGGTAAGCCTATCTTGCATCACAGACTGATAGATGACCTTCTGACGGCTAACTTGCTCCCATCACAGATAGGCATATGCAAATGTTCCGCACACACTGGGGCAACTGACGAGGTCTCCAGGGGAAATGCTTGTGCAGACATGGCTGCAAAAGCTGCTGTACGCCTTACCGTGCCACTGGATGACGCGTTAGCTTGCTCCACCGCAGATTTTTCACTTCCAGATTCAGTGGCAGCTATGCAGACACATGCTACATCACAGGAAAAGAATACAGTGGAAAAGTGCAGGGTGCACCTTTAATGAGGGTGTCTGGCAGGGGCCGGATTCAAAAGATTGCCTTTCGCGCCATTTCTTTACACATTTGGCAAAGTTGACACATGGGCGGGATCATGTGTCAAAGGGTGGGATGCTGTCTCTGTTAACACAGACATGGTTCACAAAGGGCTTCACAACATTTGCAGAAAGGGAAAATTTTGTAAAGCGGGCATTTGAGCATATAATGATGGATTTTGTTGAGCTCACACCGTCGGAGGGGAAAAAATGTTGTTTGGTGATGGTTGATATGAAAACAAACTGCTTCAGTGTTAGCAAAAGCTCTAATGACAGAAATCATTCCCAGATGGGGAATATCAAGTCGGTAGTCAAGCAATAATGGCACGTTAAGAACAATAGTACTAATATACATGCAAATGAGGGTAAGAACGCGCAGTAACCTCCGTCCTTTTGAGATTCTTTTCGGCAGACCACCCTGTGTGGGGGTAGAGGCTCCTAAAGCACCCCTTCCCTCCACAGCTCTGTGTGAGCATGATATGTTAGAGTAGGGTGTACAACTGTCTTCTGCTCTCTCTGCCATAAGAATCCAGGTTTCTGCTGCCCTGCCGCACCCAGCTGAAGGACCGCTTCACACGCTGCAGCCAGGAGATGTCGTGGTCGTGAAGAACTTCAGGAGGAAAAACTGGCAATCCCAACGCTGGCAAGGTCCCTTCCAGGTTCTTCTGGTCACCCACACGGCAGTGAAGGTTGCTGAGTGGGCTCCGTGGATCCACGCATCACACTGCAAGAGGGTCCCATCGACAGAGGACGAGCCAGTCCCGCCAGGCGCCCGGAAATCCGTGACCTGACGGCGTTCTGTGTCACCAACAACAACACACACACACACCAGAAACGAGACAGTGGTAAAGACTGACTCCGACGGTGTGTCACGTGCTAGTGGACAAACCTCTGACACCAGAAGAAATCCACGACACCAGAAGCAAGACAGCCTGATCTACAGCCCCGGTACTGCATCGCCCAGCCACCCACACACACACACACAGCACCTTAAAAAAAATATAAAAAAATAAATAAATGGTTTCTTTCTCCTAACAAAGACGACGCATTCTCCTCCAACGTATGACTGGGTTCAATCAGCAAATTTACACGCGATGTAGGGATCAATGACTCATGTTTTGTGTGTTCATCCCCACTCACAGAAACAGGCTTCACCCATTAAACCACTCGTGCTAAACCTAAATAACTCTATTTGTGCACTGACTGCATTTTACCTTAAGAGCTTAATGTAAAATGACGAGTTACGGTAGCAAATTTGTCTCAGGAATTCTTCCGTGGTAGGGTGTAGTAAATAACGCACATAATGTTGATAAAATACATGAAAGTTTGGAAAATCTGACCGCCGTCGTGGTTCAGCAGATTTTTCTCCAACCCTTTGAGCTATGCTTAACATGTTACTTCAGCACCAGATGGGTCTAGGTTCACTGTTAGCAGCTCAGGGGGGGGCCTCTGTCATGTATTAGGTGATCAATGCTGCACATTCATCCCAGACATTGAAGGGAAGGGAATGTAATGGGAAAATTACATTTAACCAATGATTTTCATATTAATTATTCATAATAGGATCTCCAATGCCTCTCAGAGTATATGACTTCTGTATCTGTCATCTGTGTGTTTCTCCTTGATGGAGACAACTGGGTTTGTTATGACTCCACACCATTTCCTTAAAGAATACAAAATTACATAGACAATGATTTTCTTTCAGTAATTGTTCATTTATTAAGTGGTTATTAATTTTAAGTAAATCATTCAAATAGGCCTTCGAAATATGTGTCATTCCTAAAGATATCTCCTAAAAGTAAGTCCTTCAGTGTTGAAGACAGCTGAACATGTTTTGACTCTGCATTTCACTACTGTAAGCAAATGATACCAAAACACAGGCGCCTCCAGAGATAGGCAAAGGGCAGCTTGCCTGAACCTAAGGTTGGAGTCTGAACCAATCTATAGACGAGATGAATCTCTGACTTCTAAGATTGAATGACAACTACAGTCTTTTTTGACGCACTAGACAGATGTATAGGGACAGCTCTGGCTCCTAGAAGTCTGAAGAAGAAGATGAAGTGTGTTGTTTAAGATTAGAAGGTTTTCCAAACATGGCCTGGTTTCTGCTGGGGCAAAAGGGATATAAGGGACTGACATATGTTACGCGAGACACAGAACTGTTGTCACTTTGTAACTCTGATTCATTGTGAATGCTGTTCTTGTCATTTTTGATTGTTCTCTCGAGAAAATAATTAAACCCTTCCACCGAATACCTAAACCTTTAATCCAGTTTGCAGCCTGTCTTTATTTTGTTTCTACAAGGTGTCTTCTTCATCCAAAATTCCTCCCTCGCTGTACAGAAACTTCCACCACATCCAGCAGAAAGGCAACAGGTGTGTTACTTTTCGACTATGATTTATACCATAGCAGTGAAATCATTTTGCCCAGGTTTGATTTCCAGCCACCACAGTTGCATTTACAGGTTTTGAAGCCATATACAACGTTAACATTATATGTTTTACCCAGGTTTCTTCCTTTATTCAGTGATATTTCAATTGTGGGGGTCATGTGGGGATGTAGCTCAGTGGTAGAGCGCATGCTTTACATGTATGAGGACCTGGCATCTCCAGCAGGTATTATGGTAGAGTCTTTAAAAGAGCTGCAAAAGGTATTTCTTCAATACATGCCAGTAAGGGTCTACCATTCAGCAGGTATAGACATTTCACTTCAGACAGTTGCAGCAGCGGATGCTTTGTTAAACATTGGCAATCTAGACATAGACTTAATGCTATAATCATAACAATTAGCAGAGAACGGTTTTGCTCCATCTACCTCTGGGTTATAAGCCCAGCATGCTTCCACTGTACCACTCTGCACTGCTGTTCATGCTCAGGGGCTGGAAAAATCTGGGATTCACATTTTGAGGGAAGAACCAACAGCTTATGGGTTGTAAAGTTAAACATTTGGTTAACCTTGCAACTATCTTTGTGTGAGCTTCCTGATTACTCACACATTGATTATTCACATGTAACACTTGTGATTGGGTGGTGTTTTAAAAAAAGGGCAAAAGGGACCAAGTTGCCTCTTATCATTCTAGTTTGGACACCCAGTGAGGCTTACCGCGATGGTTTGGACTGGGTCGACTAGGGTTTTCTGCTGCTCTCGAGCAGAAGGCGGTACTCACTCTGGTTTCTCTTCCTAATGCACAAGTCTTTCACTTTTTACTAAAGACTTCCTTGAAGGGGAACACCAATGAGTTGAAACTATTTTTGGTGGGCTTTGCTGTTTGGCCGAGCCTTTTGTACTTGTGAAAAACAAATATTCTGTCCTTAACTAGACTCAGATTCTTAACAGCAGCTAAATAATAGAAGCAAGACCCTTGCCCATTTTAATGGGCAGTGGACAGCGACTGAGACAACAGGACTCCCCCCTGACTGTGACTCGGACCGACCAAAAAAATTTGATATGTGGGAAAACAAATTGGCCAGAGACTACGGTACTGGAGACTTAGAGGACTAACACTAGAAGGAAAGGATGTGATCAGGATGGCTGCAGTATCTAAGTAGTAATTGTTTCATGATTGTACTTTTGTTTTTGAATGGTAAATTTGGCTGGAATTTGTAATCAAAAACAGGACCTTTCCCATTTTGACAAACTGTTTTGAACACTCGAGGTAGTTCAGTGAAGTCTTTGGTCTTGGACAGTTACCTTACAATCTAAAACTTTATATCCTATTGTCTCTGGAACAATAGTTGGCAGTTGTCAACCAACACACCCAGAGCTTTCTCGATGAATTTCATCAATCCCTGGGGCTTTGCCACTGAGGAGCTCTTAAACCCGATTTGATAAAACGTTACATCTCTTTTATGGTTCAAATAAAGGAGCATATCAATCAATCAAGCTGCCTCCACGAGGATCCACAGACACAGGCATTGAACTACGATTTGCACTTTGCCCGTGTCTGGTATTACTAATCCAATTGAATAGGTCATGAACACTGCATGTGAACAGGTATAGCACCACTTTTTGAAGCCATATACAACATTAACATTACATATGTCACCCAGGTCTTTTCTCTCATTCAGTAATCTCACAAAAAAAGTTAAAAAAAAGATCTGAGATAGGTGAGGGGATGTAGCTCAGTGGTAGAGCCCATGCTTTGCATGTATGAGGCCCCGGGTTCAATCCCTGGCATCTCCATGTCTCTTCTCTTATTCAGTGATGTCAAAAAAATCTGAAAATCTTCAGGGGATGTAGCAGGAAGAGGGAGTTAGAGGAGTTTTGGGAGTTTGGAGAGAGGGCATGTGACCAAAGTGAGAGCTCTGACACAGGGAGGGATATTCCAGAGGGTGAGAAGGATGAAGAAGCGGGTGAAGAGCATGAAAAAGAGAGTGAGGAAAACGAAACATAAATGGGACAGAGAGAGAGGGACAGCAAGCGGATCCATGTGGATCAATTACTGCACCATCAGGTTTGTGATGAAAAGGTTCTTACTATTTTCAAAGCAGTGCAATTACAATTTCATTGTAGGTCTACTGTGTCCTTAAAAAGTGCTTTCTGCTGTCAAATTCTTTTTTGTGTCAATACGGCTCTGTTTCTTTTTTTAAGTACATACTTGGCCTACATTTTGAAATGCATGCAGGTATACATGCATACAGTGGTGTGCATGCATTTAGGAACCCATGCCTGACGAAAAAGAGGATAAATTCAATAAATGAATATGTCACATTGAACACTTGTTTGGGTTGTCTTTTAAAAACAGGGCACTGTGAGTACAGATATAAATAATAGAGTCAACAAGGTTACCTCTTATCATCTACCTCACCAATCTATGTCATCAGAGCTCCAAGTAACTGAGACAACTCAAAGTCATCACATCAGTTGCCTGACCAGCTATTTAACATTTGGCAGCGATGGGATTTGAACCCACACCTCCAGAGAAACCGGAACATTAATCCAGCAACTTAGACCACTATGCCACACTACCTGAAATCATCTCTTCTGAGTCTGAGTCTGAACAGCCGAGCAGTGGCGCAGAGGACGCGTGCTGGGACCACAACCCAGATGTCAGATTTCCCATGCTTTGTATCAGCATTAAGTCCATTTTCAGTCTGTTGATGCATGATAAAGCATCTGTTGCTGAAGAGTAAACTTAATGGCATGTCAAATGTATTTCATCCTGAAAAAAGGACTACAGCTCTGATTTAATACTGGACCAATGACACAGATCTTGCTGCAGACCTTCAACAGCTAAACACCAATTCCCATACCGGGAGTTGAACCCGGGCCACCTGGGTGAAAACCAGGAATCCTAACCACTAGACCATATGGGACTGACTGCATATTAATAACAGGGATTTCATAAATCAATTCATAGTCTGGCTGGAAACAGGCCTTCTCTTGAACGTGAATGAAGAAGCTTCTTAAGTAAGTTTTATCTTGAAGCTTTTGAGTGTTCTTTAGGTTTTTATCTGCTTTAACTATTACCGGACAGCGGGGGCACGGAGCAGAGCAGAGCGGCCGTTAGGGAGGAATCCTCCTCCGTGTTCAGCTCCTTTTTGAACTGGCGGTAAAAAACTTAACGTCGGAACTTTATGACGAATAGAGAGGTTGACAGGTTGATTTCTGTTAATAACAAACACAACTATAGTCACTAGAAAAATAAAAAAAAAATATATATATATATATATATATATATATATATATATATATATATATATATAAAAAGCCGTCTTGGTTCATCTTTCCACTGTTCCTACAATCACCACTCTGGTCTGGTTGGAAACTAAAGGATCTAAACTAAAAGGATGTTCCTCTTTAACTAAAAGGTCTATCTCTGTAGGGATCCATCCCATAATGTTGTCACACACTTAGAATAATAATCTGAGTCTGTCAGCAGCAACAACACAACCTTTAGTGGACGCTGACTTTACCTTTAAATTAGGAGTTTAAACAGAGACACAACAAGAAGAATAAATCCATCAAATCAAGTCCCCAATAATCAGCATGTGGCCTTGTTTTATTTCAGGTAGTTAGCATGGAGCTGTTCCACATTCCCAGACATTTAAAACAAGTCAATCATTGGCGTTATTCTACCAGTCAGATGAATAAATCAGCTGTTTGCTATTTGAGCTGCTCTGTTTCCTGCTGCTCCATCATTCTTTAGTGTCCTCTGGAAACAGGTTGCTGTCCTTTATGTTTCTTTTGGATGACATTATCAGTGTCTTTGCTTTAGTCTGAAGAAACTCCAACAGATTTAAAACCACATGCAGTCACAGAAAATACAAACAGGGAATAGAAAATATCAGACAAAGAATATGAAATGAAAGGTGCCCAAAGTAGGAAAATATAATGATAATCTACCAAACAATAATTACTGGAGAGCATCCAATTAAACATGGCCGACTTCCAATATGTCAAATTAATGAAGAGAGGAATGTTTTGACATAATACAGATTAATTTTATTTTTATTTGACCTATATTTAACCAGGAACAATCCCATTAAGCTACAGTAACTCTTCTTCCATGGAGTCCTGCCAAGACAGGCAGCAATAAGTTTTATAATACATAAAGGACAGGACAATGGTTCCATACTACACCACAAATCTCTATAGATACTACAAGACATTACACTTAAGCTAATGCATACATACAACTTTAAAACAGATCCCACCGAGATTTAAACTCAGATTGCTGGATTCAGAGTCCAGAGTGCTAACCATTACACCATGGAACCTTTATAAGTATTGCAAGGGTTTGCTAGGCAGTTTCTTTCATAATATCCACATGTTTGATATTGAAGGCACACAACAATCACTATGAACCAAAAATGATTGGCCAACTTAAGTAATTTAATTGGCTAAGCATTCAGAGGATGGAGCTCAGACTATCAGAGCACCACTTAAATTGTAGCATATTTATTGTATTACGCTCCAGTTTTTATGGGTGTTACGGCAGGTATGAGCACTGTAGTTTGCATTTTTATGGATGAAATAAACTTGACATGTTTACTCTTCAGCAGGTGGAAACATTTCACTTCAGACACTTGCAGCAACACACTGGAAACAGAATTGATGCTGACACAAGCATAGTAACTAGCAGAGGATGGTTTCGATCCATCGACCTCTGGGTTATGGGCCCAGCACGCTTCCGCTGCGCCACTCTGCTCAGCTGCTAATGCTCAGGGGCTGGAAAATCTGTGATTCACATTTTGAGGGAAGGTTGAGTTCATTCATCACTATGGCATTCCTGTCTTTCCGAAGGAATTTTCTATTGTTGTTGGTCCTTCAGCTGTTATTGCACTTTTTGAAGGTTTTAATGGAGTCGATGTTCACCCTATACTGTTAAATGTAAAAGAAACAACTTCTGGAAATATTTGTTGTTTGCCACAGGCCAAAAGCAAGAATAAGGCAACTCGTCAACTCTTTCAACAAGACGTTAGGAGTACACCTGCTGCTTTATCGTACTGGTCTTCATACAGTGAGGAAAATAAGTATTTGAACACCCTGCTATTTTGCAAGTTCTCCCACTTAGAAATAATGGACAGGTCTGAAATTGCCATCGTAGGTACAAACGCTAAAGAGGCAAAACGTGGAGAAGATTGCTTTTCTGAAAACTCGAGTTGCTGACCTCAAGCAATACGATGTGATTATCAGCGGCCTGAGAACCAAACAACGGAACTATGCCAGGGTGGCCGCGGA
>CM049375.1:1165326-1180861 GCA_026937815.1 Etheostoma perlongum | reverse complement strand
GACAGGTGTCTTTATGCAGCTAACGACCTCAAACAGATGCATCTAATTTAGGATAATAAATGGAGTGGAGGTGGACATTTTGAAGGCGGGCCAACAGGTCTTTGAGGGTCAGAATTGTAGCTGATAGACAGGTGTTCAAATATTTGCAGCTGTATCATACAAATAAATAGTTAAAAAATCATACATTGTGATTACTTCTTTTTTTTAGATTATGTCTCTCACAGTGCACCTACGATGACAATTTCAGACCCCTCCATGATTTCTAAGTGGGAGAACTTGCAAAATAGCAGGGTGTTGAAATACTTATTTTCCTCACTGTAAAGAAGCCAAGAAAAGATGGAAAAATCTCCAAAAGGCATCAAATGACAGATTAGACATTTGTATAATATGTCACAAAAAGTTTGATTTTATTTCCATCATTTACACTTTTCAAAATAACAGAAAACAAAAAAAAGGTGTGCAAAGGTTTGGGCCCCCTGCAGAGTTAATACCTTGTACTCCCCCCCCCACTGCTCTTTTAAGGTCTATCCATAGATTTACATTATGTTGAGGTCAGGAGATTGTGAAGGCCATGGCAAAACCTTCAGTTCACGCCTCTTGATGTAATCCATCGTGGATTTTGAGGTGTGTATAGGATCATCATCCATTTGTAGAAGCCATCCTGTCTTTAACTTCAGCTTTTTCATAGATGGCATCAAGTTAGCATCCAAAATTTGCTGAAATTTTATTGAATCCATTTTTCCTTCTACTCGTGAAATGTTCCCTGTGCCACTGGCTGCAATACAGCGTGTGTGTGTGTGTGTGTTTGTGTTGTAGGTTTGCGAGCTTTTGGCTAATTCTGGGATTTTTAACCCATGTATAATCATTTGTTTTATTAATTTGATCTTTCTTCTTCTTAAATAAAATGAACTGAGTTGAACTTTGACATTTAGTTTCTTCTTATTTTACAGATTTATTCTTTTTTATGACACTCTAATGACATCATACTTCAGTTTATCACAAACATTCAACATCAACACACATCTGGAGATATGTGGTTTTCTTTGGACAAGAAGGGAAAAAAAACTGAAAAGTAACTACAAACTCCCCTTCAGAAAATGGTATAGTGTTCTGGCGATGTTGTGCGTCCATGTTTGGTTAAAACCTCTGCGCTCTGTATCGACCTCTCTTTCTTTCCCATGAGCTGATGTTTTTGAGGGATAACAGCTGATTCCCATCCATGTTAATGTCTCCCATTCAGTTCGCAGCTCGCCACCACAGGGGTCAGACCGCTCCCACACGTTACACTTCTTCTACTTCTTTTTAATTGCGCCTTGCAACCAGAGAAGAAGAAGCTGCATATGTTGATATGTTGGCACAAAAAAGAAGGTCCAGGTCTGGTGTAGTGGTTATAGCCGGTGTGATTTATTTATTTTTCTTCCTTTCAGTTTTCATTAGTCAAACTTTTTTTTACTCAGTAATGGATAGGATTTGTAATGTAGCAAAATACAATCCTTCACCTTAAAATCAAGTACATTTTCAAAACTACTACTACTTTTAAAAAATACACAACAAAACTGCTCAATACAGTAACGTAAGTAATGTATTTCCTTATTTTCCACCTCTGCCAATACCTCACTGTCAAGTGTGTATTAAATGAACCAAACTGAGTGAACAATGTGAATTTGTATACAGTGGTGTGAAAAAGTGTTTGCCCCCTTCCTCATTTCCTGTTCCTTTGCATGTTTGTCACACTTAAGTGTTTCGGAACATCAAACCAATTTAAACAATAGTCAAGGACAACACAAGTAAACACAAACATTTTTTCATTTGTAAATGAAGGTGTTTATTATTAAAGGAGAAAAAAAATCCAAACCATCATGGCCCTGTGTGAAAAAGTGATTGCCCCCCTTGTTAAAACATACTCTAACTGTGGTTGTCCACACCTGAGTTCAATTTCTCTAGCCACACCCAGGCCTGATTATTGCCACACCTGTTCACAATCAAGGCATCACTTAAATAGGAGCTGCTTGACACAGTAAGGTCCACCAGAAGATCCTTAAAAGCTACACATCATGCCGAGACCCAAAGAAATTCAGGAACAATTGAGAAAGAAAGTAATTGAGATCTATCAATCTGGAAAGGGTTATAAAGCCATTTCCAAAGCTTTGGGAATCCAGCGAACCACAGTGAGAGCCATTATCCACAAATGGCAAAGACATGGAACAGTGGTGAACCTTCCCAGGAGTGGCCGGCCACCCAAAATTACCCCAAGAGCGCAGCGACGACTCATCCAAGAGGTCACAAAAGACCCCACAACAACGTCCAAAGAACTGCAGGCCTCACTTGCCTCAGTTAAGGTCAGCGTTCATGCCTCCACCATCAGGAAAAGACTGGGCAAAAATGGCCTGCATGGCAGAGTTCCAAGGAGAAAACCACTGCTGAGCAAAAAGAACGTCTCGGGTTACATATGTAACCCTTGTTCCCCGAGATAGGGGAACGAGACACTGCGTCGGTTACGACACTATGGGAACGCCTTTAGGCATGACAGGGCTGAATGCGAATGAAAACTACTCCAATCCTATTGGTCCTAGTGAGAACGGTAGCATGTGACGGCATAACCGTAGGGGCATATAAGCACACCGGCACATAGCTCATTAGCTCTTTCTATGAAGCAAGGCACTCCAGGCGGGGCGAGGGGCGGTGAACCGACGCAGTGTCTCGTTCCCCTATCTCGGGGAACAAGGGTTACATATGTAACCCGAGACGTTCCCCTTCGAGGGGAACTCGAACTGCGTCGGTTACGACACTATGGGAACGAGATACCCACTAACCCGCGCCGAAACCCCGCCTGCCCTAGCGTGCAAGCAACCTGCGGGCACGACTAGGAGGAGAGCACCCGGTGCCGGGTGCGGAGGGAAGGTCCAGACTATAGAACCCGAAGAAGGTGTGAGGAGCGGCCCAGCCAGCCGCATCACAAACCCCCTGGAGAGAAGCTCCCGAGAGAGGAGAGCCTTAGAGGCCGCCAAGCCTCTCGTGGAGTGAGCCCGTACAGCCATAGGTGAAGGCAAACCGCGCACCTGACAGGCCAGGGAGATAGTCTGAACGATCCAGTTGCAGATAGTATGTCTGGAAGCAGGGAGCCCAGCCTTGGTTGGCCCGAAACACACCAGCAACTGGACTGACGTCCACCACCGGGAGGACCGCAGAGAGAAGACACTCAGTGCTCTGACAGTGCAGAGCAAATGGAGCCTCCCGTCCTCCGCCGTCACATGAGGTGGAGGATGAAACGCCTGCAGTACCATGGACCCCATAACAGTGGGCTACACCTCGGGAACGAAGCCCGGAACTGGGTGCAGGATGGCCCTCACGTCACCCGGGGCAAACTCCAGGCATCGGGGAGTAACCGAAAGAGTCTGGAGGTCCCCCACCCTCCTCAGAGAAGTGATAGCAAGGAGGAAGGCCATCTACAGGGGCAGGTACCAGGCCACAGCCGACTCCATGGGCTCGAAGGGGGCCACAGCCAAAGCATCGAGAACCACTGCCAGATCCCAAATGGGAACCCTAGGGCGAGCCGCATGTCCCATCCTCCGGGCCCACGAAGGAACCGCATGACCAGGGGAAGCCCCCCCAGAGCCATCCCACGAAGGGGCGTGGAAAGCTGAGATGGCAGCCACGTAAACCTTGAGGCGGATGGGGAAAGGCCCGCAGAGAAGCGGTCCTGCAGAAACTCCAGCACCTGAACCACCGGGCAGGAATCCGGGTCCACCATGCGTCCTCTGCACCAAGCAGAGAAGACGGTCCACTTCAGGCCATACATCCTCCGTGTAGATGGGGCCCTGGAGCCGAGGAGAGTCTCGACTGCTCCTGCCGTCAGGCCCGCCTCTAGGTACCGCGCCCCCTCAGGGGCCAGACCCACAGCTGCCACAGGGCGGGGCAAGGGTGAAGAACCCGGCCTCCTGCCTGGGACAGCAGGTCCCTCCCCAGAGGGACTTGCCATGGCGGACCGTCCAGGAGCGCCATCAGGTCCTCGGACCTAATGGCGGACACCCTCTCAACGGACCTACTCCAGGATCCCCGGGAGCGCACAGACACGGCCACGGCCACCTCCGCGCCATGGCGTCCAGCCCTAGCAGGGCCAGGGGCGTCAGGGAGAACCATAGAGGACAGAGCGTAGTCTCCTGAGACGCAACAAGTCCACATCTATAGGTCCAAACCTTCCGCACAAGGACTCCACCACCTCGGGGTGGAGCTGCCATTCCCCAGGCCTCAGCCCCAGTCTCGACAGCAGGTCCGCACCCTGACCCTGAAGCCCAGGGAGAACACCGCCCTGAGAGAGAGCAGTCTCCGCAGGGACCACAGGTGGATCCGATGCGCCAGTCTGCAGAGAGGGCGCAAGCGCAGACCCCCTGATGAGTCAGAGAGGCCACCACAGCCGTATCGTCGGACCTGACAAGCACATGGTGACCCAGGAGTAAAGGCAGGAAGCTCCTCAGAGCCCGGAACACGGCCAGCATCTCAAGGCAATTGAGGCGCCACGACGAGTGATGGTCCTGCCAAACACCCCTCGCAGACCGGTCGTCCATGACCGCTCCCCACCCGGTGAGGGAAGCGTCCGTCGAAACAATACATGGACAGGGCGCCCCCATCGCGGGTCCTTGGGACAGGAACCAAGGCGTCGCCCACACCGATAGGGCACGAAGACATTTGTGCGTAACCCATATCAGGCGGAACGGGTTTCCCCTCGGGGGAGAATCCCTTGGATTTCAGCCACCACCGCAGGGCCCTCATGTGCAGAAGACCAGAAGGTAACACGCTGGAAGCAGCCGCCATGAGGCCCAACCCCCTTCGGAAGTGTTCCACTGTGATGGCGCGGCCCAGCCTCACACTCCACACCGTGGCCAGAACGGACTCGACACGAGCCGGAGACGGATGTGCCAGCAGTGTCAACAAGTCCCACACCACCCCAAGAATACAGTCCTTTGGGCGGGTGCCAGCACACTATACACCTCGTTGAGCCTCAGCCCCAACGAAGAAGACGCGGCGAGGGCGACATCTCGATGCCGAACCGCCATCCCCCGAGACTGAGCCAGGATGAGCCAGCGGTCGATGTAATACAGGACCCGGATGCCCTGGAGCAACAAAGGGGCCAGTGCCGCATCCATACACTCGGTGAAAGTGCGAGGGGGAGAGTGCTAGGCCAAAGGGAAGGACGAACGGAGACGCGAAAGCACGCGTCCCTCAGATCTATGGTGGCAAACCAGTCCCTGGACTGGATGCGACACACGAGGGCAGGGATGGTGAGCATCCAAAACCTGTATCTCCTCAGAGACCGGCTCAGAACCCGCAGATCCAGGATAGGGCGCAGGCCCCCGTCCGTCTCGGGAACGATGAAGCACCGGTTGTAGAAACCGGACCCGCTGGCCAGCGGGGGAACGAGCACCTCGGCCCCCTTCTCCAGCAGCGAGCGCACTTCTTGTCCCAGCACCAGGCCCTGGCCTGGGCACACCACAGTCCGGACCACCCCAATAAAGCCGGGGGAGGCGGACCTGGAACTGCAGCCAGTACCCTCCGACAACGGTGAGCAGAACCCACGGGGAAATGTTCACCAAGCCACGCCAAGCCACCGCGAAATCCGCCAGCGGAAGCAACCCCTCAGGGCTGGAAGCCGGTGCGCCAATCTCGGACGAACTGACGCGGGCCGCCTGGAAAACCCGCCAATGATCCGCAGTCCGGGAGCATAACCTCCGGCCCACTGCCACCCCTCGGGGCAGGCAGAGCGGAGAAGGTCCAGCGACGGCCAGCGCGTCGCGAGCGCCATGGCGGCGGGACAACAACGCTAGCGGCCGTCCAGTAGGGGACCTCAGTCGGCCTCTGGGGCAAAACACACAGCCCCTTGCCGTGACCGGACGACGGCTCTCAGGCGCGACCTGCCGGGAGCCAAACCTCCGGCCCACTGCCACCCCTTGGGGTAGGCAGAGTGGAGAAAGTCCGGCGGCAAGCGCATCCCGCGCCACGGCGGCGGGACAACAGCGCTAGCAGCCGTCCTGGAGGGGACCTCAGTCGGCCTCCGGGGAAAAACACAGCCACATGGCCTTGCCCCGCCGTGACTGGACGACGGCTCGCAGACCCAACCTGCTGGGGAGGGGAGCGCGGGAGAGTTGGCCTGCGTCCCAAGCCGCTCGAGGGGACCACAAGAAGCCACACACCGCCCCTGGCTCCGCCGGTGGGAGCCGGTATTGCGCAGCTCCGCCATCTCCTCCTCAGAGGTGCTCCTACTCTGGTCCATCTCCAGCAGCAGGTCCGCCTGGCAGGCTCAAAAAAACGCCATGGTGTGCAGGCCCTCTCCAGCCTGGCCTGCCGCCAGAAAAGCTGTACCCACCAGCGTGGAAGTCACACGACACGGGCCGGCCGGCAGAAAGATGACGCGTCAGCTGAGGAGAGAGGTAACCCGCCAGAGGGGGCCTCAACCCGGCATCGTCCCGTAGCCTCGCGGTCCCTGATCCCCACCACATTGCTATACTCCAGCAGCTGGGGAGTAGAAAGCCAGGCGGAGAAAGGCTTATACCAAGACTTACACAAAACATTGTGCAAGTCCGGGAAAAAAAGCAGGATCGGCGGGGGAGCAGGCGGCTCCGCAGGAAGCGATCATCCAGTCTGCCACTGGTGTTAAGCTCCCTGACAGCCTGTGGCCAATCCAGACCGAGTTTAGCCACAGCTCGCGTCACCACTTCCAGCAGCTCATCATAAGCCGGCGCTCTCGGCGCTCTTCTGATGACGTCGGCCCGACACCCGGAAGTCCCCTCACACCTCCCCGATGCACGCTGAGCTCCTCAGAGCCAGGGAGCAACCGCTTCGTCGGTCAGCGTCCCCGAACAGAAGAAGCCGAGAAGCCGGCTAGGGGAGACAGAATCGGCAGACGAAGGACGAGACGGGGAATGAGCCGTCTCGGAATCCTCCAGCAGACCTCGCCGCGATCCCCATGACCGGGACCGCGAGCCGCCTCAGCGACCGCGGGGCCCGGGCCACGGGGAGAGCGTATCTGGCCGTCTGCGGAAAAGAGGGCCATGCGGGACCTCAGTACCCGCACGGGTAGGGCCTCGCAATGGACACAAACAGCCCCCTCGAGAGCCGCCGTGGCGTGCGACCGGGCCCAGACAAGCAACACACAGCTCATGAGAGTCTCCTACCGTGATGAAACGCGGGCAGGGAGACACACATCTGTGGAACTGGTTAACTGCTCGGACATACTGTCAACTTCCAGGTGAGTAGGATACACGGAATCATTCAAACACAACATCAACCAACGTGCCTGCTGAATAGAAAAAAGCTAATGAGCTATGTGCCGGTGTGCTTATATGCCCCTACGGTTATGCCGTCACATGCTACCGTTCTCACTAGGACCAATAGGATTGGAGTAGTTTTCATTCGCATTCAGCCCTGTCATGCCTAAAGGCGTTCCCATAGTGTCGTAACCGACGCAGTTCGAGTTCCCCTCGAAGGGGAACATCAAAGCTCGTCTCAATTTCTCCAGAACACATCTTGATGATCCCCAAGACTTTTGGGACAACATTCTGTGGACCGATGAGACAAAAGTGGAACTCTTTGGAAGGTGTGTGTCCAAGTATATCTGGCGTAGAAGGAACACTGCATTTAATAAAAAGAACATTATACCAACAGTAAAATATGGTGGTGGTAGTGTGATGGTCTGTGGCTGTTTTGCTTTTATTTTTATTTTTATAAGAATTTTATTGAAGTTTATACAAAATACATGTTATACGATTTACAAAATACATATTATCATACATTAGAGAGCAACATTAAGACCACCAATCAGCAAGTTACAAAACATGACAAATTACATTATAAAGTGCAACTAGTAGTTAAAGTGCATTTGTTAAAGTGCATGTGCTAAAGTGCAAAGAACAGAGTAAAGTGCAAAAGAGTACAAAGCATTACAGATCGATAATGTCCCAAGGCAGGAGGTGATTTTTATCCAGGGCTTTTCTTCTCCTAAGCTCAGTGAGTACCTGCTTACAAACTTCATCGCTGGTTATGGTTATCTGTTTTATAGTCATACAGCACCTGGTCCGCCATAGTTTGAGATACACTATACATTTTATAATTTGTAAAAGTTCTCTGTCTCTCTCTAACACACTCTGGTCCATTATACAGTACATTACACTTTTATAAGACACATTAAATTTCACACCACACACTTTAAGTTTGTCCCAGACTTCCTGTGCTCTAAAACAATCTATCAGGAGATGCTGTTGTGTCTCATCATCGTTGCATGTGTTCATAGGACATATTTTGGTTTTCACATAGCAACTCCAAGACACAACAGCTCTCACTGGAAGTCTGTTAACAGACATCAGCCACCTCATGTCTCGGATGCTCTCTGAGAGGTTCTTATTTTTTAAAAATTTTAGGAGCAGGGTCCCTTCATTGTGGGTCAAATGTTTATATTTGATATACCCGCCATATTTAAAATCATTAATCTTTTTAAAAATCATTTTACTTGGGAGGCCGTTCCAATCAATTTTAAGTTTCCAATATTCATTTATAAAATCACCATAATTAATCATATATTCTGGTCCCTGTCTTGCTCGGCCTCTCCTCTTCCTCCACCTGGAGGAGTCCCCGACCCAGAGAGCATTCCTCGACAACGCAGCTGATACATTTTTTACAAAGGAAATATATAATTTTATTCCCATATCCACTGCCCCCAGCCCCCAATATTCTCTGCTTTTATATAAAATCTCTCTTTTTGTAACTTCTCTCGTTGTGCCCCATACCAGATACCCCATACCAGTTTCTTTCACTACAGTTGTTGTTACAGATTGTTAAACCCAGGATTTTAATCTCATCCTTTACTTTGATGTTAATATCACGTTTTGCATGTTTCGATCCAATCCAAACACCTTCTGTTTTATTATGATTTAGCTTTGCACCTGAAGCCAGCTAATATAAACTTAAATGAGTAATTAAAATATCCATCTCCATCTGATTTTTTATTACAACGGTGACGTCATCAGCATATGCCATGGTGGTGACTTTGGGCGCGAGCCCGACGTGCGTGACGGATATGAGGCAGTCAGAGTTGATTGTCTTAATCAGGGGGCTGATGGCCAGGATGTATAAAGCTGCACTCAGGGGGGCAGCCCTGCTTCACCCCCCTCTCCACGTTAAAGGGCTCAGTTAAAACTCCGTTTACATTAATACAGACATTTGATTTAATATACAGACACTTGATTAAATGAATAAAAGGTTCAGGGAACCCATAATGTTTCATTATTGCCCATAAATAATCTCTAGAAATATAATCAAAAGCTTTCGTATGATCCAGCCCGATTATATAAAAGTCTTTTCTCCCTGGTTTATTTATCATTTCTCTCAATGTGCAGAGGTTGTCCCACATCAAACGGCCTTTTATGGCACACATTTGCTCTCTCTCTATCAGTTCATCTAATATATTATTCATTCTATTCATAATTACTTTGGCTAGTATTTTATAATCAGTATTCATTATAGTCAAATGTCTGTAATTGTTGATGTCATTTTCATCATCTTTTTTATACAATAAACACATTACACCCTGATAAAATGATTCCCCCATGCAGCCTCTGTTCAGCCCTTCAATATACATCTCCGTCAGGACATTGATTACTTCATCGATATTTAACTGATAAAACTCTGCAGACAGGCCGTCGGGGCCGGGGCTTTTACCGACATTAAGTTGTTTGATGGCCTGAACAACTTCTTCTTTTCTGATATTTCCCCCGAGCTCTGAGAAGTCCAGAGAGCTGCATGAGGGAACTTTATCTAATAAAATATTTATACAGCCAGTGTCTATTTCTATTTGTTTAAATGCATCAGCACATAATTCTCTGATCACTTTTCGTTTTTCATTTTCTTCAGACACCACTACACCATCCTGTTTCTTTATAGATTT
Organism: Etheostoma perlongum; assembly: GCA_026937815.1. Taxonomy (NCBI): domain Eukaryota; kingdom Metazoa; phylum Chordata; class Actinopteri; order Perciformes; family Percidae; genus Etheostoma; species Etheostoma perlongum. The sequence goes on along the minus strand of CM049375.1, from coordinate 1,170,927 downwards.
AATAAATTTACTTTGAATTTGCTGTCGTCCAGATTTAAGGGCGTGTATTAAATTACCTCTGTTATCAGTGTTTGTTTGTTTATAAATATTATATAATATTTCATAATTAAAGTTATCTATCTGTGCTTTAATTTCCGACATGATTTCATTTTCAGAATTTGATCTTTTCTTCATCTGTTTTAAATTAACATATCGCTCCATCAAGGCATTATATTCTATGTTTTTAATCTTATTTATTTCTCGACATTTGAATCTAAAATAATCTTTTAACCTCAGTTTTAATAATTCCCATAATTCTATATTAGATTTAGTTAGACATTTTAATTGTAATGTTTTATGGATTTCTAGTTTTAATTCTATTAATAAGTCCGAATTCTTCAGACACTGGGAGTTTAACTTCCAGAAGCCTCTGGTTTCTGAGGACCCAGAGGATAAAACGGTGTGAACTAGGAGATGATCAGAGAATTCATTCAGTACTGTCCCATACTTTTGGATTTTAAAGTGATTAGAGACATATATTCTGTCTATTCGGGTCTTTGTCTTCTGGTCAAACCGAGTAAACTGGACCCCGACAGGATGAATACAGTGACACACATCTATTAATTGGGCTTCTTCACAAATTTCTTTTAAAAGCTTCCCTTCAGACGATAATTTATAAGTATTGGGACTTACTATATCATCTTCATTGGTGACTGTATTGAAGTCACCACACAAAATCAATTTATAACCAACTGTTAAAAGCTCTCTAAGTCTTTTAAACAATTGAGTTTTTTTAACTCTTTCCGGGGCAGTGTACACATTGATAACGCAATATTTTTCCCCTCTATAATAAAAATCAATCATGAGTAATCTACCTGGTATTATATCTCTTCTACGTATTATAACAACATCACAGGTTTTAAAAAATATCCCAACACCATCAGCTCTGCTCTCTCCAATAGAGATGACACTCTGCCCTTTACTCCACAACATCTGTAACATCATTATAGGTGTTCAGTCTAAGCTCCTAAGTACATAAGATGTCAAAATCAGTGTCTACAAGATATTTCAATTTTGTTTCTCTGAATTTACTCGACTGGATGCCGCGTGCATTCCAGGTGGATATTTTAAGACAGGTCATAATGTTTTAGAGAGAGCTGAGCCTATGGTGTAGGTTTATCATCCAAACGTTTACAATCTTTTTTATGGGGTGTATCAAGATAACGCTTTTTCTTTCTTTTAACCACCTCAAAGGGAGGTTCACATTGGGACTCTGGAGGAGGAAACTCCGGCGTAGGGGAGAACGAGCCAGAGTTACTGACCCCAGAGACAATGTCAGCTTTATCAACGGAGAGCAGCGGGGTGCTAGCTACTCGTTGGCCGGCTGTCAGTCCAGTGGAGCTAAAGTCAGAGCTGGGACTCTCACTCGCGCTTTCATAGCTCTGCTCATTGTCCTCATATTCATCACTATCGTCACTCATACTAACAATGCCACTAATTTTCAACTCATTCTCACCTGATTGACGGGGAGCCACAGAAGGGGCGACCCTGGTCTGTAGGGTGGGAGGTTGACAGGGGTGCTGCTGATGCCTTGGTCTTCCAGGCTGCTGGGTAGCCGGATGTTGCTGCTTCTCACCGGGCTGCAGGGTAGCTGGGTGTTGCTGCTTCTCACCAGGCTGCAGGGTAGCTGGATGTTGCTGCTTCTCACCAGGCTGCAGGGTAGCTGGGTGTTGCTGCTTCTCACCAGGCTGCAGGGTAGCTGGATGTTGCTGCTTCTCACCAGGCTGCAGGGTAGCTGGATGTTGCTGCTTCTCACCGGGCTGCAGGGTAGCTGGATGTTGCTGCCTCTCACCAGGACGCCGGGCCGCTGGATGTTGCTGCTTCTCACCGGGCTGCAGGGTAGCTGGATGTTGCTGCTTCTCACCGGGCTGCAGGGTAGCTGGATGTTGCTGCCTCTCATCAGGATGCCGAGCCGCTGGATGTTGCTGCTTCTCACCAAGGTGCTGGCTCACTGGCTGCCCCTGCGGACCTCCGGGCTGTTGGTGTGGTCCTCGCTGGGGCCCACCGCGGGGAGGAGGAGCGGTGGAATCTCCTTGTTGAGTAAAGCCCTTGGTCCTGTTTGCGAATGATTTCGGACAACTAAAAAAGGTATGTCCTTTCTCACCGCACAGGGAGCACACACTCTCACTCTGGCAGCTGTTAGCTTTGTGGCCCAGATTCCCACAACGCCAACATTTTATTGTGGGGCAATCCTTCACTTGATGGTCGGCAGATTGACAAATAAAACACTTTGTGGCTTGGCCAGTATAGATAATCCGACCATTATATGGACCCAGAGATATGGAATTTGGGATTTGCACAAAGTTACCGGCGGTGTCCATTTGCATGCAAACTTTATATTTTCGCACGCCGTACCATATGTCATATTTGTCCAATGGTTTGTAGACTGGCTGAAGTATTTCACAGTATCTTTTCAGGTAGAGCTCTATGTCTTGATCAGAGACTACCTGTCCAGAATTTAACCACAATGGTCAAAGTGTCTATAGATACCGATCACTCCACACTCCAGTCTTGCCATTTTTCCTCATTAGTTTTTGCAGCTGCAATTTCCAAGAAACGCCGAAGAGGGGCCTCCTGGTAGAAAACCAGTTCAAAGTCCTTTTTGTTAGGTAGTCCAATAAAAGAATATATATCCGTAGGACTCACCCATGAAGACTCAAATAAAAGCTGTTCTGCCACAAATTCACGGTTAGGGACAAGGCCGCTTCCGACAAATTTTAGTCTAGCCCAATGTTGGCCAAATTTAGCCGCATATGTAGCTGACTGGGGTGCCATAACAGGTGCACGTAAATGCGGACAAAGGGAAAAGAGTTTAAAAGCTCAATCTTTCAATCCCGCCCTTGCCTCTTCCGCACCTGTTTTGCCCCGTCCAGACATTTTTAGATGTTCTCGTAAGTTATGACTCAGAGAAGTGTTTCCCGCCTTTACCCCTTCCGGACATTTTGGGTTGTATCGATGATGAGACCGTCGAAACGACTTGCTTTTTCCCACATCCTCTGAACACTTAGCTAACTAAATGACTTAAGTTGGCCAATAATTGTTGCTTTTTCATCTTCGTTGTGATTGTTGTGTGCCTTCAATATCATACATGTGGATACTATGAAAGAAACTGCCAAGCAAACACTTGCAACACTTTTAAAGGATCCATGGTGTAATGGTTAGCACTCTGGACTCTGAGAATCTGAGATCAAATCACAGTGGAACCTGTTTTTAAGTTGTATGTATGCATTAGCTTAAGTTAAGTGTAATGTCTTGTGTGTGTTGTAGTATCTATAGAGATTTGTGGTGTAGTATGTAACCATTGTCCTGTCTTTTATGTATTATGAAACTTATTGCCGCCTGTCTTGGCAGGACTCCCTGGAAGAAGAGTTACTGTAGCTCAATGGGATTGTTCCTTGTTAAATAAAGGTTCTGCTCTCCAGTTATTGTTGTTTGGTAGATTAACATTATATTTTCCTACTTTGGGGACTTTTCATTTCATATTCTTTGTCTGATATTTTCTATTCCCTGTTTGTATTTTCTGTGACTGCATGTGGTTTTAAATCTGTTGGAGTTTCTTCAGACTAAAACAAAGACACTGATGATGTCATCCAAAAGAAACATAAAGGACAGCAGCCTGTTTCCAGAGGACACTAAAGAATGATGGAGCAGCAGGAAACAGAGCAGCTCAAATAGCAAACAGCTGATTTATTCATCTGACTCGTAGTATAACGCCAATGATTGACTTGTTTTAAATGTCTGGGAATGTGGAACAGCTCCATGGTAACTAACTGAAATAAAACAAGGCCACATGCTGATTATTGGGGACTTGATTTGATGGATTTATTCTTCCTGTTGTGTCTCTGTTTAAACTCCTAATTTAAAGGTAAAGTCAGCGTCCACTAAAGGTTGTGTTGTTGCTGCTGACAGGCTAAAATTTTTATTCTAAGTGTGTGACAACATTATGGGATGGATCCCTACAGAGATAGACATTTTAGTTAAAGACTATAGTTGTGTTTGTTATTAACAGAACATCCTTTTAGTTTTCCAGAGACTCCTTTTACGTAGTCCCATATGGTCCAGGACCAGAGGTGGTTCAACTCCCGATTAGCTGAATGTCTGGAGGAACAGTGGAAAGAAATGAATCAAGACGACCTCAGCTTTGAGCATCCATATATATATTTTGTCAGTTCTTTCTATTGACTATAGTTGTGTTTGTTATTAACAGAAATCAACCTGTCAACAAGAAGACAGACCACTTGCCAATTCTACCAGGAATCGCGAGCGTAGCCTGCAGGCAATGTTCCACTTGGACAGCATGTTTGGGTGAAAAAATCTTGTCAATAGCGCTGAGCGACCAGTTGATCAATTCCATGTTGAATATTTCAGGAAAACAGCAGGCAGGGAACAAAGAGAAAAGGAGAAAAAGTTCCACAAGACAAGCTAGACAGACAGGGAAGGAGCCAAGCTGAGATAAGAGGGGAGAGGAGGAAAAACACGACTGCTCTCACCAGAAGCAGGAAGAAGTCTACAGAATATTCTGTAGACATGTGAAAAGACATCAGCACATGGCAAACTATAGGTTTGCATGTGGAAAATGAGCAATGTTACACTTCCTTTAAACATTTTGCTGCATTTAAATCCCACATGCACAGGAACCACAAACACATCCACATATAGCTGTATTTAAAGATGACTGCTCTTGATTATGAACATTTTAAACCTGTTTTTTTTTAAGATTCTTCTTAAGGATCAACCCAGATGAGGCTATCAAGAGCACTGCTAAAGTGGGTACAGTGGGACATACTGTGGGACAAGTTGTCCAAAGAAAGGCGACAAGCATCAGCTCCAGAGTCCCCACCTTCCTCCAACGGCTCACTGAATTTGAGTGGAAGACATCAAACTTGGTAAGCATTTTCTTGTGTGATGTAATATAGTTAACATCAGAAAAATAATTACTCAGTACAATGAAGTAGTGCAGCTACGTACCCTGCCTGCTACAACATCGACACAACTAAATCATCTGGTATTTACCACTTGTGTAAGCAGAGGTCACAGTTATTCAGCAAAAGCTACAAAGTGTTGTTTTAATTTTAAGTTTTCTTAGGAAGAAAACTTTAGAGGAAGAGGAAGCTCCTTAGTTAGATCAGTTTTGTGAAACAGCTCCGAAATCACCATCACCAAACCCATCGACAGACAGCAAAAGAAAGTAGAAAGAACCTTTGAATTATCTGGGGAGGAAAACCCCTGTAAAACTACTACTACTGGTGACTTATTTTGTATACTGTCATATTCTGTTTTTGCACAAGTTGTAAGTCTGTTAACAGTTTAGATGAGATAAACTCATGAGTATTTCTCTGCTTCTCATACAGTCCAGTATGGACACCCAAAATGTTCAATTCATTTTGAGAGTCAATTCAAATGGTAACTACATTGTTCAGACGTGTATCTCCTCTGAATGCTGCCCAGTGTTTGGCGCATATTTAGACATCGTTTTAGCATCGCTTGTATGTCAATTTTCTGTTCTTTTGCACTTTCAGAGTTAAAAAATATCTTGTTCCTGATATTTGTACCTGAAAATAA
>CM049375.1:1143262-1164826 GCA_026937815.1 Etheostoma perlongum | reverse complement strand
CTCGTTACTTTCCATTAGAAGCTGCTGCTCATTGGGTGAAACATATGGCGCATGCGTCTTCTCCATCTCTGCATCAGTAAATCTGTGATCGATACCGTGGTCTATTTGAGAAAGCCGTGAACGTGCACTTATCCCAGCTATCTACACCTGGCTTGACATAGCTTCACCTGTTCATCCTGGCTCGGCAAACGTGCAACCGTTTAAGCCGCGATGAGCGGATCCCACTAAGTCACGCTGCGCTTTTTCATTTATCCTGGATATCTTTATTCTACTTTCGTGCAATAGGCCCCAGGTGGTTGGAGACAGGAGGTCACCTCCTAGTATGAAGCAATCGGCTCCTTTCCATTTGTTAAATGCCAGACTTGACCTGATCAATTCTTTAGAGTCGAAGGAAGACAGGGGGAAGGTGAGAGACAATAGGGCCGGTCTTGACCTCTTCAGAGATAATGCATATTTTTCTAACCTAACATACACAGAATGTTGAATGAGAAGGTGGTTCCATGTGTTTTCAAAACATTGTTTTTAACTTTTTACAACTCAACTTTGGTGTGAAAATAGTATAAATGTTACTGAAAACAATGTCTTGTCTAGAATTACATGAACATAAAAATACAACCAAAAATGTAAACATCAGCTGCAAAAGTTGTAAGAAACAAACATGATTTTACAAGCAATTTATTTTCTTTGACTCTGACCTCATCTAACTCCTTATCTTGTAAAAAAATTATTTTCTTTAACATAACTGTCACTCTTATGACTGATTTTACTCAGTGATTAGTGACTAACATATGAAACAAATAAAAATCTTAAAATCTCTAAATCAAAGAATAGCATATCAACATAAACATGTATAATCAAAAGAAAACAGATAAAACCCTAACTAAATTTAACTTTCTAATCCAAATCTGCACAAGTAACCTAATCTCAACTTTGTAATGCAATAAGATGGTTTGAAATCTCTCTTAAAAACTTTCAAACTTTCAAAAATCTGGACTTCCTTGTTCAGTATCGTCTAATCTGGAAACAAAGTCTCTGGGGACAAAAACTCAGATCGTTGCTGGTTCATTGTTAGGCAGCAGTATGCCACGGCAGAAGGCCACGGCACTCCCATGATGTCACATTTGTGTGCCTGCTGTAAAGAGTCCTTACCCTCCTTTTACTGAAGGATTGGCTGAATATTCTTTACCAGTTGGAAGGAAGGTGACTGAACGCAACACCCTCCACCCTCGCAACCTTATATCAACACCCTCTTTTTCCCTCCTTTTCTGAAAGATAATTTGTTTAAGAAAGATCCAGACGGAAAGATGATGCCGCTATGCTTAGCGTGCCCCTGAGTGGGACTCATCATGGAATCAGGAGCCTCCCCTCACGTCCAACACCTGGTGTGGATGTCATCGCAGATGTATCTGGGAAAACATCGGAATGGACCAGCTGGGTGTGCCTCCAGTCTAGCGCCTGCATGGATTGATCTGGTCAGCATCAGTCAGCTTCAGAAAGGGCACTCCAGTTTCCAGTAGCAGTGTCAGGAGCCACCGCAGGAAGTCAGCAACAGCAACGCTCCATGCTATCTGTTGGCGTCTGGTCAGCTGCTTGTTGGCCCCCTGCTGGACTCTTGATCCCATACAGTGTGGGTTGTCCTCATAGACTGTTATGGGTGTCCTTCACTGCAGCGCTGGTAGTCAACAGCACCCAGAATGAACTTGTTCCACCTGGATCTGGATTTGGATTCCTTGAACAGCTGAAGCCATCATGGAGGACCAGTCTCCATCACCAGGAGTCTGGGCTGCCTTCACCTGTGACTAAATGGCTTTGACAGTCATATTAGTATTTCATTCTGGGAGGAAAGAACTGTGATATGAGTTTGTCTTTGATCTGTCCATTAATTTCTCATGGAGGGAGAAATGTTTTCTTTTGTCTTTAACACAATGGACAAAAACTTCAGTCCCAAACAAAAAAAAATGAAATTACCCATCCAAAATCATCAGTCCATTGTAAATATACGGAAATATTCAACGTTTGGCAGGCATTTTGCCCTATTACAGAACTGATGGACTGATGGTTCAGAGTTGACACATTTTCATACATTTTCAACTGCTAGCTGTTCATTCATGCATTTTCTGAGAAACTCCAATCACACTTCACAACGTTCCACATCAACCATTCAACCAACTTTAATTTTTCAACTGTTTCTCACAAACTATCAAGCCAGCCATTCTGTGTAGCGTTTCAACATACCATATTCATACCGCAATCTCATCAGAAATTGAACTCTCACAGTTCAATTTCATCTTTTTCAACAAATAATTCTTATTAAAATGTTGAGTTATGAGTTAATCTATTGGGGTGTTTAAAAATAAAATTTTCTAAAAGAGATGAAAATCTAACCTACGTGTGGGTATTTATAAAATAAAAATGGTACTAAGTGAAAAAAATGAAACAAAGGAAAACCAGAAATGTTACCAAAAATAAACTGTCCAGATTAAGAGGTGGAAAGAAAATACTTAAAGTCCATGTTACAGGTTTAATTTTACAACGAATTTGTGCAATTTGCTTGTTGGTAGTAAATATTTGAACTGTTATCCATTGTTTTTGATGGTGTTGGATATCGCAAAACTGAATATATATAGAAAAATGGGAACAATTTTACAGTGTTTCATTTTCCCCCACAATGCATTGCATGACGTCACGCTGGGGGAGATAACAGAGCAGCCTGCGTTGTATTTACCACTGGTCTGGCCTAATGTGGCTTCTGGTCTTTTAATATTAACAGTCTATGGTCTCGATCAAGTCCATGTGACTTTATTATATTTATAATAATATTGGAGGGAAAGTGAAACACAGCTTAGACGGGGGTGTTGTTCGGCTTTTCACAAGTTTAGACTGCTAGCTAACGCTACGCCGCCGGACGTTAGCACAACAGCGTTAGCCTAGCCTGCTAGGTAAATATTACGACTGCCTTTGGTTTTGCCTATATATGCGTCCATGCTGTCAACATCATACATGTGGCATTAGTGCACCTGTTGTACCATAATTGTATTGAACAAAATAGTAAGCTTCGCTCCTACGAGATTGGGGAAGGGGGGGGGGTTGTTACGTTACACACAAAGCTAACTGGCTATAGTTAGCCTGTACAGATGCTAGCGGATATAGCTAACGTCGCGTAGCCAGCCAGCAACTTCGGCAGTAGAGTTTCGGTAAGCTAACACGACCGCGTTGTCGCCCTCAATCAACCTGCAGTGATGTTTGAAATATAAACAATTAAAATACTGGTGCGTGCTGGTTGGGGAGGACCATGATCCTGTCTGAAATGTCACAAACGGATTTAGGCATCTTCAGATCAGCTAATCGCGGGGCTCGCTCCCGACCGGGCGGCGCTCCCGACCGGGCGCGCTCGCTCCCCGACCGGCGGCAGGCTCGCCTACAGCACCCGCTCTCCACCGCAGCTTCGCCGCCACACACACAAGCACCGGCCAAACAGCGACATGTTTTCACCGGAGGAAGAGGTAAGCACTTAGAAATAACACTGGGGATGCCTTCTATTACTATATCTAGATAAGTGTACCAGTACTTATCTGAACTAACGACAGGATCCCTGTCACTATATCGAAAGAAAACGTTGACGTTCACTCGGTGCTATTCACTGACAGTAAAAAGTAAAGTCATTGTATGCACTGCTGCGTTGCTAAAATAAAGGAGATAAATGAAGAAGACTTCCCCACAATCTTGACAATTCCTCATTTGCCCTCTCACGTCTGGTAGGTTCGTAATTATTCGGCTGCTGGCCTCCCCTCCTCTTCCTCCTCCCAGTCAGTCACCGTAGTTCTAGTGCTAGGCTGAGACTTAACTCCCCACGATGACGTCATCGCCGAATTCACTTCATAAACCCGCGAACACCAAAAATGACCAAAAACTAACTTTTAACACTATTTGGAGACATTTTTAAAAATGATATACATATCTTGAGTGTTTTTTGTACCCAATAATCAACAGTGGTGGTTAACTTGCAACATGGGCTTTAATGTTATATAGGCTATTTTATGAAACCGTGCTGAATAGTAGACACATTGTTATGGTTGGGCTCCGGCTGGCCGTGATTTTTTGTTTTCTATCTGACTTTTCTGTTGGCTTGCCCTGTTTGTCGCTGCTGAATTCTTTTTTTACTCTCCCTCCTGCTGATGCCAGCTGACCGAGCACACCTGAGTCTCATATTACAATCACCTGCCTTCCATCTTCAATCAAGAACAGTATTTCAACCCCAGCTCTTAAACCATCTTTGCTTGATCGTTGCTCCAGTCACCCTGGTGATGCGTACAGCAAGCTTTCCTAAGAACTATAGATATTTACCCTGTCCTTGTGTCTTGTGTGTGCTGACTTATCTTTTTGTGTTTTGTTCCTCAGTCGCCACCTCCCCTCGTCTCCGGTCAGCTGGCTTCACCACTCGGACCCCCTCCCACGGCATCCTGCTTCCACATGTCTTCATCTCCACTCCCAACCGGCATCTCCTCGCCCCTCTGCTCGACAGCCCCAGTGTCTCCCCCACGGCTCCTCAGTCCCGGCTCCCCCCGCGCTTCCCTGAGTACCCTTGCCCTCGAGTTTTTCCCACCACCTGCTCACAGCCTCCCTGTCCTTTGCGTCTGGCTCCCCACGTCCCTTTTCCGCTTCAGATCCAGAATAAACCAGTTTATTGAGCCTGGCCTTTGAGTCCTTTCAACTCCTCTGCGTAACACACATTTTAGTGAATGCCTGTATCCAGTGATTTGACACTCATTGTCATAAAACAACATTTAGTATGAAGTGGGGAGAAAACACTTAATATTTTAATATCAAGTTATCATTGTATTGTTTACCCTAGCATTGCTTTTGGACAAAGATGTGATTGTAACGTAACTTCCTCGTTCCCCAGAATCAGAGAGGCAGATTCAACAGAATATTCTGACTGTTAAATATATAAACATGTAAATATGTAACTAATAATTGTGTAACGTAAATATGTAAATGATTAACTGACTAAACATAAAATTACATTTCTAGTAAATAAAGTCAAATATAAATTAAATTAAATTCTGAGCCTTACAACGTTCAAGTATACATTAACTCCACTTCTAAACCTTACATGATCATCATGACTTGTCTTCTGTAAGGATAATTGAACTTTCTACATTCATTCAATAATAACACATGCATTTCTTTTAGGTGTGTCAGCAGCCCCCACAGCTGTCCATGAAAAATGTAGCACATGAGTTGCAGATGTGCAAACTAAAAATGGAATGGCAGAAGGAGAAAATAGAGGAGTTGGGCATGGACAGAGGTTTCCTCAAGGAACAACTGGCATTAGGTGATTTTCCCAATACAATGTTTAATCAGAGTATTGGTTTGTTCTTAGTTGGTGGAAGGAAGGCATTGCGTGTCCTCTTTGCCTCCGGGTCGGCCACAGTCTGACCGGTGTTGGGATTAAATCCTGCTCCATTCTCAGGGTTCATTCAATTAGTAGTCAAAATCTCAGATGTTGAAATGTGAATCCATTTTATTACATAGGATATCCTGAGACAAAGTTACCTGGATCAAGCTGTCGCAGCTCTCCCCTTCCTTTGTCTGACTCTTTTTCTCTCAGACCCCCAGTATTATCTCACAAAGGGTGGGGTCTTGTGCTTATTCCTTATCTTTTAGTTGGGATGTGACTGAGGGTTTATGACCCTCAGAGACTTGCAAAGCAACAGAGCAGTCGGGCCATAAAGGGGGACTGAAACCAGAGACAGGATGTCTCTAACATTATCAATTCAGCTTCTGACACATCTGTAGAGCTGGGTTATAACAAAATATACCAGAACATCTTATATTATAAAACAGAAGTATTGCAAAACCACTTAATGCAACAAACAACAAAGTATATATTTATAACAACAAACTTAATGCATGACCCACATGTCTTCATTTATGTTGAAATAATGCTTTTACCTTTTGGCTTGCATGTATAATGCAAATCACCCACAATGTTTAAGCACATATAAAATTTTAAATTCCAACACCGGAGGCAGTCAGAGTGTACAGATCCGTACCAGCAAGTTCACATATTCTCTATCCACAATCCGTCAGGATATTGAACTGCTGTTATTAACACAAAACCGCAAACCCATGATGTTAAAGTCTTGTCTTAGTAAGCTTCTGGTTTAAGAAGTCTTTGCTTTCATTGGAAATAGTATTACTATTGCTAGGCAGCAGGCTACATCTATCTATTAATGACAGGAACGTCTGTTTGTGTTTGTGTGCTTGTCATTAGCATATCTCTCAAATAGGGGTGTGCTGTTTTGTCTACGATAGTATTGTGATTGTTGTTTTAATAATATGCAAATTCACATTAACATACCCATTAGTATTTAAATTACTTCGGTGAAAAAGTATGACCATGAAATTGTAGGGTCTGGCTCTCCATTGTATGCATGCATATACAGTATGTGTTCTTATGTAGTATGTGTTGTGACTCATGTTTGTATTTTAATCTTTTTTAACAGCTCTTAAAGACTTGACTCATCTTCTGAGAAGAGTTCAAAGAGTTGTCATCTACCACATGCTCATCTTTAGAGGACAAGAAGAGAAAGAAGAAGGGGAAAGGGAGAAAGAGATCACCAAAGAAGTCTAAAATGGAATCAGAAACACTGCAAAGAGATTAGATATGCTAATTTCATCACTTTCCACTCACCTGGTTGCTATCACTCCTGCTTCTCTCTGCTGTGTGCACCAGGCTGGCTCTTTCTATCTGATGTGACATTGCATGTGCAATTGTTTTTAGCACTCAAAGTCAATTCTAGAAGAATAGCTTTTGGTCATCGTAGAACATACAGCTCATATTCTAGATTGAAATGTAATTTCAGTGTGTAGCCGACAAGCCACTAGATTTGTAGTGTAGTGTAGTGTGTGTGTGTGTGTGTGTGTGTGTGTATAGTAATAAAAATGACAAAATCCTACTAATCCTAATACAGGGGTGGTCAATGTGCCAATTGCAAAGCTTTACATTGCTGTGCCAAACCACTACAAAGAGGTTTTAAAAATGTACACCCATTCTATGAAATTAATGGAATTTGCTGCTGTGTGCTTCTGCAATTGAAGGAGATGAGGAGATTGCTGATGCAGTGAATATGTTAAAAGCAAATGAAAAGCTACTCCCACTAAAGAAGAAGTAATAAGCCATATGCTTGAGTTTTGTGTTACGCTTTAATTTTTTTTGGTAATGTTATGTTTTCCCGTAAAGTGAGGGAAATGTAAATGTGGTCTTTGTTGAAAAGAATTATTTAGCTTTAAATAAATACTTGTACATTTTACATAATATTATTATATATGCACAGTACAGGCCAAAGGTTTGGACACAACTTCTCATTCAATGCGTAAATAGTCATTTTCATTACTATTTACATTGTAGATTATCACTGAAGGCATCAAAACTATGAATGAACACATGTGGAATTATGTACTTAACAAAAAAGAAATAACTGAAAACATGTCTTATGTTCTAGTTTCTTCAAAGTAGCCACCTTTTGCTTTTTTGATAGCGCTGCAAACCCTTGGTGTTCTCTCAATGAGCCTTATGAGGTAGTCACCTAAAATGGTTTTCACTTCACAGGTGTGCCTTGTTTGGGTTAATTAGTGGAATTTCCTTTACTTTAAGAAATGACGGTCAGTCAGTCCGGAAAATTGCAAAAACTTTGAATGTGTCCCCAAGTGCAGTCGCAAAAACCATCAAGTGCTACAACAAAACTGGCTCACATGAGGACCGCTCCAGGAAAGGAAGACCAAGAGTCACCTCTGCTGCTGAGGATAAGTTCATCTGAGTCATCAGCCTCAGAAATCGCAAGTTAACAGCAGCTCAGATTAGAGACCAGATGAATAGCACACAGAGTTCTAGCAGCAGACACATCTCTAGAACAACTGTTAAGAGGAGACTGTGCAAATCAGGCCTTCATGGTCAAATAGCAGCTAGGAAACCACTGCTTAGGAGAGGCAACAAGCAGAAGAGATTTGTTTGGGCCGAGAAACACAAGGAATGGAAATCTGGGCTTTGGTCTGATGAGTCCAAGTTTGAGATCTTTGGCTCAAACCGCCGTGTCTTTGTGTGACGGAGAAAAGGTGACCAGAGGGATTGTACATGCCTGGTTCCCACCGTGAAGCATAGAGGAGGAGGTGTGATGGTGTGGGGGTGCTTTGCTGGTGACATTGTTGGGGATTTATTCCAAACTGAAGGCATACTGAACCAACATGGCTGCCATCCCAACTGGTTTGTGTTTAATTGGACCATCATTTATTTTTCAACAGGACAATGACCCCAAACACACCTCCAGGCTGTGTATTTGACCAAGAAGGAGAGTGACGGAGTGCTGCGCAGTCCACAGTCACCAGACCTGAACCCAATTGAGATGGTTTGGGGAGAACTGAACCGCAGAGTGAAAAACAAACTAGTAACTCTTACTAGGTTTACAATAATGTTTTCGCTCAACAGCTTTCTAACAGTGATTACTAAAACAAAAGGTTTCTAAACCACAATCTAGTTGCAAACACAATTGCATCTAACCAAACCAAATGGCATTAACCAAACAGCATGGCAGACTGAACCAAATGTACAGGCACTATCTAACCCAACCGCATGGCAGACTGAACTGAAGGTTCAGGCGCCCCGACTGGGGAATCACAGGGGTATTTGAAGTCTTTAGGGTTGATTGCAGGACGTTGATTGGTTGGGACCACGGCCAACGCACCAATCAACAGCATGGCCTGGAACAAGAAAGTGGGCAGAGCCATCTTCGTAGGCCAATCCTCTTCTGGCAATCACACATCCGGATTTACATATCCTAAAATAATGTCCTTAAGGCAGGGGCCGTAACACTCTTTAAACATCTGGTAGATCCCCAGCTGCAGCCAATCATGGGTTGGGCAGGTCTGCTTCTGTCAATTATCTCTACGCTATGGCACAGCGCTATTTGCATGTGAAAACAAAATAAAACAAGACACATGCACACACAGCAAAACACAGAAACAAATATGACAACAGTCGTAACACCCCAGAACCAAGAATTAAACCAAGCCCTAATGGTTTAATTCCTAGATGTCTGAGGAACACCTAGATAAAGTGTCTGCCATTACATTCTCTGTACCCTTCTTGTGGTGATTCTGCAAGTTAAAATCTTGCAGAAGGAGAGACCAGCGCATAAGCCACTGGTTAGAGTTTCGCATATGAGCGAGGAATACTAATGGGTTGTGATCAGTAAACACTTGGACAGGCTTCGAGCTAGACCCGAGATAAAACTCAAAATACTGCAAGGCAAACAGGAAGGCGAAAGCTTCCTTCTCGATAGTGCTGTAATTAAGATGATGCTCAGTAACAAAGTAGAGTAACAAGAAGTAACAAACAGAGTGATAGTCCTCCTGCAAGAGCACAGCACCTGCACCGTACACGCTGGCATCCACTTCTAGTTTAAAGGGTTGTGTAAATCAGGGCACGTCGAGAACAGGTGCATTACATAGTAACGCCTTGGCAGACTCAAAGGCAGCCTGGCATGCAGGGGACCAAACAAAAGCTTTTAAGGGACGTACGAGTCCTGTGAGAGGAGCCACCACATCAGAAAAATTTCGACAAAAACCACGGTAATACCCACACATTCCAATTAAACGACGCAATGCTTTCTTGGACTATGGGACCGGAAAATCTGACTTAATGTTAAACCCCGAAACCCCTTGTTAAACCCCTTGAAATCCTGATTGCTCGTTTGTAGCAGTGGATGGGCGTCAGTGGCACAGCACTAAAGTGGTTCAGGTCTTAACTGTCACATCGGACTTTCTGTGTTGGCCTTGATGACTCGGTGTCATCCAGTGCTCCTCTCTCATGTGGGGTCCCGCAGGGCTCGGTGCTTGGCCCTCTTTTATTTTCTCTCTATCTACTCCCACTGGGCTCTATTCTCATAAAATATGGCATTTATTTTCACTGTTATGCGGACGACAGCCAGATCTATGTCCCCCTCTGATCTGATTCCAACACTTCACTGCTACAGTGTTTACAGGACATTAAGACTTGATGTCCTTAAAATTAAAAATTTTCATGATTTGCGAAGTTATGGTCTTTGGTGGCACTTTCGTGACCTACCCCCTAGTTGTTTAGTTAGGGTTCTCTGGCTCAGTTTTCCAAGCCAATTGTAAAAACTTTAGGGGTAAAAGTGGACTCAGACCTTAAATTTGACAGCCAGATTGTGGTGAAGTCTAGCTTTTTCCAGTTAAGGCAGCTGGCAAAAATCAAACCAGTCCTTCTGAAACAACACTTTGAGATAGTAATCCACGCCTTTCTGACCACTTGGCTAGATTACTGTAATGCACTTTATATGGGGGCTAGTCCATTGCTCGTCTTCAACTGGTACAAAATGCTGCTACACGTCTTTTAACAGGCACAAGCAAGTATGAGCACATTTCACCTATTTTAGCTTCACTTCACTGGCTGGTCCATTTTAGGATTCATTTTATTTGCTTTTAAAGCCTTGAATGGTCTTGCCCCACCTTACCTCTGAGCTCTGCACCCCTACACTCCCAGCTAGGGCTGCACAATATTGGAAAAGAATTACATTGCGATATTTTCTTCCAAACGATATATTTTGCGATATTTTGAGCCCTCAATACAGGATAAAGTCAATAATTACATGTAGGTGTTTAACTCTGCTTCCACAGCATCCTTTAGGGTCAGAGAAGAATCACCATTTGCAACAGTTTCACTCTGTTTAAAGAAGCTTCCCAAGGACTTCTTTGCTTTCTTTGCCTTGGGTGCACTGGTAATGTTTGGCTCTATGTCAGTGCTGCAGCTTGCTGTCTCCTGGCATTCCATCTTCTGTGATGCCACTCTGGCCTTAACTTGGGTCTTCTTGTCAGCACTGATGAAGTCCATCTTGAACCGGGGGGTCCAAAAAAGATGCCATATCTAGCAGGTTCTGAGTATCATCATCTTCAAATTTATCGTTGAGTCCAGCATCTTCTTTTTTATATTCTTGTTCAGGTCTGTGTCTTCCTCTTGCATTTCCAGTAGTGAAGTGTTGAAGAGCTGAAGAACTGGCTTTACAAACGAGACACTGATGTATTCATCCCCTGAAAGTGCATCAGTGAAATCCAGCATTGGTCCCAGTGACCTGCTTACAGATTCCAGGACATCTATATCTTGCCAGGATGGAATTAGATGCCGCACCTTCTTGTCTGCAGACAGGGCCTGAGTTAAAGCCTGCTGCTGCTCTAATATCGTACTGATCATCATCTGTTGGGAACCCCACCTTGTTTGGCATTCTGAGATCAGACTATGTAAAGGTAGATTAAGTTCCTTCTGGACTTTGGCCAGGGCATCTCTGGCCTTCCAGCTGTGAGAGAAGTGGCTCACCAGCTTCTTGCAGACTCCTACAGCATGATCAATGCAGCCATCCTTTTTCACTGCATTTTCTAAGGGGAGAAAACAAACAAAACAGTGCAACCTTTAATTATTGAAGCACACTGTTTTATTTTAAACAATAAATGTGGTCAAATCTATTTTTTGCCACTGATTAAATAATAGGTTGTTTAAAATCAAATTTTTATTTTCAGTATTTTTTTCCCTTACGTTGTAAAGCTCTACACACATTCATTTTCAAAGTTTTGTCAGGTTCAGGACAGGTTATTAGGTAAAAAACTGAGTAAAAATCTATCCTTAGGATAAAGATAATGGTCATTACTCACCAACTGCAAGATGTAGTCTGTGGCCGAAGCACTGCAGTCTGGTCCACTTATTCAGGGTGGCAGCTTTCACCATGTTTGCTGCATTATCTGTTGTTATACAGACTTGACGTGTCTCATCTAAGCCCCAAGCAGTCACCGCTTCTCTCAGGCCCTCTGCGATATTCTCAGCTGTATGACTCTCCGGGAAAAATGCGGTCTGCAAACAGCAACTTTTTATTTCAAAGTCCTCTGTGAGGAAATGGACTGTCAGACGTATGTAGGGCTCCGTTGTCATGCTGGACCAAGCGTTCTGATAATTTTCTTAAATCCCTCTTTGGCAACAGTGTGTAATCGTAACATATCTTTAGCGATATGAAACGTTATGGCGTCTGTTATTTCTTTCTGTCGTTCCAAGCCTTACTGGTAAGGTGTCACACTGCTAAAGGCATCACTAATAGTTTTTTGTTTTAGTTGGCATCCAGATTTTACTTTGTATTCGTTGAAGAGAGCTTTATGGTGCCGTTGTAAGTGATCAGACAAATTGGTGGCGTTTCCCTGTTTTGTAGCCACAACTTTATAACACTCAAAATACCAGTTTTTGGTCAACATCCTGGTTCTCATCAGGAAACCGATGGAGTGCTTTTTTCAGATAGGGAGTGAGTCCTTACCCCAAGTGAAGGAGTTTAAATACCTTGGGGTCTTGTTCGCGAGTGAGGGGACCATGGAGCGTGAGATTGGTTGGAGAATCAGAGCAGCCGGTGCGGTATTACATTCTGTTTATCGCACCGTTGTGACGAAAAGGGAGCTGAGCCAGAAGGCAATTTTCGTTTCTACCCTCACCTATGGTCATGAAGGCTGGGTCATGACCGAAAGAACGAGATCCAGGGTACAAGCGGCCGAAATGGGTTTCTTCAGGAGGGTGGCTGGCGTCTCCCTTAGAGATAGGGTGAGAAGCACAGTCATCCGAGAGGAGCTCGGAGTAGAGCCGCTGCTCCTTCGCGTCGAAAGGACTAGGTGGAGAGATTATATCTCCGACCTGGCCTGAGAACGCCTCGGGATCCCCCAGTCGGAGCTGGTTGATGTGGCTCGGGAAAGGGAAGTTTGGGGTCCCTTACTGGAGCTCCTGCCCGCGCGACCCGATACCGGAGAAGCGGTTGAAGATTGATGGATGGATGGTCAACATCCTCCTTTTTGTAGCCAAAATAGTACCAAATGGCTGATTTTGACATTCTTTTTGGTACAAAATCATCCTCTCTTTGCGGAGGATCCTCTGCGTCGCTCATTTTTAGCTACAGGACCAGAGGTGGGTAGTAACAAGTTACATTTACTCCGTTACATTAACTTGAGTAAAATTTTGAAAAAATTGTACTTCTAGGAGTAGTTTTAAATCACTATACTTTTACTTTTACTTGAGTAGATTAGTGAAGAAGAAACTGTACTCTTACTCCGCTACATTAGGCTACAATGAGCTCGTTACTTTTCTTTTTACCTCTTTGGTATTCTACGTGTCATTGTTTTTACCCCAGCGTGCGTCTCATTTTAATGTTTTATTTTGACAGAGAGAAAGAGTCTTCCACTGAAGGCTCTACCATGTGACTGTGTTTCACCAATCCAACGCTGTGCAGTCACGTGACCATACTTGATCTCAGTGGCGGGACAGGTTAGCTTTACAGTCATAGCAAATCAGAATCAACCGTCGCCAAGGCAACGCAGACCCCCCCGGCCTCATAGTGAAAAGCATGGTTACCTTAGGAAAAGTGCGAAACAGCAGCTACATTGTGCGGCGTCTTCTGTGTCGACCAAAACAAACGGACATGTGAGCATTCAAAAACTCAACATCTAACTTGAGGAAAAGTAGCGATAGTTTTAGTTTTTGCTGTGGATAGGTGGATGTTTGTCTTTTAGGTTACATTTGTAATTAATAAATTAATTTTAATTTATTTTATTGATTGGATGAACTATAATTTGCCTAAAGATGATTATTTTGTATTTTTGTCGGTCTGATTGATGCTTGTGTTAAGAAATAAATCAGACGTTACTCAACAGTTACTCACTACTTGCGTAGTTTTTTCATCAAGCACGTTTTTACTCTTACTCAAGTAATTATTTGGATGACTACTTTTACTTTTACTTGAGTCATATTATTCTAAAGTAACAGTACTTTTACTTGAGTACAATTTTTGGCTACTCTACCCACCTCTGTACAGGACTGCCAGAGAAGGTTGGCTGTGAGCAACGGCACAACAGCCAATCACAGAGAACCAATGGGCAGGCACTCGGAGCGTGCATGTCACCACAGAACCGTGCGTTTGCCGTTGCATCTCCTAAACACTGGACTGGGCTGCCTCTGTACATTAGGCAGGCCTCCTCTCTGTCTCATTTTAAAACTCTTCTTAAAACCCACCTCTTTTCATTGGCTTTTAACACTAGGTAGAGTGTTGATCTTATGTGTATACCTTTAGCGTATGCTGGCAGTGCATTTTAGCGCCGCAACGCCGGAGATTGATTGTCCATCACAAACACCATGTTTGAACATAGGGAGGCTCATAAGTGTACTGTACGTGGTACCAGAGCACCCTAAGCCAAAGGTCAATGATCGATTTTATAATCGTTTCATCTGATCTGAGGCCGTATGTTTTGGACACTCGGGTGAAGAGAGGGGCAGAGCTGTCAACTGATCACCATCTGGTGGTGAGTTGGGTCAGGGGGTGGGGGAAGACTCTGGACAGACCTGGTAAGCCCAAACGGGTAGTGCGGGTAAACTGGGAACGTCTGGAGGAGGCCCCTGTCCGATGGAAGCCGTCCGACTGAAGAAGGAGTCTTTCCGGAATATGTTGTCTCGGAGGACTCCTGAGTCATTTGCAGGGTACCGACGGGCCCGAAGGGCTGCAGCCTCTGCCGCGACAGAGGCAAAGCAGCGGGTGTGGGAGAAGTTCGGAGAAGACATGGAGAAGGACTTTCGGTCGGCACCAAGGCATGTGGCTTGAAGCAGTCATCTGTCTCTGTCATCTGGACAGCTCCCACCAACCCTACAACAAGCCACAATAACCTTCCATAAGGACAGGCACAAGGCCTGGATGCAAATGGAGTTTGCCTCTAGCTCATTTGATCTAGGCTCCATACTGTGTGCACCATTCCTCCCCCTCGAAGCCAATTCTGCGCTAACCCAGTGGTCTATCACGCTATTAGAATTTGGTCTCAATTTAAAAGACATCTCCCATGAAGAATAATTATAATTTCCCACCTTCTCTCTCAGATTCTACCTTTAGAACTTGGTCCTCGAAAGTCATTAAGTCAAGGCAAGCTCGGATCATTTGCCCAAATCTCTCAATTATTCGATTTACCAAAGTTTCACTTCTTTAGATTTCTCCAAATTAAACACTTTGTCCAGAAAAGTATAACCTCCTTTCCCAATTTTCCATTGAGAAATAGGTTACCCCAGTGTAAACTTGGCATTTCTAAACCAGGTCTAATTTGGACCTACTTTGATTAAAACTTTAAATAATGTTGCTTGAGGCTGCAGGGGCTTTGCAATACCTTCATGGAGAATAAAGACGGATCAGACCGTATTTTCAATGCTTGCCTGGAAAGACTGGTTTCATTTCCTCTCCACAACCTTCATTACAAACCATCAGAAATGGCAAAAGTACTCACTACCCGTACTTAAGTAGAAGTACAGATACTTGTGTTAAAAAATACTCTGGTAAACATAGAAGTTTACCAGAGTGCAAAGCTACCTGGACCAGACACATGCTACTAGAGTGCATGCTGAGAAACTTCAGTGGACATGGAAAAAAGGCTCTTTATATGCCATTGGCTAAATTTTAAATGGATGTCTGCCAATAGGCCTAAAACATCACATATATGATTATTGTGACATAGACTGGGTTAATAAGATTCTGACTGAGCAGCAACATATGAATTCAGTTGTGATTCTGTGAGAATTCACAGATCCAGTTTCTCTTTTTTAATCTTCCCTTTAACATTTAAAGGAATCTACATATATGTGTGTGTGCGTGTGCTCAAATATGGCTTCTGGAAAGAAAATATAGGATTAAACATGAATTACTAAACAGACATTAATTAAGAAGTTCCCCATGCTTTTAGAGTTATGGCCAGGAGTCATTCTTGATGCCTACTATCTCAAACATCTCTCTTAGGTAAGGCCGAGGTTCAACGGGAATGTTTTGCTGTTTGTCTGCCAAATCTCTGGGATCTCCATTGTCTTCATTTTCAATCATGTAGCCATCCATACTATGTGCTAACGTTAGCACCATCAAGCCGCAACGATTTGCAGCGAATGAATGCATGAATCTGTCGAGTCATCTTAGGGGTGCGTCAAGTGCAACGTACAGTATAGTCCCCTCCAATTAGATTGAATATGGTATTGATGATGCAAACAATAATAACCGTAACTCCAGTAAAATTATTTGAAACTTGTTAGTGAGGACTGGATTAGGACTGTTGTTAAAGCTGATTCTGGTTTGCAGTTTTGCACCAGGTGTGTCTGTTAAAACATGGATGGAGACAACATGCAACATGGAACTTAGCTTACAGTAAGGTGACCAGATTTCTCAGACAAAATCCGGGGACATTTTCAGCTCAGAAGCGTATATACCTTCAAAACACGTCATGTTTTTATCTGTAAAACTTAAAACAGGGACACTAGACCTAGAGCTGTTGTCATTAGGGGCTGAGCCTAGTCCTGATATTTCAAGATAAAAAGTCCTAATATTTCAAGATAAAAAGTCTTAATTTTTCAAGATAAAAAGTCCCAATATTTCAAGATAAAAATTCCCAATATTTCATAATGTCATGTTTACTGAACTACATTTATTTGACAGCTTTTGCTTTATTACTTCAGGCTTGTTTCTGCAACAGCTCATTGAGTATTGGATACAATAAAAACTATTGAGGAAATATTTTCCTTTGACATTGATGCAGAATTAAACAAGATCGCTACAGTCGGCAGCAGAGAAATAAGCTGCAATGGAATTTAATAGGATAATTGTCCAGCTTGTATTTACGTTCATAAAAGTGCTTGTTTTGCTACTGACAGACTCAGATTAATATTCTAAGTGTCTGAAGACATTATGGAAAGGATTTCTTGGGGGGTCGACTTTTCTGTTAAAGATTAAGATCCTTTTTTAAAAACATAAAAGTCCGCGGAATTGCGTTTGCTAAACCACCAGACTCTATGTAAATAATCAGTGATTTTAGCATCGTAAAATACGGCTTTCTAAAACATTAGAGCTCTGAGCAGCGCTGGCTCTGGCTGACTTGAGCCTGCGGGTGTAGGATGTGCGACTATCGGCTACGTTTGGTCAATGTTTTCTTTCTTTCATTCCAATTTCGGGTCTGTCAGTCACAGAACCGGGGACATTTTCCGGACAGTCCCCGGTTTTGGTGACCTGTCCCCGGCTGGATCTGTCCCCGGAACCGTGACGTCTGGTCTCCCTAGCTTACAGGTGAAAAACACAAACAAAATCACTAGCTAACTTACTTTAAATGTGCAAGAACTATAGACCAATGAAACAGGCTCAAATTAACTGACAACATAAGTTATACGATTTACAGTTCTCAAAGACCCACACACACAATCTCAACTGATTATCCTCCGGACATCAAGTCTCTTTTTCTTTTCTCTCACTTTCTTCTCCATGTGGCGTGCACGCCCGCTCGCGGTGGGAGGCGCGTGTCCGCACTATTCTCCAACATGACGACCTCTTATACAAAACTAAAGTAATGAACCAACTTTTAAATGTAAGGCGTAGAAAGTACTTACAGTATATTTGTGTTAAAATGTAAGGAGTAAAAATATCAGAAAAATCTACTTAAGTATTTGTACTTCGTTACATCCCATCTCTGCAAGCCATTAGGCTGTATTTCTAAACGTTGAACTGAAGGTTTTTTATATAGTATTTTACTGTAACAAGGCAAATAAAAGTACATCATAAAACTTTTTTTAATTATAGGTATTTTTATTTTTTTGTCATAAAATTTTTATTTTT
The DNA here is from genome assembly GCA_026937815.1 of Etheostoma perlongum. NCBI lineage: Eukaryota > Metazoa > Chordata > Actinopteri > Perciformes > Percidae > Etheostoma > Etheostoma perlongum. Next base: position 1,147,112 of record CM049375.1, on the reverse strand, counting down.
ATATTCACAAAAAAATGTAAACATAACATTTACACACAGTTACAAAAAACACACTGGGACATAGGAACGCGTCCCAGGGCCACAAAAGAGGAAAAACGGGAGGGGGTGAGACAAAACAACACATTCAGAAACAGACACACACAAACAGACACACACACAGACAGACACAAGACAAGGGACCAATCACACGCAAACAAAAGAAAAGGCTACAGCATTGTCTTCAACGACTCAGCAATGCTGTGCCAAGTCTCCAAAATCTTCCCCGGGCTCCACCCACACGAGCCATCGAAAGTTCCACGTATATCCAAAAATACAAGAACCGTGAACAGATAAGTCATGAGGTGCCTTCTAACGGGTTGCAATCATCCTCTTAACAGCTGTAGGTCCATCAAACACAGCATGTTTTTGAGCTTTATAAAGCTGAAAGTATTTACTATGCCGATGATCTGTATTGCGAGATACTTCGGGAATGTTAGACCATACATTATGCCAGTCAAGCGCGGGGCCTGGGCAATCACGTGCCCAGATCCACTCAATAGGATGGGCAGAGCAGCCAGATATCACCAAGAACTGATAAAGCCTGGATGCCATGCCACAGTTTTTAGGCTGCACAGTAAATGGATGAGCAAAGGCCTCTGCCAAGGGACACCTTATGCCTTGAGTGCTGACCTTAACTGAAGGTAAAAGAAAAAAGAAGAATATGGCAGACCGAATGCATTCCGTAAGTCAGAAAAAGGTAAGAAGCCAACCTCAACAAAAAAGTCTTTTAGACAATGAACTCCCCTTTGTTCCCACTGTGGAGCGGTTCTAAATATTGGCAAAGAGAACGTCATGGAGTGACCAAGGCTCTGTCATAGCACTTTCTAAGGTACGCCAGCAGACACATCTGGACTAAACCAAGTGATAAAGGGTCTTCTTAACACAAAGGACCAGAAATAATATTTAAAGTTGGGAACTGAAAGGCCACCATCCTCTCTCCTTCTATGTAGAGTAGACATCTTAAGTCGCGGCCGCTTGCCCTCCCAGATAAATTTGGATACTGCTGATTATAATTTACGGCAATAGCCAGTACGAGGGGAGAGAGGTAGCATAGAGCTCACAAAATTGACACCATAATCAATTGGCGAATGGCTTGAGCCAGCGGCTCTAGAGAGAGGACAAATAGTGCAGGACTCAAGGGGCAACCTTGGCAGGAAGATCTAGTGACTGGAAATATAGAGGAGGTGTGTCCGGTTAAGACTCGGGCCGAGGGATTAGAATACAAAGCTTAGATCATACCAATGAAAGTGTTACCAAAGCCTTCACCTCTAAGACTCACCATAAAAATGGCCACTCAAGTCTGTCAAAGGCTTTCATTGCGTCAAGAGAAAGAAGTGACAGAGCTAGACATAGGTAGCTTTTCTGTTTCTCCAGCAATGCCTTTGCAATGGCGTCCGTATCACCGCGTTGGACTTTGTTCTTGTTTACCATTCTTCTTCAAGTAACTCTAACGAGCACAAAGTGGTAAAATATCAAAGTTGGAACCATATAAAACAACTATTTCACAAATTTGGGCAAGGAGCTACACCTTAAGTCGGCATCTCTTTCCAACCGATCACTTGACTCCCCCAGTATTTGTATTTTTATTGTATAAATTCTGATGTATAACTTTCACTGACGCGGACCAATAATTATTACGTCACTTCCGGAGTATCCTGCTGTTTAAAAAATATATATTACGGTGCATAACTTACTGGAACAAAACTGAGCAACGTGTTGTTCCTAGTGACTAAACCACTGATTAAATATGTACAATGAAGCGATACTGTCGTTAAGGACCCGCTGATCGCTGTCCAATTCTGTGATATGAATGCCTGCATTGCATTGTATCAACTTTGAATGCACCCAACTCGGCTAATATTGTAGTGTTGTGTCTTACAGCATACTGTACTATTTCACCGGTAATAAGACCGAAATAATAGCCTTGAAGATTAAGGCTGAATCCCATTTCTCCATTTTACCCTTACCCCTTACCCCTATCCTTTAGCCCTTGAAACCAAGTGGTAAGGGCTAGGGCTTCAACGTTTTCCTTTTACTCCGAGCATTCCAAAAACCCTGTTCTTGCGCCTCCAAGTGTTGGATATTCTCCCACGACCATACTGTAAATACAACAAGTAAACTATTTAACATACAGTTTGCTTACTAAAGAAAGAAATACAAGCATCCATCAGGTTGCTGTGGACAAGTTTGTCAACTGGTGTGATTCATACCAACTTCATATTAACACAAGCAAAACTTTGGAAATGCTGGTAGATCCCAGATCAGCTGGAGACCAGATCCCTGTATCCATCCATGGTCATGACATCAAGCAGGTGTCCTCTTTTAAATATCTAGTATTTAAAGCAGAACAATCTGCTTTAAATCACTGCTTGAGTCAAGCCAGAATGACTGTGGAGAGGGCTTTTGGACGCTTGAAAGGAAGATGGAGGTGGCTTTTGAGACGATGTGATTGTCATATCACTTTAATCAGTGACATCATCTTGGCCTGCTGCTTCTTTCACAATTTTTGTGAGTCACAATGAAGAATCCATTGGTGATGAAGATTATGATGCACGACCAGACCCTGCAGACGTGTATTTGGTGATGAGAGTGGGCCAAATATTAGGAATGCATTATGTGCTCATTTTTCAAATATGTACGTATGGACATTGTTTTGGCACTTGCAGCCTTTGTACGCATTGTTGCTTGCTCTGTTTTGAAACAATAAGTGTCTTATGTTCTGGAACCTACTTAATAAAAGTATTTATTTTACTAAGGTTTATTAGCAACATAGTTGTGTTCTTGTTCTGTTTGTAATTACATATCACTTCATGTTGTTTGACTGTGATGGAAAGACACACGGTAACATTTAGTTATTATGTATTAGTTATAGAACAATAAAATAAAGAAAGTATAACAATCAGGTCAAATGGAAAGTAAAAGCACAGCATCATTTATACAACAAACAGATTAAAATGTACTGGGTGCTGTTCCGTAAAACAAATTAGAACAGCAACTAAAAAAACATAAAAAATTTAAGAATTCTGTTCCTCACTTAGTTTACCACTATCATTTTGATACAGGTTGTATGGGGTCAGATCAAAGGGGTTTGTAGGTTGGGCCTGCATTGGTAGGTGTGGAGACCAGTCCAGTCACTGAGCTGGAGGTGGTGGATGATATTGGGGATTTTTGGGGACCCCAGGATGCTACACGGTGTGTTGCTTGGCTTTGATGAGTCATTAAGGTCTGCATCAAGTTCATGAACACAGTATTTGTAGTTGCATGCTTCTCCTGCAGCATCCTGAAGCGCCTCTCCTCAGTCTCCTGCTGCATTTTCAACCACTTTCCAGAGTGGCATTTTCCCTCTCCTATCTCCTGTATTCTGCATGGTCAAACTCATCCTGCAACCTCTTGTACTCGTGAATTCTATCCAGTAGCCTTCATCCTCCTATTTCTGCTGCTTGGCCCAACTTCCTATAGGTTGCTAGTAGCTGCATTTTCTCCTGTAAAATGAAATAGTTAACAAAAATGGATGCACACTTGTGATAGCCTATTGCCTACTCCTGGCACTATCTACAACAGAATACAAGGCATCATGATAAATAGTTCATTAACTGTTTTAACATTTCATTATATATTATACCCTCGTTTCTGCTAGTGTTTTGGAGAGCATAACCTACGCTGTACTCTGTTGAAACAATAAGGCATGCTAAAAAAGATCTTTGGAATATGACAGTGAATGAGAAGCACATGCAATAATGTGGCTACGATCAAGTTGTAGTTAGGAAACGATAGGCTACTCACCAATTTCAGAAGAGTTTTCTGTGGCACT
>CM049375.1:1119762-1142762 GCA_026937815.1 Etheostoma perlongum | reverse complement strand
GTTAAATATGCCTTTAACAGCCTGAATATATGTCAATATAGCTTTACTTTTAAGCCCTTAATTTTAGAATCCTTCATCAGAATGCTCTGATATTACCCGAGAGCCACACTGGATATGTGATGTCTCCCCAGTCTTGGATTGAAGCTGGCATAACATCAGGATTTGTTTTTAGAGTTGCCTGAAAAAGAGTAAAATATGCCTTTAACAGCCTGAAGAAGATTTAAAATACAGCATTAATTAGACATTCAAGGCTTCAATTTTGAAATCCTACATCAGAATGGTCCTTAATTAATCAGTGACCCAATGGATATGTAGTGTCTAACCCAGAGTTTGAATGAACCTGGCTTAACAGTAGGAATCCATTTTAGAGTGGCCTGAAGGAGAGTTAAATATGCCTTTAACAGCCTGAATATATGTCAATATAACTTTACTTTTAAGCCCTTAATTTTAGAATCCTTCATCAGAATGCTCTGATATTACCGAGAGCCACACTGGATATGTGATGTCTCCCCCAGTCTTGGATTGAAGCTGGCATAACATCAGGATTTGTTTTTAGAGTTGCCTGAAAAAGAGTAAAATATGCCTTTAACAGCCTGAAAAAGATTTAAAATACAGCATTAATTAGACATTCAAGGCTTCAATTTTAAAATCCTACATCAGAATGGTCCTTAATTATTTGAGTGACCCAATGGATATGTAGTGTCTAACCCAGAGTTTGAATGAACCTGGCTTAACACTAGGAATCCATTTTAGAGTGGCCTGAAGGAGAGTTAAATATGCCTTTAACAGCCTGAATATATGTCAATATAGCTTTACTTTTAAGCCCTTAATTTTAGAATCCTTCATCCGAATGCTCTGATATTACCTGAGATACACACTGGGTATGTGATGTCTCCCCCAGTCTTGGATTGAAGCTGGAATAACATCAGGATTTGTTTTTAGAGTTGCCTGAAAAAGAGTAAAATATGCCTTTAACAGCCTGAAGAAGATTTAAAATACAGCATTAATTAGACATTCAAGGCTTCAATTTTAAAATCCTACATCAGAATGGTCCTTAATTATTTGAGTGACACAATGGATATGTGGTGTCTAACCCAGAGTTTGAATGAACCTGGCTTAACACTAGGAATCCATTTTAGAGTGGCCTGAAGGAGATTTAAATATGCCTTTAACAGCCTTGAATATATGTCAATATAGCTTTACTTTTAAGCCCTTAATTTTAGAATCCTTCATCAGAATGCTCTGATATTACCTGAGATAGCCACACTGGATATGTGATGTCTCCCCAGTCTTGGATTGAAGCTGGAATAACATCAGGATTTGTTTTTAGAGTTGCCTGAAAAAGAGTAAAATATGCCTTTAACAGCCTGAAGAAGATTTAAAATACAGCATTAATTAGACATTCAAGGCTTCAATTTTAAAATCCTACATCAGAATGGTCCTTAATTATTTGAGTGACCCAATGGATATGTAGTGTCTAACCCAGAGTTTGAATGAACCTGGCTTAACAGTAGGAATCCATTTTAGAGTGGCCTGAAGGAGAGTTAAATATGCCTTTAACAGCCTGAATATATGTCAATATAGCTTTACTTTTAAGCCCTTAATTTGAGAATCCTTCATCAGAATGCTCTGATATTACCCGAGAGCCACACTGGATATGTGATGTCTCCCCCAGTCTTGGATTGAAGCTGGAATAACATCAGGATTTGTTTTTAGAGTTGCCTGAAAAAGAGTAAAATATGCCTTTAACAGCCTGAAGAAGATTTAAAATACAGCATTAATTAGACATTCAAGGCTTCAATTTTAAAATCCTACACCAGAATGGTCCTTAATTATTTGACTGGCAATGGATATGTAGTGTCTAACCCAGAGTTTGAATGAACCTGGCTTAACAGTAGGAATCCATTTTAGAGTGGCCTGAAGGAGAGTTAAATATGCCTTTAACAGCCTGAATATATGTCTTAACAGTAGGAATCCATTTTAAGTGGCCTGAAGGAGAGTTAAATATGCCTTTAACAGCCTGAATATATGTCAATATAAGCTTTACTTTTAAGCCCTTAATTTTAGAATCCTTCATCAGAATGCTCTGATATTACCTGAGATACACACTGGATATGTGATGTCTCCCCCAGTCTTGGATTGAAGCTGGCATAACATCAGGATTTGTTTTTAGAGTTGCCTGAAAAAGAGTAAAATATGCCTTTAACAGCCTGAAGAAGATTTAAAATACAGCATTAATTAGACATTCAAGGCTTCAATTTTAAAATCCTACATCAGAATGGTCCTTAATTATTTGAGTGACACAATGGATATGTAGTGTCTAACCCAGAGTTTGAATGAACCTGGCTTAACACTAGTAGGAATCCATTTTAGAGTGGCCTGAAGGAGGTTAAATATGCCTTTAACAGCCTGAATATATGTCAATATAGCTTTACTTTTAAGCCCTTAATTTTAGAATCCTTCATCAGAATGCTCTGATATTACCTGAGAGCCACACTGGATATGTGATGTCTCCCCCAGTCTTGGATTGAAGCTGGCATAACATCAGGATTTGTTTTTAGAGTTGCCTGAAAAAGAGTAAAATATGCCTTTAACAGCCTGAAGAAGATTTAAAATACAGCATTAATTAGACATTCAAGGCTTCAATTTTAAAAATCCTACATCAGAATGGTCCTTAATTAATCAGTGACCCAATGGATATGTAGTGTCTAACCCAGAGTTTGAATGAACCTGGCTTAACAGTAGGAATCCATTTTAGAGTGGCCTGAAGGAGAGTTAAATATGCCTTTAACAGCCTGAATATATGTCAATATAACTTTACTTTTAAGCCCTTAATTTTAGAATCCTTCATCAGAATGCTCTGATATTACCGAGAGCCACACTGGATATGTGATGTCTCCCCCAGTCTTGGATTGAAGCTGGCATAACATCAGGATTTGTTTTTAGAGTTGCCTGAAAAAGAGTAAAATATGCCTTTAACAGCCTGAAAAAGATTTAAAATACAGCATTAATTAGACATTCAAGGCTTCAATTTTAAAATCCTACATCAGAATGGTCCTTAATTATTTGAGTGACCCAAAGGATATGTAGTGTCTAACAGAGTTTTGAATGAACCTGGCTTAACACTAGGAATCCATTTTAGAGTGGCCTGAAGGAGAGTTAAATATGCCTTTAACAGCCTGAATATATGTCAATATAGCTTTACTTTTAAGCCCTTAATTTTAGAATCCTTCATCAGAATGCTCTGATATTACCTGAGATACACACTGGATATGTGATGTCTCCCCCAGTCTTGGATTGAAGCTGGCATAACATCAGGATTTTTTTTAGAGTTGCCTGAAAAGAGTAAAATATGCCTTTAACAGCCTGAAGAAGATTTAAAATACAGCATTAATTAGACATTCAAGGCTTCAATTTTAAAATCCTACATCAGAATGGTCCTTAATTATTTGAGTGACACAATGGATATGTGGTGTCTAACCCAGAGTTTGAATGAACCTGGCTTAACACTAGGAATCCATTTTAGAGTGGCCTGAAGGAGATTTAAATATGCATTTAACAGCTTGAATATATGTCAATATAGCTTTACTTTTAAGCCCTTAATTTTAGAATCCTTCATCCGAATGCTCTGATATTACCTGAGATACACACTGGGTATGTGATGTCTCCCCAGTCTTGGATTGAAGCTGGAATAACATCAGGATTTGTTTTTAGAGTTGCCTGAAAAAGAGTAAAATATGCCTTTAACAGCCTGAAGAAGATTTAAAATACAGCATTAATTAGACATTCAAGGCTTCAATTTTAAAATCCTACACCAGAATGGTCCTTAATTACTGGAGAGAGGCAATGGATATGTAGTGTCTAACCCAAAGTTTCAATGAACCTGGCTTAACAGTAGGAATCCATTTTAGAGTGGCCTGAAGGAGAGTTAAATATGCCTTTAACAGCCTGAATATATGTCAATATAACTTTACTTTTAAGCCCTTAATTTGAGAATCCTTCATCAGAATGCTCTGATATTACCTGAGAGCCACACTGGATATGTGATGTCTCCCCTGACTTGGAATGAAGCTGGAATAACATCAGGATTTGTTTATAGAGTTGCCTGAAAAAGAGTAAAATATGCCTTTAACAGCCTGAAGAAGATTTAAAATACAGCATTAATTAGACATTCAAGGCTTCAATTTTAAAATCCTACATCAGAATGGTCCTTAATTATTTGACTGACACAATGGATATGTAGTGTCTAACCCAGAGTTTGAATGAACCTGGCTTAACACTAGGAATCCATTTTAGAGTGGCCTGAAGGAGAGTTAAATATGCCTTTAACAGCCTGAATATATGTCAATATAGCTTTACTTTTAAGCCCTTAATTTTAGAATCCTTCATCAGAATGCTCTGATATTACCCAAGAGCCACACTGGATATGTGATGTCTCCCCCAGTCTTAGATTGAAGCTGGCATAACATCAGGATTTGTTTTTAGAGTTGCCTGAAAAAGAGTAAAATATGCCTTTAACAGCCTGAAGAAGATTTAAAATACAGCATTAATTAGACATTCAAGGCTTCAATTTTAAAATCCTACACCAGAATGGTCCTTAATTACTGGAGAGAGGCAATGGATATGTAGTGTCTAACCCAAAGTTTCAATGAACCTGGCTTAACAGTAGGAATCCATTTTAGAGTGGCCTGAAGGAGAGTTAAATATGCCTTTAACAGCCTGAATATATGTCAATATAACTTTACTTTTAAGCCCTTAATTTGAGAATCCTTCATCAGAATGCTCTGATATTACCCGAGAGCCACACTGGATATGTGATGTCTCCCCCTGACTTGGAATGAAGCTGGAATAACATCAGGATTTGTTTTTAGAGTTGCCTGAAAAAGAGTAAAATATGCCTTTAACAGCCTGAAGAAGATTTAAAATACAGCATTAATTAGACATTCAAGGCTTCAATTTTAAAATCCTACATCAGAATGGTCCTTAATTATTTGACTGACACAATGGATATGTAGTGTCTAACCCAGAGTTTGAATGAACCTGGCTTAACACTAGGAATCCATTTTAGAGTGGCCTGAAGGAGAGGTAAATATGCCTTTAACAGCCTGAATATATGTCAATATAGCTTTACTTTTAAGCCCTTAATTTTAGAATCCTTGATCAGAATGCTCTGATATTACCCAAGAGCCACACTGGATATGTGATGTCTCCCCCAGTCTTGGATTGAAGCTGGCATAACATCAGGATTTGTTTTTAGAGTTGCCTGAAAAAGAGTAAAATATGCCTTTAACAGCCTGAAGAAGATTTAAAATACAGCATTAATTAGACATTCAAGGCTTCAATTTTGAAATCCTACATCAGAATGGTCCTTAATTAATCAGTGACCCAATGGATATGTAGTGTCTAACCCAGAGTTTGAAGGAACCTGGCTTAACAGTAGGAATCCATTTTAGAGTGGCCTGAAGGAGAGTTAAATATGCCTTTAACAGCCTGAATATATGTCAATATAACTTTACTTTTAAGCCCTTAATTTTAGAATCCTTCATCAGAATGCTCTGATATTACCCGAGAGCCACACTGGATATGTGATGTCTCCCCCAGTCTTGGATTGAAGCTGGCATAACATCAGGATTTGTTTTTAGAGTTGCCTGAAAAAGAGTAAAATATGCCTTTAACAGCCTGAAGAAGATTTAAAATACAGCATTAATTAGACATTCAAGGCTTCAATTTTAAAATCCTACACCAGAATGGTCCTTAATTATTTGAGTGACCCAATGGATATGTAGTGTCTAACCCAAAGTTTGAATGAACCTGGCTTAACAGTAGGAATCCATTTTAGAGTGGCCTGAAGGAGAGTTAAATATGCCTTTAACAGCCTGAATATATGTCAATATAACTTTACTTTTAAGCCCTTAATTTTAGAATCCTTCATCAGAATGCTCTGATATTACCCGAGAGCCACACCGGATATGTGATGTCTCCCCTGACTTGGAATGAAGCTGGCATAACATCAGGATTTGTTTTTAGAGTTGCCTGAAAAAGAGTAAAATATGCCTTTAACAGCCTGAAGAAGACTTAAAATACAGCATTAATTAGACATTCAAGGCTTCAATTTTAAAATCCTACATCAGAATGGTCCTTAATTATTTGAGTGACCCAAAGGATATGTATTGTCTAACCCAGAGTTTGAATGAACCTGGCTTAACACTAGGAATACATTTTAGAGTGGCCTGATTGAGAGTTAAATATGCCTTTAACCGCCTGAATATATGTCAATATAGCTTTACTTTTAAGCCCTTAATTTTAGAATCCTTGATCAGAATGCTCTGATATTACCCGAGAGCCACACCGGATATGTGATGTCTCCCCCTGACTTGGAATGAAGCTGGCAAAACATCAGGATTTGTTTTTAGAGTTGCCTGAAAAAGAGTAAAATATGCCTTTAACAGCCTGAAGAAGATTTAAAATACAGCATTAATTAGACATTCAAGGCTTCAATTTTAAAATCCTACACCAGAATGGTCCTTAATTACCGGAGAGAGGCAATGGATATGTAGTGTCTAACCCAAAGTTTCAATGAACCTGGCTTAACAGTAGGAATCCATTTTAGAGTGGCCTGAAGGAGAGTTAAATATGCATTTAACAGCCTGAATATATGCCAACCTGGCTTAACAGTAGGAATCCATTTTAGAGTGGCCTGAAGGAGAGTTAAATATGCCTTTAACAGCCTGAATATATGTCAATATAACTTTACTTTTAAGCCCTTAATTTGAGAATCCTTCATCAGAATGCTCTGATATTACCCGAGAACCACACTGGATATGTGATGTCTCCCCCTGACTTGGAATGAAGCTGAAATAACATCAGGATTTGTTTTTAGAGTTGCCTGAAAAAGAGTAAAATATGCCTTTAACAGCCTGAAGAAGATTTAAAATACAGCATTAATTAGACATTCAAGGCTTCAATTTTAAAATCCTACATCAGAATGGTCCTTAATTATTTGACTGACACAATGGATATGTAGTGTCTAACCCAGAGTTTGAATGATCCTGGCTTAACACTAGGAATCCATTTTAGAGTGGCCTGAAGGAGAGTTAAATATGCCTTTAACAGCCTGAATATATGTCAATATAGCTTTACTTTTAAGCCCTTAATTTTAGAATCCTTCATCAGAATGCTCTGATATTACCCAAGAGCCACACTGGATATGTGATGTCTCCCCCAGTCTTGGATTGAAGCTGGCATAACATCAGGATTTGTTTTTAGAGTTGCCTGAAAAAGAGTAAAATATGCCTTTAACAGCCTGAAGAAGATTTAAAATACAGCATTAATTAGACATTCAAGGCTTCAATTTTGAAAATCCTACATCAGAATTCCTCTCCGGGAACCATCACCTTATTTGGTGGAGAGGATTTGTGTGTCCCTATGAACCTGAGGGCTGTGTTAAACTGGAGCTGTGTGCTCCTGGTAGAAGGAGAGGTAAATATCCCATGGCAAAGTGGTCTCAGGTGAGGGGCCAGACAAAGAATGGTTCAAAAGCCCTATGCAAAATCGAGGAAGAGAGGGAGTGACCCTGCCCGGAGGAGGCCGGGGCCCCCGTCTGGAGCCAGGCCTGGACGGAGGGGCTCGTCAGCGGCGCCTGGTGGCGGGTTTGCCACACTTGACGTGGCCCCCTATCTCCATCCCATGGGCCCACCACCTGTGGGAGGAACCGCTGGGGTCGGGTGCGCAGCCACATGGGTGGCGGCGAAGGTCAGGGACCTCAACGGACCAGACCTGGGCGGCAGAGGCTGGCTCTAAACGTGGAACGTCACCCTCTTGGGGAAGGAGCCGGAACTTGTGCGGGAGGTGGATTTACCAGTTAGATCTGGTGGGGCTTACTTACAGTCTCGGTTCTGGAACCATTACTCCTGGATAGGGGTTGGACTCTGTCCTACTCAGAAGGGTGTGCCGGGCGGGTGTGGGGATACTCACAAGCCCCCGGCTGGCGCTGGCGTTGGAGTTTACCCCCGAGAGGGTCGCCTCCCTACGCCTGCGGGTGGGGGGAAAACTCTGACTGTTGTTTGTGCATATGCACCAAACAGGAGTTAAATATATTTGCCTTCTTGAAGAGATTTAAAATAGTCCTGTAATGGGGCTCAGTAGGGGGCTTCAATTTTAGTTCTGCTCAGGGGACTTCAAACACGTGGGCAATGATGGAGATACTTGAGAGGCGTGATTGGGAGGAACGGCCTCCCTGATCTGAACCAGAGTGGTTGTTTGTTAATTGGACTTCTGTGCTAGTCATGGATTGTCCATAACAAACACCAATCCTTCATCATAGGGATGCTCATGAGTATACGTGGTACCCACAAAGGTCAATGAGTGATTTTATAATGTCGTTTCATCTGATGAACCTGTTTTAACATCAGGATTTGTTTTTAGAGGGGCACCTGTCAAGTGAAACCATCTTTAACAGCCTGGGTCAGGGGAAGATTGGACAAAATACAGCGGGTAGTTAAACTGGGACATTGGAGGCCCTTCAATTTTAAAATCCACATCAGAATGGTCTGATCCCCTGTGGAGCTGGGGCAATGGATATGTAATGTCTAACCCAAAGTTTGAATTGGATTTTCTTAGGTGGCCTGAAGGGGGCCTTTAACACCCTGACATAGGTGGTCAGGGAACGTCCGATGAAGAAGGAGTCCTTCCGAGATATGGCCTGAAGGAGGACTCCGGAGGCATGCCTTTACCACACTGGATATGTGATGCTGCAGCCTCTTTGACAGAGGCAAAGCCATTTTGGGAGTGGCCTGAAAAAGACAAAAATGCCTTTAACAGCCTGAAGGTGATTTAAAATACAGCCATTAATTAGTTTACATTCAAGGATTCAATTTGGGGAGGTAATACCCTACACTGGATAGAATGGTCAGTCTTGGAGAGGCAAGCTGGGATGAACATCAGGATTGAAATATGCAATTTTTGGAAGTTGCCTGGATAGTAAAATACTTTAACAGCCTGAAGGATTGATGAGATAAAAGAAAGCATTAATTAGGGATTTTTGGCTTGAATCTTTAAACATTGCTGGTGGAAGTCCTTAATTGCCTAAGGAGTGGCAACAGGGGTGGTGGTTCCCTCAAAAAGGACCAGAGTGCCAATTACAGGGATATCACATTTAAAGTTGCCTGGAGGGTTTGAATGAACCTGGATTAAACTAGGAAATCCATTTTAGAGTTTGATAAACAAAGGAGACCTTAAATATGCCTTTAGGGGGCCTGAATATATGCCCAATATACTGCATGTTATCTTTTGAAGCCCTTAATTTTAGAATCCTTCATCAGGGAATGCTCTGATATGACCCGAGAGCCACACTGAGTAATGTGATGTCTCCCCCAGTCTTGGAAATGAAGCTGGGCTTTAACATCAGATTTGTTTTGTAAAATATGCCTTTAACATGGACAGGAAAATAAGCATTAATTAGACATCGGGCAGGGCTTCAATTTTAAATCCTACATCAGAATGGTCCTGGGCTCACAAAGGATATGTATTGTCTAACCCAGAGTTTGCTGCTTTTTGCTTAGATGAAGTGGTCCTGATGGCATCAGAATGGTCCTTTAACTCACTGGATCGGGAAGGCCGAGTGTGAAGCTTTTTGGGATGAGGATTTCACATCCTTAAATCTGAGGCCATGGTTCTCAGCAGGAAACCGATGGAGTGCTTTCTTCAGGATATGTGATGTCTAACCCCAAGTGAAGGAATGAATTTGGGGTCTTAACATGGGGGACTATTTTAGAGTTGCCTGAAAAAGAGCAAAATATGCTTTAACAGCCTGAATAAGATTTAAAATACAGCATTAATTAGACATTTAAGGCTTCAATTTTAAAATCCACATCAGAATGGTCCTGAAGAGATCCAGGACACTGGATATGTATGTCTCCCAGGAGTTTGGAATGAACCTGGCTTAACACTAAGAATCCATTTTAGAGGAGCCTGAAGGAGAGTTAAATATGCCTGAATATATTCAATAAACTTTAGCCTTAATTTTGAGATGCTTCAATTACCGAGAGCCACACTGAAATGTCTCGGCATCAATCTGACTCCTGGGCATTAGGGAGGTGTTCCAGGCTGCCCAGCTGGGAGGAGGCCTGGGAAGACCCACACTGGATATGTGATATCTCCCCTGGCCTTGAAGCTGGCCCAATCGGATTTGTTTTTAGAGTTGCCTGAAAAAGGTAAAATATGGGGCCTTTAACAGCCTGAAGAAGATTTAAAATACAGCATTAATTAGACATTCAAGGCTTCAATTTTAAAATCCTGGACATCAGAATGGTCCTTAATTATTTGAGTGACCCAATGGATATGTAGTGTCTAACTCAGAGTTTGAATGAACCTGGCTTAACACTAGGAATCCATTTTAGAGTGGCCTGAAGGAGAGTTAAATATGCCTTTAACAGCCTGAATATATGTCAATATAGCTTTACTTTTAAGCCCTTAATTTTAGAATCCTTCATCAGAATGCTCTGATATTACCCCGAGAGCCACACTGGATATGTGATGTCTCCCCAGTCTTGGATTGAAGCTGGCATAACATCAGGATTTGTTTTTAGAGTTGCCTGAAAAAGAGTAAAATATGCCTTTAACAGCCTGAAGAAGATTTAAAATACAGCATTAATTAGACATTCAAGGCTTCAATTTTAAAATCCTACATCAGAATGGTCCTTAATTATTTGAGTGACCCAAAGGATATGTATTGTCTAACCCAGAGTTTGAATGAACCTGGCTTAACACTAGGAATACATTTTAGAGTGGCCTGAAGGAGAGTTAAATATGCCTTTAATAGCCTTAATAAATGTCAATATAGCTTTACTTTTAAGCCCTTAATTTTAGAATCCTTCATCAGAATGCTCTGATATTACCTGAGAGCCACACTGGATATGTGATGTTTCCCATAGTCTTGGATTGAAGCTGGCATAACATCAGGATTTGTTTTTAGAGTTGCCTGAAAAAGAGTAAAATATGCCTTTAACAGCCTGAAAAAGATTTAAAATACAGCATTAATTAGACATTCAAGGCTTCAATTTTAAAATCCTACATCAGAATGGTCCTTAATTATTTGAGTGACCCAAATGGATATGTAGTGTCTAACCCAGAGTTTGAATGAACCTGGCTTAACACTAGGAATCCATTTTAGAGTGGCCTGAAGGAGAGTTAAATATGCCTTTAACAGCCTGAATATATGTCAATATAGCTTTACTTTTAAGCCCTTAATTTTAGAATCCTTCATCAGAATGCTCTGATATTACCCGAGAGCCACACTGGATATGTGATGTCTCCCCCAGTCTTGGATTGAAGCTGGAATAACATCAGGATTTGTTTTTAGAGTTGCCTGAAAAAGAGTAAAATATGCCTTTAACAGCCTGAAAAGATTTAAAATACAGCATTAATTAGACATTCAAGGCTTCAATTTTGAAATCCTACATCAGAATGGTCCTTAATTAATGAGTGACCCAATGGATATGTAGTGTCTAACCCAGAGTTTGAATGAACCTGGCTTAACAGTAGGAATCCATTTTAGAGTGGCCTGAAGGAGAGTTAAATATGCCTTTAACAGCCTGAATATATGTCAATATAACTTTACTTTTAAGCCCTTAATTTTAGAATCCTTCATCAGAATGCTCTGATATTACCTGAGAGCCACACTGGATATGTGATGTCTCCCCAGTCTTGGATTGAAGCTGGCATAACATCAGGATTTGTTTTTAGAGTTGCCTGAAAAAGAGTAAAATATGCCTTTAACAGCCTGAAGAAGATTTAAAATACAGCATTAATTAGACATTCAAGGCTTCAATTTTAAAATCCTACATCAGAATGGTCCTTAATTATTTGAGTGACCCAAAGGATATGTATTGTCTAACCCAGAGTTTGAATGAACCTGGCTTAACACTAGGAATACATTTTAGAGTGGCCTGAAGGAGAGTTAAATATGCCTTTAACAGCCTGAATATATGTCAATATAGCTTTACTTTTAAGCCCTTAATTTTAGAATCCTTCATCAGAATGCTCTGATATTACCTGAGAGCCACACTGGATATGTGATGTCTCCCCCAGTCTTGGATTGAAGCTGGAATAACATCAGGATTTGTTTTTAGAGTTGCCTGAAAAAGAGTAAAATATGCCTTTAACAGCCTGAAGAAGATTTAAAATACAGCATTAATTAGACATTCAAGGCTTCAATTTTAAAATCCTACACCAGAATGGTCCTTAATTACCGGAGAGAGGCAATGGATATGTAGTGTCTAACCCAAAGTTTCAATGAACCTGGCTTAACAGTAGGAATCCATTTTAGAGTGGCCTGAAGGAGAGTTAAATATGCATTTAACAGCCTGAATATATGCCAACCTGGCTTAACAGTAGGAATCCATTTTAGAGTGGCCTTTAAATATGCCTTTAACAGCCTGAATATATGTCAATATCTTTACTTTTAAGCCCTTAATTTGAGAATCCTTCATCAGAATGCTCTGATATTACCTGAGAACCACACTGGATATGTGATGTCTCCCCAGTCTTGGAATGAAGCTGAAATAACATCAGGATTTGTTTTTAGAGTTGCCTGAAAAAGAGTAAAATATGCCTTTAACAGCCTGAAGAAGATTTAAAATACAGCATTAATTAGACATTCAAGGCTTCAATTTTAAAATCCTACATCAGAATGGTCCTTAATTATTTGAGTGACCCAAAGGATATGTATTGTCTAACCCAGAGTTTGAATGAACCTGGCTTAACACTAGGAATACATTTTAGAGTGGCCTGAAGGAGAGTTAAATATGCCTTTAATAGCCTTAATAAATGTCAATATAGCTTTACTTTTAAGCCCTTAATTTTAGAATCCTTCATCAGAATGCTCTGATATTACCGGAGAGCCACACTGGATATGTGATGTTTCCCCCAGTCTTGGATTGAAGCTGGCATAACATCAGGATTTGTTTTTAGAGTTGCCTGAAAAGAGTAAAATATGCCTTTAACAGCCTGAAAAGATTTAAAATACAGCATTAATTAGACATTCAAGGCTTCAATTTTAAAATCCTACATCAGAATGGTCCTTAATTATTTGAGTGACCCAAAGGATATGTAGTGTCTAACCCAGAGTTTGAATGAACCTGGCTTAACACTAGGAATCCATTTTAGAGTGGCCTGAAGGAGAGTTAAATATGCCTTTAACAGCCTGAATATATGTCAATATAGCTTTACTTTTAAGCCCTTAATTTTAGAATCCTTCATCAGAATGCTCTGATATTACCTGAGACACACTGGATATGTGATGTCTCCCCAGTCTTGGATTGAAGCTGGAATAACATCAGGATTTGTTTTTTAGAGTTGCCTGAAAAAGAGTAAAATATGCCTTTAACAGCCTGAAGAAGATTTAAAATACAGCATTAATTAGACATTCAAGGCTTCAATTTTAAAATCCTACATCAGAATGGTCCTTAATTATTTCAGTGACCCAAAGGATATGTATTGTCTAACCCAGAGTTTAAATGAACCTGGCTTAACACTAGGAATACATTTTAGAGTGGCCTGAAGGAGAGTTAAATATGCCTTTAACAGCCTGAATATATGTCAATATAGCTTTACTTTTAAGCCCTTAATTTTAGAATCCTTCATCAGAATGCTCTGATATTACCGAGAGCCACACTGGATATGTGATGTCTCCCCAGTCTTGGATTGAAGCTGGCATAACATCAGGATTTGTTTTTAGAGTTGCCTGAAAAAGAGTAAAATATGCCTTTAACAGCCTGAAGAAGATTTAAAATACAGCATTAATTAGACATTCAAGGCTTCAATTTTAAAATCCTACATCAGAATGGTCCTTAATTATTTGAGTGACCCAATGGATATGTAGTGTCTAACCCAGAGTTTGAATGAACCTGGCTTAACAGTAGGAATCCATTTTAGAGTGGCCTGAAGGAGAGTTAAATATGCCTTTAACAGCCTGAATATATGTCAATATAACTTTTACCTTAATTTTAAGCCCTTAATTTTAGAATCCTTGGATTGAAGCTGGCATCAGAATGCTTTAACAGCCTGATAAATTACCATTAATTAGACCACACATCAGGATATGTGATGTCTCCCCATGTCTTGGATTGAAGCTGGCATAACATCAGGATTTGTTTTTAGAGTTGCCTGAAAAAGAGTAAAATATGCCTTTAACAGCCTGAAGAAGATTTAAAATACAGCATTAATTAGACATTCAAGGCTTCAATTAAAAATCCTACATCAATTTTAAAATCCTACATCAGAATGGTCTTAATTATTTGGTGACACAATGGATATGTGGTGTCTAACCCAGAGTTTGAATGAACCTGGCTTAACACTAGGAATCCATTTTAGAGTGGCCTGAAGGAGATTTAAATATGCATTTAACAGCTTGAATATATGTCAATATAGCTTTACTTTTAAGCCCTTAATTTTAGAATCCTTCATCCGAATGCTCTGATATTACCTGAGATACACACTGGGTATGTGATGTCTCCCCCAGTCTTGGATTGAAGCTGGAATAACATCAGGATTTGTTTTTAGAGTTGCCTGAAAAAGAGTAAAATATGCCTTTAACAGCCTGAAGAAGATTTAAAATACAGCATTAATTAGACATTCAAGGCTTCAATTTTAAAATCCTACACCAGAATGGTCCTTAATTACCGGAGAGAGGCAATGGATATGTAGTGTCTAACCCAAAGTTTCAATGAACCTGGCTTAACAGTAGGAATCCATTTTAGAGTGGCCTGAAGGAGAGTTAAATATGCCTTTAACAGCCTGAATATATGTCAATATAACTTTACTTTTAAGCCCTTAATTTGAGAATCCTTCATCAGAATGCTCTGATATTACCCGAGAGCCACACTGGATATGTGATGTCTCCCCCTGACTTGGAATGAAGCTGGAATAACATCAGGATTTGTTTATAGAGTTGCCTGAAAAAGAGTAAAATATGCCTTTAACAGCCTGAAGAAGATTTAAAATACAGCATTAATTAGACATTCAAGGCTTCAATTTTAAAATCCTACATCAGCCTGGTCCTTAATTATTTGAGTGACCCAAAGGTTATGTATTGTCTAACCCAGAGTTTGAATGAACCTGGCTTAACACTAGGAATACATTTTAGAGTGGCCTGAAGGAGAGTTAAATATGCCTTTAATAGCCTTAATAAATGTCAATATAGCTTTACTTTTAAGCCCTTAATTTTAGAATCCTTCATCAGAATGCTCTGATATTACCTGAGATACACACTGGGTATGTGATGTCTCCCCCAGTCTTGGATTGAAGCTGGCATAACATCAGGATTTGTTTTTAGAGTTGCCTGAAAAAGAGTAAAATATGCCTTTAACAGCCTGAAGAAGATTTAAAATACAGCATTAATTAGACATTCAAGGCTTCAATTTTAAAATCCTACATCAGAATGGTCCTTAATTATTTGAGTGACCCAAAGGATATGTATTGTCTAACCCAGAGTTTGAATGAACCTGGCTTAACACTAGGAATACATTTTAGAGTGGCCTGAAGGAGAGTTAAATATGCCTTTAATAGCCTTAATAAATGTCAATATAGCTTTACTTTTAAGCCCTTAATTTTAGAATCCTTCATCAGAATGCTCTGATATTACCCAAGAGCCACACTGGATATGTGATGTCTCCCCCAGTCTTGGATTGAAGCTGGCATAACATCAGGATTTGTTTTTAGAGTTGCCTGAAAAAGAGTAAAATATGCCTTTAACAGCCTGAAGAAGATTTAAAATACAGCATTAATTAGACATTCAAGGCTTCAATTTTGAAATCCTACATCAGAATGGTCCTTAATTAATCAGTGACCCAATGGATATGTAGTGTCTAACCCAGAGTTTGAATGAACCTGGCTTAACAGTAGGAATCCATTTTAGAGTGGCCTGAAGGAGAGTTAAATATGCCTTTAACAGCCTGAATATATGTCAATATAGCTTTACTTTTAAGCCCTTAATTTTAGAATCCTTCATCAGAATGCTCTGATATTACCCGAGAGCCACACTGGATATGTGATGTCTCCCCCAGTCTTGGATTGAAGCTGGCATAACATCAGGATTTGTTTTAGAGTTGCCTGAAAAAGAGTAAAATATGCCTTTAACAGCCTGAAGAAGATTTAAAATACAGCATTAATTAGACATTCAAGGCTTCAATTTTAAAATCCTACATCAGAATGGTCCTTAATTATTTGAGTGACCCAAAGGATATGTATTGTCTAACCCAGAGTTTGAATGAACCTGGCTTAACACTAGGAATACATTTTAGAGTGGCCTGAAGGAGAGTTAAATATGCCTTTAACAGCCTGAATATATGTCAATATAGCTTTACTTTTAAGCCCTTAATTTTAGAATCCTTCATCAGAATGCTCTGATATTACCGAGAGCCACACTGGATATGTGATGTCTTCCCTAAGTCTTGGATTGAAGCTGGCAAAACATCAGGATTTGTTTTTAGAGTTGCCTGAAAAAGAGTAAAATATGCCTTTAACAGCCTGAAGAAGATTTAAAATACAGCATTAATTAGACATTCAAGGCTTCAATTTTAAAATCCTACACCAGAATGGTCCTTAATTACCGGAGAGAGGCAATGGATATGTAGTGTCTAACCCAAAGTTTCAATGAACCTGGCTTAACAGTAGGAATCCATTTTAGAGTGGCCTGAAGGAGAGTTAAATATGCATTTAACAGCCTGAATATATGCCAACCTGGCTTAACAGTAGGAATCCATTTTAGAGTGGCCTGAAGGAGAGTTAAATATGCCTTTAACAGCCTGAATATATGTCAATATAACTTTACTTTTAAGCCCTTAATTTTAGAATCCTACATCAGAATGCTCTGATATTACCCGAGAACCACACTGGATATGTGATGTCTCCCCCTGACTTGGAATGAAGCTGAAATAACATCAGGATTTGTTTTTAGAGTTGCCTGAAAAAGAGTAAAATATGCCTTTAACAGCCTGAAGAAGATTTAAAATACAGCATTAATTAGACATTCAAGGCTTCAATTTTAAAATCCTACATCAGAATGGTCCTTAATTATTTGAGTGACCCAAAGGTTATGTATTGTCTAACCCAGAGTTTGAATGAACCTGGCTTAACACTAGGAATACATTTTAGAGTGGCCTGAAGGAGAGTTAAATATGCCTTTAATAGCCTTAATAAATGTCAATATAGCTTTACTTTTAAGCCCTTAATTTTAGAATCCTTCATCAGAATGCTCTGATATTACCAAGATACACACTGGATATGTGATGTCTCCCCAGTCTTGGATTGAAGCTGGCATAACATCAGGATTTGTTTTAGAGTTGCCTGAAAAAGAGTAAAATATGCTTTAACAGCCTGAAAAGATTTAAAATACAGCATTAATTAGACATTCAAGGCTTCAATTTTAAAATCCTACATCAGAATGGTCCTTAATTACATGAGTGACCCAAAGGATATGTAGTGTCTAACCCAGAGATTGAATGAACCTGGCTTAACTCTAGGAATCCATTTTAGAGTGGCCTGAAGGAGAGGTAAATATGCCTTTAACAGCCTGAATATATGTCAATATAGCTTTACTTTTAAGCCCTTAATTTTAGAATCCTTCATCTGAATGCTCTGATATTACCTGAGATACACACTGGGTATGTGATGTCTCCCCCAGTCTTGGATTGAAGCTGGAATAACATCAGGATTTGTTTTTAGAGTTGCCTGAAAAAGAGTAAAATATGCCTTTAACAGCCTGAAGAAGATTTAAAATACAGCATTAATTAGACATTCAAGGCTTCAATTTTAAAATCCTACATCAGAATAGTCCTTAATTATTTCAGTCACCCAAAGGATATGTATTGTCTAACCCAGAGTTTAAATGAACCTGGCTTAACACTAGGAATACATTTTAGAGTGGCCTGATTGAGAGTTAAATATGCCTTTAACCGCCTGAATATATGTCAATATAGCTTTACTTTTAAGCCCTTAATTTTAGAATCCTTCATCAGAATGCTCTGATATTACCCGAGAGCCACACTGGATATGTGATGTCTCCCCAGTCTTGGATTGAAGCTGGCATAACATCAGGATTTGTTTTTAGAGTTGCCTGAAAAAGAGTAAAATATGCCTTTAACAGCCTGAAGAAGATTTAAAATACAGCATTAATTAGACATTCAAGGCTTCAATTTTGAAATCCTACATCAGAATGGTCCTTAATTAATCAGTGACCCAATGGATATGTAGTGTCTAACCCAGAGTTTGAATGAACCTGGCTTAACAGTAGGAATCCATTTTAGAGTGGCCTGAAGGAGAGTTAAATATGCCTTTAACAGCCTGAATATATGTCAATATAACTTTACTTTTAAGCCCTTAATTTTAGAATCCTTCATCAGAATGCTCTGATATTACCCGAGAGCCACACTGGATATGTGATGTCTCCCCCAGTCTTGGATTGAAGCTGGCATAACATCAGGATTTGTTTTTAGAGTTGCCTGAAAAAGAGTAAAATATGCCTTTAACAGCCTGAAGAAGATTTAAAATACAGCATTAATTAGACATTCAAGGCTTCAATTTTAAAATCCTACATCAGAATGGTCCTTAATTATTTGAGTGACACAATGGATATGGTGTCTAACCCAGAGTTTGAATGAACCTGGCTTAACACTAGGAATCCATTTTAGAGTGGCCTGAAGGAGAGTTAAATATGCCTTTAACAGCCTGAATATATGTCAATATAGCTTTACTTTTAAGCCCTTAATTTTAGAATCCTTCATCAGAATGCTCTGATATTACCTGAGATACACACTGGATATGTGATGTCTCCCCAGTCTTGGATTGAAGCTGGCATAACATCAGGATTTGTTTTTAGAGTTGCCTGAAAAAGAGTAAAATATGCCTTTAACAGCCTGAAGAAGATTTAAAATACAGCATTAATTAGACATTCAAGGCTTCAATTTTAAAATCCTACATCAGAATGGTCCTTAATTATTTGAGTGACCCAATGGATATGTAGTGTCTAACCCAAAGTTTGAATGAACCTGGCTTAACAGTAGGAATCCATTTTAGAGTGGCCTGAAGGAGAGTTAAATATGCCTTTAACAGCCTGAATATATGTCAATATAACTTTACTTTTAAGCCCTTAATTTTAGAATCCTTCATCAGAATGCTCTGATATTACCCGAGAGCCACACTGGATATGTGATGTCTCCCCAGTCTTGGATTGAAGCTGGCATAACATCAGGATTTGTTTTTAGAGTTGCCTGAAAAGAGTAAAATATGCCTTTAACAGCCTGAAGAAGATTTAAAATACAGCATTAATTAGACATTCAAGGCTTCAATTTTAAAATCCTACATCAGAATGGTCCTTAATTATTGAGTGACCCAAAGGATATGTATTGTCTAACCCAGAGTTTGAATGAACCTGGCTTAACACTAGGAATCCATTTTTAGAGTGGCCTGAAGGAGAGTTAAATATGCCTTTAACAGCCTGAATATATGTCAATATAGCTTTACTTTTAAGCCCTTAATTTTAGAATCCTTCATCAGAATGCTCTGATATTACCTGAGATACACACTGGATATGTGATGTCTCCCCAGTCTTGGATTGAAGCTGGAATAACATCAGGATTTGTTTTTAGAGTTGCCTGAAAAAGAGTAAAATATGCCTTTAACAGCCTGAAGAAGATTTAAAATACAGCATTAATTAGACATTCAAGGCTTCAATTTTAAAATCCTACATCAGAATGGTCCTTAATTATTTCAGTGACCCAAAGGATATGTATTGTCTAACCCAGAGTTTGAATGAACCTGGCTTAACACTAGGAATCCATTTTAGAGTGGCCTGAAGGAGAGTTAAATATGCCTTTAACAGCCTGAATATATGTCAATATAGCTTTACTTTTAAGCCCTTAATTTTAGAATCCTTCATCAGAATGCTCTGATATTACCCGAGAGCCACACTGGATATGTGATGTCTCCCCAGTCTTGGATTGAAGCTGGCATAACATCAGGATTTGTTTTTAGAGTTGCCTGAAAAAGAGTAAAATATGCCTTTAACAGCCTGAAGAAGATTTAAAATACAGCATTAATTAGACATTCAAGGCTTCAATTTTAAAATCCTACATCAGAATGGTCCTTAATTATTTGAGTGACCCAAAGGATATGTAGTGTCTAACCCAGAGTTTGAATGAACCTGGCTTAACACTAGGAATCCATTTTAGAGTGGCCTGAAGGAGAGTTAAATATGCCTTTAACAGCCTGAATATATGTCAATATAGCTTTACTTTTAAGCCCTTAATTTTAGAATCCTTCATCAGAATGCTCTGATATTACCGAGAGCCACACTGGATATGTGATGTCTCCCCAGTCTTGGATTGAAGCTGGCATAACATCAGGATTTGTTTTAGAGTTGCCTGAAAAAAGTAAAATATGCCTTTAACAGCCTGAAGAAGATTTAAAATACAGCATTAATTAGACATTCAAGGCTTCAATTTTAAAATCCTACATCAGAATGAATCCTTTAATTCCTTAATGGATATGTTGTCTCCCCCAGTCTTGGATTGAACAACATCAGGATTTGTTTTTAGAGTTGCCTGAAAAAGAGTAAAAATATGCCTTTAACAGCCTGAGAAGATTTAAAATACAGCATTAATAGACATTCAAGGCAATTTAAAACTAGAATGGTCCATTTTGAGTGACCCAATGGATATGTATTGTCTAACCCAGAGTTTGAATGAACCTTTAACACTAGGAATCCATTTTAAGTGGCCTGAAGGAATTTTAAATATGCCTTTCTTGAAATATGTCAATATAGCTTTACTTTTAAGCCCTTAATTTTAGAATCCTTCATCGAATGCTCTGATATTACCTGAGATACACACTGATATGTGATGTCTCCCCAGTCTTGGATTGAAGCTGGAATAACATCAGGATTTGTTTTTAGAGTTGCCTGAAAAAGAGTAAAATATGCCTTTAACAGCCTGAAGAAGATTTAAAATACAGCATTAATTAGACATTCAAGGCTTCAATTTTAAAATCCTACACCAGAATGGTCCTTAATTATTTGAGTGAGGCAATGGATATGTAGTGTCTAACCCAAGTTTAAATGAACCTGGCTTAACAGTAGGAATACATTTTAGAGTGGCCTGAAGGAGAGTTAAATATGCCTTTAACAGCCTGAATATATGTCAATATAACTTTACTTTTAAGCCCTTAATTTGAGAATCCTTCATCAGAATGCTCTGATATTACCGAGACCCACACTGGATATGTGATGTCTCCCCAGTCTTGGAATGAAGCTGGCATAACATCAGGATTTGTTTTAGAGTTGCCTGAAAAAAAGTAAAAAATATGCCTTTAACAGCCTGAAGAAGATTTAAAATACAGCATTAATTAGACATTCAAGGCTTCAATTTTAAAATCCTACATCAGAATGGTCCTTAATTATTTGAGTGACCCAAAGGATATGTATTGTCTAACCCAGAGTTTGAATGAACCTGGCTTAACACTAGGAATACATTTTAGAGTGGCCTGAAGGAGAGTTAAATATGCCTTTAATAGCCTTAATAAATGTCAATATAGCTTTACTTTTAAGCCCTTAATTTTAGAATCCTTCATCAGAATGCTCTGATATTACCTGAGAGACACACTGGGTATGTGATGTCTCCCCCCAGTCTTGGATTGAAGCTGGCATAACATCAGGATTTGTTTTTAGAGTTGCCTGAAAAAGAGTAAAATATGCCTTTAACAGCCTGAAGAAGATTTAAAATACAGCATTAATTAGACATTCAAGGCTTCAATTTTAAAATCCTACATCAGAATGGTCTTAATTATTTGAGTGACCCAAAGGATATGTATTGTCTAACCCAGAGTTTGAATGAACCTGGCTTAACACTAGGAATACATTTTAGAGTGGCCTGAAGGAGAGTTAAATATGCCTTTAACAGCCTGAATATATGTCAATATAGCTTTACTTTTAAGCCCTTAATTTTAGAATCCTTCATCAGAATGCTCTGATATTACCCAAGAGCCACACTGGATATGTGATGTCTCCCCCAGTCTTGGATTGAAGCTGGCATAACATCAGGATTTGTTTTAGAGTTGCCTGAAAAGAGTAAAATATGCCTTTAACAGCCTGAAGAAGATTTAAAATACAGCATTAATTAGACATTCAAGGCTTCAATTTTAAAATCCTACATCAGAATGGTCCTTAATTATTTCAGTGACCCAATGGATATGTATTGTCTAACCCAGAGTTTGAATGAACCTGGCTTAACAGTAGGAATCCATTTTAGAGTGGCCTGAAGGAGAGTTAAATATGCCTTTAACAGCCTGAATATATGTCAATATAGCTTTACTTTTAAGCCCTTAATTTTAGAATCCTTCATCAGAATGCTCTGATATTACCCGAGAGCCACACTGGATATGTGATGTCTCCCCAGTCTTGGATTGAAGCTGGCATAACATCAGGATTTGTTTTTAGAGTTGCCTGAAAAAGAGTAAAATATGCCTTTAACAGCCTGAAGAAGATTTAAAATACAGCATTAATTAGACATTCAAGGCTTCAATTTTAAAATCCTACATCAGAATGGTCCTTAATTATTTGAGTGACCCAAAGGATATGTATTGTCTAACCCAGAGTTTGAATGAACCTGGCTTAACACTAGGAATACATTTTAGAGTGGCCTGATTGAGAGTTAAATATGCCTTTAACCGCCTGAATATATGTCAATATAGCTTTACTTTTAAGCCCTTAATTTTAGAATCCTTCATCAGAATGCTCTGATATTACCGAGAGCCACACTGGATATGTGATGTCTCCCCAGACTTGGAATGAAGCTGGCAAAACATCAGGATTTGTTTTAGAGTTGCCTGAAAAAGAGTAAAATATGCCTTTAACAGCCTGAAGAAGATTTAAATACAGCATTAATTAGACATTCAAGGCTTCAATTTTAAAATCCTACACCAGAATGGTCCTTAATTACGGAGAGAGGCAA
>CM049375.1:999705-1119262 GCA_026937815.1 Etheostoma perlongum | reverse complement strand
AGATCGTTGCTCCAATAGGATCAAAGAAACTACATGTGGCACTAACAATGTTAAACGGAGCAAATATAGGCCACATGCCAGAGCCTGTCACCGTGGGGCTGCAAGAGGACAGACGTCATACAGCCCAAACGTTCATCCACCGTCTGAGTGAATGGAAGTTTAGGGTTTGGCAGACCTAAAGTTGGAGGGCTTTGAAAAGCTTTTTTAAGATTTACAAACGCCTGACCCGCCTCGGTCGTCCACGTGATGCGGTCGTGTGCAGACAAGTTGTTATCATGTATTATGCCAGCTAAGGTTGAACTAACTGAGCATAATTTGGGATGAAAACACGACAATAGGAACACATTCCTAGAAATGACATCATTTGTTCTTTTGTTGCAGGTTTTGGGAGGGAAACTATTGCCTCAATCCGAGATGGAGACAATGTTTTCCCTGACGCTGAAATGTCATGACCCAAAAAAAGGCAGTTCTTTTTTTTTCACAAATTGCAATTTAGCTAAACTAGCTTTGTGCCCCCTCTGCTGCCAAGTGACACCAAAAATGCAATAGTGCAATAGTTAAGCTTTCCAGGTTCTCTCTCAGTGCTTCGTTGTAGATAGTAGGGCTGTCAACAAATCCTTGTCCTAAACGTGTGAATGTGTATGCCTTACCATCACATAAAAAGGCAACCCAGAAAGGGCTGTCTTTGTCCACTGGAACACTGAAAAAAGCGTTAGACAAATCAACAACAGAGAAATATTGTGCCCCCCCCCCCCAGGAATTCCTTGAAGAATAGTATACGGGTTTGGTACATTGGGAGCACGTGCGTGAACCGCTGCATTTACTGCTTTGAGGTCCTGAACAAAACGCCATTCAACCGGTTTTCCCTTATCACAATTTTTTTTTTGACAGGGAAAATAGGCGTGCGAACAGGTGAATCAGGACATGGAACAATAACTCCTGATTTCAATAGAGAGTTAAAGACCAGTCTGATTCCATTAACAGCTTCTTGTTTCAGTGGGTACTGATGTTTTTTCTTTTTGGGCCTGAAGTCTGAGCGCGGTGTGATGACAACAGGCTGACAATTTTTGATGAGACCTACGTCATATTTATGCGCTGCCCACAGGTGAGTTGGCACTTGGGACAGCAACGGTGAGATATCTGTGGGAGAGACATTCACAGCATTATTCAAAAATATGTGTGTGTGTGTTTCAGCTACTTTCCGCTGGAACACACTGTGCGCGGCAGTCACATGGGGTGACAGGAGTTTCCAATAAACTCCCGTGGAAGGGGAGGTGTATACGTTCCCATCCACGGTTTCAGTCCAGTCGGTCAGCTGGTCACAGTCCAGGACAAATTGTCCCAAGTTTCTCCACTGATCTGTGGGAGATTTAGACAAAGAGATATGAGCATGGGAGTGTTGAATTCTGAAAAACATTCTCTGCTTATCAGTCAAGGCTATTGCTAGTGCACATTTGTTTTCATGCCAGAAAATGTAAGTACACTCAAGCTCATCTGTTTCTTCTTTGAAAAATTCTTCAACAAACATGTCATCACGTTCTGAAGAGACAAAACAAGTGCAATGTAAGTTGTGCAAAAGGTGAAATCACCTCTCTGGCCTCTTGCAGCAGGTTTGCAGCATGACCCAGAGAGATCCACCACTGAAGAATCAGCGGAGATGTGTGTGTGTGAAAACAATGAAAACAATGAGTCAGGCTGTGCTGTGACTTCTAATCTCACAACCTTGAGACCTGTAGGAGTTTGGGATAACTCCTATGCCAACCATTAGGTCTCTACCTAACAAATAAACAGGACACAGAAGAGAGCAAAAACAAACATTTTGCACTTCTCTCCTGCTCCGAATCATTTGGATCCCTTATGTACACACATCCATGGGGGTTAAAAATATTTCTGGTAGAATTGCTCTGCTTGCACTTCTTTAAGGAACTACTACTAGAAACTAGAAAGATTTTTGATTTGCAAATAAAGAGTTTTTGGAGAACATACTTGCCGAGGCTGGCACCAGATAAAATAAACCAAAAAACTTTTACAGTGTCTTCCCTCCCTGCACCAACCTTCATTGGCAGGCAAATCATCCATATTTAAAGTAACCTTTGTGCTTGCATTCAAAATAGCCAATTTATACAATATTGCTCTTTAAGGAATACCTTCTAAACAAATAAAGATTTTGGAGAACATACTTTGTGCACCTAAATAAACCAAAAACTCTACATCCCTTCCCTGCACATTCAAAATCGTAGTAGCCAATTTATACACCTCAGATAAAAACATTGCATAAGTAGTAATACCTTCTACATGTTTCTGTTCTAGGTGACAATAGAGTCTAGAATTCTCCCTATCGTGCGAGGAAGAGTGTGATGTTTATGGGCTGTAGCGTGTGAAAGCATTTACTTCATTGCAAGCAGATTAGTTAGTGTGTTTTGCATTTTCACTTCCCTTATCCGGTGCAGATCAGCTGGCTCAGACTCTCCACCACTCCCGTTCTCCTCCCCCCATCCATCCGCCCGTTGCTGGCTGTAGACGCGATCCCCAGCTGGTGGACCCCTTTGTCGTTCACCTTCTTGCTTTGAGGATGGGCATTTGTCTGCCCAGTGACCTCTTCCTCCGCAGTTGAAACATGTGTCTCGGTCCACTGCTGGCCTCTGCCCTCCACCTCGCCCTCTGCTTTTTCCTCTCGCTTTGCCTTTGCTTCTGGCCCCCCCCCCTCTCCAGCCAACGTTGACACTGTCCAAGTTATTTTACTTCTGTTTCTCTTCTTTTCAGCTTGTTCAGCTGACTTGTAGCATTGGATGACCGTACCCGATGCTGCTGTTATTGTCAGATGTAGGTGGGGGGGGCCGTGGCTGCTTGTAGAGAGAGAACTTGCAGCGAGGTGGCTGCTGTGTGGGAACTTGTCCGCTCCTGGTGCTTACTTCTGGGGGAGACACGGACGGTGTTTCTCCCTTCGGCCTGGATGTCGGAGGAGGGTGGGGTGGTGGTGGGTCAAGCAGCTGATCGCCATCTTTAAGACTCGGATAGAGGAAAAATGCATTAGTGACAGTGTTCATTTCTCCTTTCTGTGTTTCAACAGCATTGTCTGTTCCCTCCTTAGTTACTAGTTTTTTCATCTGTTTTCTTTCCCTGCGAGTGGCTTCTTCCATCCACTGACTAAAACATTCCTTGTTTTTTTCTATTTGAATCAGATCTTGGTTGCTAATCATTTTTCCCCCTCTCAATAGTTTTTCTTCTTCTTCTAAATCCTGTTTTAGCATTCTGAGTTTGCCTGTACTTAAAGAACCATTTTCAGGAAAACCGTGTTTTGTCGTCCAATATGACAGACATTCCAAAGATTTCGGACCGAACTTCCTCATCATTTCATCCACCACTGGACCTGAAGGAACGTGTGACGTTGTGCTCCTGTTACCCATTTTTCCACAAAAAAGAAAAACAGATAACAACCAGCTGAAGTACTTCTTCATGTATAATCGTCACTATACGGCCCAGTTTAGTTCTCGGTAAACTTTGCGGGAAAACCTGTAAACAGCTGCAACTTAATTTAAGCTACAATGACTGCTTATCTGTGATAGATTTCCTAAACGCTTAAATCCTGACAAACACCTTACTGTTTATCTGTGATAGATTTCCTAAACGCTTAAATCCTGACAAACAGCTACAATGGCTGTTTATCCGTATGATTTTAAAACCTATCCGTCACCCCGTCCTAGTCCGTATTGGATGAAATGATGTCAGTTGGCCCTTTTTTTATCTGTTATATATAACAACCTGGGTGCCAAAGAAAACTCCTTTCCCTGTTTTGTAACCAACCCAAAGTTTCTCAAAACAAAAGATAGACTTTCACCGAATACCCTTAGTGAAACCACAGTCAATATCTGTCTCACAAACTGTCTCAATATCCAATTCAAATTGTTGATAATCTAAACTTCAACTTACCCCCGCTGTTTGAAATTGCTTCCTTTTCGTTTGGATTTCAGAGTGGAATCAGCGATCCCTCCGTGGTTTCTGACCCTCTGTCTCTCAAAGATGTTTTGGCGAGGTTTAGAGGCAGGTGATCATCAGATCCCTGGATGCATGCCCTCATCAGGCAGACAGTTTGTTCTGTATTTCTGAATCTGTACCTCACGTGTCCAAGTATCTTGACCGGTCATTCTATCTTAGCTGAAAAGCTTGTCTCTTGGATAGGCTATGGTCTCGACCTGGGACCTGCTATGATAAACACAGCTCTAGGCAACTGTTTCTGTCAGGCTCCACGTCATCTCTTCTTTAAGGAAATGGTGTGGAGTCATAACAAACCCAGTTGTCTCCATCAAGGAGAAGACACAGATGACAGATACAGAAGTTATATACTCTGAGAAGCATTGGAGATCCTATTATGAATAATTAATATGAAAATCATTGGTTGAATGTAATTTTCCCATTACATTGTGTGTGTAAGCGTGTGTGTGTGTGTGTGTGTGTGTGTGTGTGTAAGCGTGTGTGTGTGTGTGTGTAAGCGTGTGTGTGTGTGTGTGTAAGCGTGTGTGTGTTAGTGTGTGTGTGTGTTAGCTTGTGTGTGTGTGTTAGCGTGTGTGTGTGTTAGCGTGTGTGTGTTAGTGTGTGTGTTAGCGTGTGTTTGTGTGTGTTAGTGTGTGTGTGTGTGTTAGCGTGTGTGTGTGTGTGTTAGCGTGTGTGTTAGCGTGTGTGTGTTAGCGTGTGTGTGTGTGTTAGTGTGTGTGATTGTGTGTTAGCGTGTGTGTCTGTTAGCGTTTGTGTGTGTGTGTTAGCGTGTGTGTGTGTTAGCGTGTGTGTGTTAGCGTGTGTGTGTGTTAGCGTGTGTGTGTGTTAGCGTGTGTTTGTGTGTGTGTGTGTGTTAGCGTGTGTGTGTGTTGTGTGTGTGTGTGTTAGCTTTGTGTGTGTGTGTTAGCGTGTGTGTGTGTGTTAGCGTGTGTGTATGTTAGCGTGAGTTAGCATGTTAGCGTGTGTGTGTGTGTTAGCGTGTTATCTTGTGTTAGCGTGTGTGTGTTAGCTTGTGTGTGTGTTTGTGCATGTTAGCATGTGTGTTAGTGTGTGTGTGTGTTAGCGTGTGTGTGTGTTAGCGTGTGTTAGCGTGTTAGTGTTTGTTAGCGTGTTAGTGTGTTAGCGTGTGTGTTAGCGTGTGTGTGTGTTAGCGTGTTACCGTGTGTGTGTGTGTTAGCATGTGTGTTAGCGTGTTAGCGTGTGTTAGTATGTTAGCATGTTAGCGTGTGTGTTAGCGTGTGTGTGTGTTAGCATGTGTGTGTGTTAGCGTGTGTGTGTGTGTTAGCATGTGTTAGCGTGTGTTAGCGTGTTATCGTGTGTTAGCATGTTTGCTTGTGTTAGCGTGTGTGTGTGTTAGCGTGTGTGTTAGCTTGTGTATTTGTGTGTGTTAGCGTGTGTGTGTGTTAGCGTGTGTGTGTGTTAGCCTGTATTATCGTGTGTTTGTTAGCGTGTTAGTGTTTGTTAGCGTGTTAGTGTGTTAGCGTGTGTGTTAGCGTGTGTGTGTGTTAGTGTGTTACCATGTGTGTGTTAGCATGTGTTAGCGTGTTAGCGTTTGTTAGCGTGTTAGCTTGTGTTTGCGTGTGTGTGTGTGTTAGCATGTGTGTTAGCGTGTGTTAGTGTGTTAGCATGTTAGCGTGTGTGTTAGCGTGTGTGTGTGTTTTAGCGTGTTAGCGTGTGTGTGTTAGCGTGTTTCTGTGTGTTAGCATGTGTGTGTGTGTTAGCATGTGTGTTAGCGTGTGTGTGTTAGCAAGTGTGTGTGTTAGCGTGTGTTAGCGTGTTAGCGCATGTGTTAGCGTGTGTTAGCGTGTGTTTGTGTTAGCGTGTGCTAGCGTGTGTATGTGTGTTAGCGTGTGTTAGCTTGTGTAAGCGTGTACTAGCATGTGTTAGCGTATATGTGTTAGCGTGTGTTAGCGTGTGTGTGTTAGTGTGTGTTAGCGTGTGTTAGCGTTTGTTAGCTTGTGTGTGTGTTAGCGTGTGTTTGCGTGTTAGCGTGTGTTAGCGTGTGTGTGTGTGTTAGCGTATGTTAGCATGTGTGTGTGTTAGTGTGTGTTAGCGAGTGTGTTAGCATGTGTTAGCATGTGTTTAGGTGTGTAGTTTTAATGTAACACTGAGGATTTCTTCATCTGCTAGAGCATCGCTTCTTATTCAAATGATTCATTTCTGTTTGTATTTAACTTTTAAGGTGGTTAAAATAACTACCAGTCATTTACACAGGGAACTCCATTGCTACAGAACCATAAGATCATTGCAGCGTTCAGAAAGAATTAACTCAGGAAGGAATAACTGAATAGATTTTTTTTAAATCATGTGACCTTTATTTTTACTCGACAGTCAGGAAATACAGTTTGAAGTGTGTTGAGTTCAAAACAAAAAATGTGTAATGCCCTTAGGAGGCATGATGGAAATGCTTTCTTATAGTTCCTCCCTACCAACATCCTGCTGCTCTCAAACATACAACAAGAACCAGCAGGGTGTTCAGGTTCATGTTGAGTGGAACCCTTTAATTTTACTTCTGTATGAAAGATAAATTATGGCTCACAACACTTTCACAACAGCTGTTAAGGCTAGTGGTTAACATAACAGATTAATCATTTCATTTTCATATTTAAGGTTGGGTACCGGGCACCGGTTCCGACATAAACAGCAGTAACAATAACGAATAAGAACGAACATTTTGGTTCCTCATTTTGGTGCCTGACTCTCTTTTTTCAGAAGCATCGCTGCCGAGACGCTACGTTAGCGTTAGCTAGTAGCTGGATGAAACACGTGGTTAACATGCTGTCAACTGACGTTAGGCGGTGTGAAACGGGACTGTTATTCCCTGTAGAGCATTCCAACAGCAGGACATAACAGTCTGCATGCTGCAGCCGCCGTGTCGGAAAAACATAGACGGTGCGTTCACTTGAAACTCGCCAGCCTCGTGGTGCATTCAAAGTTATTGTAAATACCCTTTTCCCATTTGGTGCTTGTTTCTGTGGTTTACCAGCAATTTGCTGGTGAAATAAGTCAATGTTATAAGTTATTGTTATTGCATTATTAATCAATCATTTCAGTTTGACCATATGGCCTTAGCAATAAACAAGCCGTTCTTTAATGGCGCCAACTGTCGTTTTGGGCTCCTTTTTATATTTTATATTGTATACATTATAAATATATTCTATATATTTCAGTTCAAGCACCGGCAACGTTTTAAAAGTTTTATTTTAGCGCCGGTATCGGAAACAACCCAAATGAACGACCCAACCCTATTTATATTACATGCAAATAAAAACCACTGATCCAGTTTTCTTCTTCTAGTGTTTCTACCAGTTCATAACACTTAATCACTCCACTGTTAAACTAAAGCAAATATAGATGTCACAGCAAGAATCTGTTGAAATACAAAACACATAGTAATACAAAATAATGCAATTAATTATTAAAATGAAATACAATACTCCAAATGAATTTATTTTTATAGTTTCTTTTCATATAGTTTCTTGTCTTAACTTACTCCTACAAACAGGCTCAAAGATTTCTTAAAAACAACGACAAGAGAAAATCCTCCAGTCCTCTGAATGTGACCTGAATGTCTTTAAAACATGGATCTGCAGAGTTGGATGATCGGTTCTACCATGTCTTAATAGTAAATGAAGAGCATTTATTAAGTCATTCGCCTGTTAAGACTCCCATTCACTGAACTGAACACTCATACGCCGATGGCAAAGCCCCTTTAACATAAAGAGTTCAGGGGCAGGGAATCGCACCACCAACATAAAGAGCTTTACTCATGTGATGTCTTACACGGCATTGATGCTGTTTCATCATGTCTGACATATTAGTCCTAAAATAACCATTTTTCATGTTTTCATCACACTTGTAAATATCAGAATGCTTTGGGCATGTTGTTTTTTCTAAATGAAAAGATTGAAAGAAAGATGTTGGAGCAGCCGTACTAAACCTAGAACAACACGTTTACAATCTGAGGAAATTATTGAAAAAGCTAGACTGTAGGAAAGCTTTTGTATCGCTATATAATACACAACAATAAGAAAAGACATTATTATTAAAAAACAGTGAGTCTGATTTTATAAAGTCAGATGTCACCCACAAAAACAAATACATCATAAAAATGTGTAGCAATCTTCCATGCCCACTATCAATTAATGTAAACAATTCAGTGTCTCTTATTGTGAAAGTTCATTTGTTTATGATTGTGTTAGTGTGTTGGTTACTTTTCCAGTGCATTTGTGTCAAATACTTTGGTAATTTAAAACAACAAAGTGGTCAAAATGCAACCTTCTATTTGACTAAAAGATATAAGTTAACAGTCTTTTTCTTTTTCTTTCTTTCAGGAAACACTTTTAGAAACACTTTATACAAGGACATCTGCTAGCTGAGCTTAGCACAAAGACTAGAAGCAGGAAAACTGCTAGCATAGCTTAGCACATAGCCAAGAAGCAGATAAACTGCTAGCCTAGCTTAGCACAAAGATTAGAAGCAGGGAAACTGCTAGCTCTTATGGTTTCAGTGTTCATCTGGGCTCTGTATCTTGTTTTCTGTCATTTTTTGTGTTCCCTCACCGGTCTGGTGTTGTTGGTCTTGTCTCGTGTTCCCCTGAGTGTCTGTATGTTCTGTTTCCTGTTTTATTTTGAAGTTGGGTGTTTGTCTCGTCTTGTTTATAATTTTACTTCCTGTGTCTTCCCGCTGTTGTGATTACCTGATGTTTTCCACTTGCTTCCCTGCCCTCTTGTCCCCTGCCTCTCGTTACCTCGTTACCTTGTGTATTTAATGTCTGTGCTTCCCTTGTCTCTTGTGAGATCGTTCTGGTTTGTCTCCCTGTCTGCACTGTGTCCTGTCAGCGTGTTCCCGATCTTCCCTCTGAGTGTTTCTGGTGTAGTTTTCCCTGTTGTTGCTTTCTCTCTCTTCCTCGCCTTTTTCCCCCCGGACCTCTTAGATTTTTGGACTTTGGGATTTTTGGATACTTTGTGGATATTTGAACTATGTTTTCTTGTTTGACTGATTTTCTGTCTGGACAATAAATTTATCTTGCCTCCTCGTGCCTGCCTGCTGTTCTCATCTCTGAGTTTGGGTCCTAAAAGTTAATTCAACCATGACGCTAGCATAGCTTAGCAAATAGCCAAGAAGCAGGGAAATGCAAGCCTAGCATAGCACACCCTGCAAACTTACAGACTTGATGCAGGACTAAACTCCACCAGAACTTCTAAAAACTCCATGTCACTTTTCCATTTTTAGTTTGATTTGATTGTTATATTTTTTTATATAAGATTTTATTACAAGTGTTGGAGCTATTTGTTAACCATCAGTGGGAACAAAACTAACCATAAAAATCATTGTTTTTGTACTGTCGTCCAACTTTATCGTTAAATAAAACAGCTATTACAGGATGAACTGCTGAGCTAACAACATGTCAATCAGTCAGACTTCGTCTTTTTCTTTCGATGGAAATAAGTTTCCTCTCACTTTGAGTCCTTGTTCAAAGCTCAGCTAACATACCTTTTTCTGTCTTGGAGGCGCACAGATGAACCTGAAAACCGGTCTTCTCCTTTGACTCAGTATGGGTCAGAGAACGTGATGAATTAATTCTGTAATCTTATTCGATTTATTCTTTAATGCTACTCTATATTGTGGTAGAGAACATTATAAAGGACTGTGACTGGAGTGCTGTCTTTAGGGTTTTACAGCAGTATTAGTGAGAGTGGTCTGGGGACCACTGGTTTTCCACCAGCAACCTCTGCTGGTCTGTGACTAGATTCTGTAAAAGATTCACTTCTAATTTTAAAATTTAAAAGAGTATTTCTCGAAACTGCCTGTCAGCAACTCCAAAGCCCAATAAGGAAGAACATGTGTGTTTTCAATATTAAATAAACTCACCTGTAAATTCAAACATTATTGTTATTTGAAACGGTTCTGTTGTGTAGGCGGACTTCAGCAATGAAGTCAACCATTTTGTCTCGGGGGTTGTAGATAAGTTACTGTGTTTTAGAGGGTAACTTCATGTATTGTTATTGTATAATGTGGTAAAGAGTGACGTTATAAAGGACTTGGTGGCCATTGTTCCAGGCGTACAGCGCTCTGTCTCGGGGGTTGTAGTCGAGCATGGACAGGTGGCTGTATTTGTTGGTCAGAGGAATGTCGATGTACTCGTAGGTGGAGGAGTTGGTGGAGTAGGCGTAGTAGACTTTGGTTCCACCAGAGTACCCGTTAGTAACGTACAGGGTTCCACAGATCATGAATGCCTCGCCGGCACTGCGTTTCGGGTGGTTGGTGGTCCAGCTGCGGATGATCTGCAGAGAGTTTGGGTTTAACTGACTGAGGACGATGTTTCCAGCATTCTGATTGGTCGCGTAGACAGCCCAGAGCCCCCCCTCGTCCACCATGAGGTCGATGTCTGAGTGGCCCCCCCAGGAGTAATGGTACATGTTGTTGTAGCCTGCGAAGTCCAACTGCCGGGAGCGGCTGATGAGCGATGTGCTGAAGTCAAACTTGATGATGGTGTGACTCTGGAACTTGTTAAAATAAATGGATCCGTTATAAACCACCTGACCGGTGCCGGACCAGGGGTGGGGCAGGCGGTGAGACGTGAAGTTATCCGTCGTCATGAAGTCATACATCGATTGATACTCCCTAACAAAGCGGTTGTTATGGTAACCATCCATGTACCAAACCTGTAAAGGAAGAAACAAATTAATAATCTGTTTTCTTTGCACAATGATAAAAGATGACTGTGTCCCATAAATAAATACTTATTATTAATTATTAATTAATACTATATTATTCTTAATTAACTCTACAGTTTGATCATAACATTATCATATTAAACTCTGTTAGATTTCCAGCTGGGAGGAGCCCTCGGGGAAGACCCAGGACTAGGTGGAGAGATTATATCTCCACCCGTCGGGTTCCCCCAGTCAGCTCTGGAAAGGTCAGTTTGGGGTTGTCCCCGTGACCGCATCCCGCATAAAAAGATGAGATGAAACATTTAACATTATTAATTCCATAATCATCACAGCATTTGGACTTTACGCATTTGCAGAATCTTACTAGTGTCTACAAATGCCATTGTAGAACACAGTCAATTTGGGTTTTATATATATATATATATATAAAAACCCAAATTGACTGTG
Source organism: Etheostoma perlongum (assembly GCA_026937815.1). Lineage (NCBI taxonomy): Eukaryota > Metazoa > Chordata > Actinopteri > Perciformes > Percidae > Etheostoma > Etheostoma perlongum. The sequence goes on along the minus strand of CM049375.1, from coordinate 1,108,142 downwards.
TTCTTGTGTTTTCTGGTTGTTAAGTTTTTGTTGATATTTTCTGTCGATGAGACTCACTCTGTTGTCTCCAGTCGGAGCGAGCGGGTCGGTCATCCACGATCCAAACCTCGATCCTGACGACTTGATGGTGATTGGCTCAGAGATTCCTGTCAGCTTCCCACATGCTGAAAAATAAAATTAACAGAAACACAGGAAGGGACAGGGTGAACAAAATATCAGGAAGACCTGCACAAAGTGCAAAAGAGTTTTGTTTGCATTGTTCAAAGCTTTGAAGAAGAAATTAGAAACAATTTCACTGTTTGTCTGACAATCCACAGAAATCACTGGAAAGGTTTTCTGAGAGACTGCTGTCAACTTCAGAAATATTAATGCCTTAAGAGTTGGTTGGCGTGAAAAACAACTAATCTTAAAATGTTTTGTGGTTATTCACTGACCTTCTGCACACCCCTTCCTGTGTTAGTTACTCACCCAGCCTCTGCATGCAGGCCCTCAGCCGGTCCTCCAGGTTCATCACTCTGCCGTGGAGTTCCTGGTAGTCCAGACCTCCCATTTGTTCTTGCAGCGATCCCAGTAGCACTGTCACATTCGCCACCTCTTCCTTAAACAGTCGGACCAGCAAAGCGTCTGCCTTGTAGGCCTCCAGGACTGGGATCAGAGGACGTAACTCCTCCATCTTTACCTTTATGGACTGAGAGACAGACAGCGAGGTGCATAACCGTCCAGACATTTTCAGATGTCCACATTCAGGTCAAGCTGTTTGTTGAACAGATTGTTTCCTAATGTTGGATTAAGTACGCTGATCTGTTTGTCACAAGTGTCTTGTAGAGAATTGAATCCATTCACCAAGGGCATAGGTTTTATGCATTGGTTTGGACTAGAGTGCAGATCAGGCCACTTTTTCTGTCCGAACCCAGCCCGCGACCGATAGCAGTAACCAAGCACGACCCAAGCCCGACATTAAGATATTTATGTCTGAGCCCGACAGTTAAAATCAATTTTTTTTCTAATGACGTTATGTACGTTTGTTTATGTGGAAAGCTTTCATTAAGCAACTGTAGGAAGGCATTCGGAAATGTCAACAGGTGAGTGTCTCAGCGCACATGGGCCAACAAGCGCACGTTAACTACATTAACAATTTTCCCGCACACTGGAAGACAGTTGTTAGGGTAATAATTTAAAATTATTTTAATCACAAACCTTTGCATCAAGAGAAAGAGGCCCATTTGCTATCTACATAGTAAGCTTTTTTAAATTTAAAATGTTCAATGCCTTATTGCGCTGATGTGACCAAGCCCAACCAAAACCCGAACATCATTTCTAAATATCTGTCCCGAACACGGCCCGTGGGGTCCCGTCGGGCTGGGTTGGGTATCCATCCTCTAGTTTGGACACATTGGGGACCTGGTGGTCATCTCTTGGGAAAATTAAAGCATCACATTTAAATTTTCTGCATTCTGATGAATATTTATGCTCCAATTTATGTTGGAAATGTCCCAATTCATCTATAGGAAATCAAAATGCAGGTGGCAGGTGACAATTCCAATTATAGCTATAAAGTAAAGCTCTCTGGCAATTTGTATAGCTTTTAAATATTTATTCTTTTGTAGATCATCCTTCCTCATTTAATGTTATCTCTGCTGAGTCGTCATAGGTTACAGTCAGGTTACATTATCGCCCGTTCTGCAGAAAACAGCTGGAACACTTCCTGTGTAGACAAGTACGTTAGATAACTTTCTGTCTGATTCTGAAATTTAGTGCTTCATCTTTCACAAAGAGCTTAGCCAAGTTGTTGATTAATAAGATACATGGTGTTGTAAATGCTGCAATGTTGATTGGGTGTTTAAGCAATGACATCATAATGTGGACAGTACCTTGTACTGTCTGGCGATGTTGTTCTCATGTCCGTCTTCCACCTGTTTGAATTTGATTTCCAGACCCTTCACCTGTTCTTCCATTTTCTCCACAAACTGCAGATCTCTCTGAGTCCGCTGGTCCAGAACTTCGATGGACTGACTCATATTCTGAACCTGGACAAAACAAACACATCATCCCACATAATACTGAATTACTGCTACTAATGTCAGGTGATCTGATATTACCCGACTCGGAGGTATCAGCAGTATTTCCATCAGTAGCATGATCAGTTGTAATAGCAGTTAGAGTACAGTACCTTCTCCAGCAGCTGTCTGAGCTGTTTGGTTCTGGCGTCTCTGGAGCAGACCGTCTGCTGGGGAGCAAGCACGGTACAAACACATCGACCTTCGGAGTCCTGCGCTGAACTGTACACCTGCCAGCCTTCCTCCGGGGCAGAAGGACCCACCTATCAGACAAGAAATCAGTTGACAATGATGGAAATAAGACACATTTATTGTAAATACTGTAGTGTTAAATAGTTGTTTAAAATCGTTTAGTAAAATCAATCATACACACAAAAACATTGGCTTGCAATATTATTAGGAAACAATCCAATATTGTTCACTTTTACGCGGATGACACCCAATCATACCTATCAATCAAGCCAGTTGAAAACAGTGCATCTATTGATGAAACTAAGAAAATATATCATATTTCTCCTGTGGGACTACCCATGATCCACTAATTTCCTCTCTCTTTCCATCTGTTTGCATTTATGTCCCATTAATGCATGTTACTAACTTACGACCGGGGACCTTCTTCCCTGGATTCCTTGTTTTCTCACCTTGCAGGTTTCTCTGGATTGGGGTGGGACCTGGATCGTGGTTGCATGTGCTGCCTTGGTCATGCTCAACAACATGCTATGCCCTGCGGTGCTACTACTACTATCTCTAGTAATAGTTCTATTATCCTTATTGTTACTATAATTACCACTCTTCATCATACCAACTGTTATAGTTATTATAAAACATATTCCTGTATATATGTACCGGTGATTCTAGGGGTGTCACGATACCAAAAATTCAGTAGTCGGTGCCAATACCAGTAAAATAACAATTCTTGAAGCCGATTATGATACCACAGTAATAAAAAAGGATTTTCTGAGATTCAATGTACTTTAACTTGAAACATAAACTATTTTATAAAAAATATTTGATAAAAATATCAATGTCATAACAAGACATACAAAACATGTGCAATAGAGCATAGAACAACATAATGAAGTGCATTTAATGGTCACAGAGCAGCAAGTGTCCCCAGACTCGTTCCAAACTTCCAGACATCTTTTTAATAGCTACCGTGCAAAAACAACAACAGTGTTTCTAACAGCTGCGTGACCAGAGATAATACAACCCCCCCGGGTAAATATCTGAGATGTATGTATCATAAGATGGAGATACGCTGTCCAAAAGGACGCTGAGTTGGCTAATTCCCTCCTGAAGAGGTAGCTAAGCATTAGCTTCAGGCTAATTTATTATGGCTGTTATGTTATGTCATTTCAACATCCATGTAATAACATTGACTCATATAGCTAGAGTACCCGAGATGGTTACTCAGAAAAACAAGTAAAGGGATCCCTAACGCCCAGTTTCCACTGGTTGCGGAATGGCGGCGGAGTCATTAGGTTTGGCCACTTGTTAGTGACCTCCTTCTTCTGAATGCACCAACTGGAACTCTGAAGCGTACACCGTCCCCATCAGGTCCAAAAGAGGTGCAGCACAGATGCTGATAACACTTGTATCGTTGCTAACAGTGCCTAGGGTGCTTCAAATAAACGGGCCTGGTTGGGAAACGGGAGGTACTGGAGTATAGATTCTGGTGACATCCCTAGGTGGTTCTGTGTCCCAACCAGCGGCCGCAGAGTCAGGGTCTGTCCGAGGGTTCTGCTGGTTAAAAGGAAGGCTTTCTTTCTACTGTTGCACCAAATGCTTGATCTTGGGAGAAACCGTTGTCTCTGTAAATTATAGAGTGTGGTGTACACTTACTCTATATACAGTGAGGAAAATAAGTATTTGAACACCCTGCTATTTTGTAAGTTCTCCCACTTAGAAATCATGGAGGGGTCTGAAATTGTCATCGTAGGTGCATGTCCATTGTGAGAGACATAATCTAAAAAAAAATCCAGAAATCACAATGTATGATTTTTTAACTATGTATTTGTATGATACAGCTGAAAATAAGTATTTGAACACCTGAGAAAATCAATGTTAATATTTGGTACAGCAGCCTTTGTTTGCAGTTCCAGAAGTCAAACGTTTCCTGTAGTTTTTCACCAGGTTTGCACACACTGCTTAAGGGATTTTGTCCCACTCCTCCACACAGATCTTCTCTAGATCAGTCAGGTTTCTGGGCTGTTGCTGAGAAACACGGAGTTTGAGCTCTCTCCAAAGATTCTCTATTGGGTTTAGGTCTGGAGACTGGCTAGGCCACGCCAGAACCTTGATATGCTTCTTACAGAGCCACTTCTTGGTTCTCCTGGCTGTGTGCTTTGGATCATTGTCATGTTGGAAGACCCAGCCTTGACCCATCTTCAATGCTCTGAGTGAAGGAGGTTGTTCCCCAAAATCTCGCAATACATGGCTCCGGTCCTCCTCTCCTTAATACAGTGCAGTCGCCCTGTCCCATGTGCAGAAAAACACCCCCAAAGCATGATGCTACCCCCCCCCCATGCTTCACAGTAGGGATGGTGTTCTTGGGATGGTTCTCATCATTCTTCTTCCTCCAAACACAGTTAGTGGAATTATGACCAAAAAGTTCTATTTTGGTCTCATCTGACCACATGACTTTCTCCCATGACTCCTCTGGATCATCCAAATGGTCATTGGCAAACTTAAGACGGGCCTTGACATGTGCTGGTTTAAGCAGGGGAACCTTCCGTGCCATGCATGATTTCAAACCATGACGTCTTAGTGTATTACCAACAGTAACCTCGGAAACGGTGGTCCAAGCCCTTTTCAGGTCATTGACCAGCTCCTCCCGTGTAGTTCTGGGCTGATTTCTCACCTTTCTTGGGATCATTGAGACCCCACGAGGTGAGATCTTGCATGGAGCCCCAGTCCGAGGGAGATTGACAGTCATGTTTAGCTTCTTCCATTTTCTAATGATTGCTCCAACAGTGGGCCTTTTTTCACCAAGCTGCTTGGCAATTTCCCCGTAGCCCTTTCCAGCCTTGTGGAGGTGTACACTTTAGTCTCTAGTGTCTTTGGACAGCTCTTTGGTCTTGGCCATGTTAATAGTTGGATTCTTACTGATTGTATGGTTGTACAGGTGTCTTTATGCAGCTAACGACCTCAAACAAGTACATCTAATTTAGGATAATAAATGGAGTGGAGGTGGACATTTTGAAGGCAGACTAACAGGTCTTTGAGGGTCAGAATTGTAGCTGATAGACAGGTGTTCAAATACTTATTTGCAGCATCATACAAATAAATAGTTAAAAAATCATACATTGTGATTTCTGGATATTTTTTTTTAGATTATGTCTCTCACATTGGACATGGACCTACGATGACAATTTCAGACCCCTCCATGATTTCTAAGAGAAGGGAGAACTTGCAAAATAGCAGGGTGTTCAAATACTTATTTTCCTCACTGTACATATACACACACACACACACAAACATACATAGAAGGAGCTGAGGGGTATGACTCAATTTTCCAAACGTGAAAAAATGGCAAAATATGTAAAAGACGTGTGAAACGCAAAGAATGTGTTAAAATACAATGACTGTTCTCACTCTGCCACTCTGATTTAGATTTCTTCATTCCTCAAGTAGTTTTTCAGCAGGTGTTCTGGTATTTAGATCTTTTGTTATGTTATATTTTTTTTAATCTTGTTTATTTTTTATACAATATTTCTTGTATTATCAGTCTATCTCTCAATCTCACTATCTATCTATCCTTCTAGTGGTGTTATTGATGTAGTTGGAACTGTACAGTCATTATGATTCTAACCCTCTCTAATATTAATACCAATACCATATCTCTCTATCTATCTAGTGGTATTAGTGCTGTAGTTGTGTGTAACGGTCTAACCCTAACCCATCATTAGGATTCTAACCCTCTCTAATATTAATACCAATGTGCTGTAATTTAATGTAAATGTGCTTTCCACAATCTGGATTCAAACCCTTTTATTGACAGTTGAATGAAATCTGAAATCCAATTAGGAAACATTGATATACTAGTTAATAGGTTCGATGCTTGCTGAGAACTCCAGGCTGAAATCCCATCCAGGAGATCTATGATCTAAATCTCTCTCACACGGAAGGACGAGTGGGACAACTTTCTCTCTGGATTATCAAATTCAATATTTACTGTAGGTGTCTGACAACCAAATATCGATCGGATCAGTTTATTTCTCACAAACATCCAATTATTTCTGTCAAATCAAATATTATTTACAACCTTAGAGACCGAGGTCTTCCACAGTCTACAAAAAGCAGAATAGAAGACAGAGCAGGGGACAGGAGAAAGGAAGGAGACAGCAGAATAAAAACATTATATATTATATTACATTATATATTATATATTCACCGTGATGAAGAGCGATCCGAACAGCAGCAGCAGAAACACGTTGAGCAGATTGTCTTCAGACTCCATGTCTGTGTCAGACCTCGTCTCTCTTTACCACTTTAATTAGCTTCTTATCTCTCTCTTAGCCTGTCTCTGGTTAGCTTTCTCTTAGCATGTGTCTTAGCCTGGTTATCTCTCTGTAAGCCTGTCTCTTAGCCTGTTTCTTAGCCTGTTTATATCTCTGTTAGCCTGTATCTTAGCCTGTCTCTTAGCCTTATTATCTCTCTGTTAGCCTGTCTCTTAGCCTGGTTATCTCTCTGTTAGCCTGATTATGTGTATCTTAGCCTGATTGTGTGTCTGTTAGCCTGGCTATTTGTCTGTTAGCCTGGTTATCTCTCTGTTAGCTTGTTATATGTTGTGCATTTATCGCTCTGCTCCTCTCTCTGGTTTCTTGGCGTTCCTCCTCTCTCTCTCTCCTCCCTCTCTCTTCTCTCCTCTCTCTCATTCAAGTGGAACATGATGCTCCAGCCCACAGTGTGAGTGTGTGTGTGTGTGTGAGTGTCTGTGTGTGTGTGAATATTTCCTTTAATGTTTCAACACTTCTTACTCTAATATGCAGGTTTTACCGGTGGACTGACTTCCTTTGTTCCGTCTTGTTTTAATAGAGCAGAAGTGAGTCCCGTTGGCAGTGGGCCATCAAATGGGGGGGGGTATAGTGAGCACAGAATCTGCTGTTGAGAGTAGTCTGGATCAATGCCTTCCTCTCTCTGTCTGGTAACTTTGTGGTAGTAAGCTGCACGCTGAAAATATCACATTCTGAAGAACATGTGGACGGCTGCTTGGTTCTTTCAGAGAATGATGGTTAACATTTAAAAGAATTGCCCTCATTTATGAAACACACGCTCTCTATACCACTCAACAGTCCGATACCATACCTGTACCGGTGCAGTTACTCTCTACACCACTCAACAGTCCAATACCATACCTGTACTGGTGCAGTTACTCTCTACACCACTCAACAGTCCAATACCATACCTGTACCGGTGCAGTTACTCTCTACACCACTCAACAGTCCAATGCCATACCTGTTATGGGCCAGTTATTATTGGTTATGGCTCGGTTATGATCAGTTATGGGTCAGTTATTATTGGTTTTGGTCAGTTATGGGTCAGTTATTATTGGTTTTGGTCAGTTATCGGTCAGTTATTATCGGTTATGGGTTAGAAGAAGGTCAGTTCAGAGTTTTCAGTCTGAAGGAGAAACAAAAAGGAGAAGAAGACAGATGGAGCAGAGAATGTTTCTAAATTAATCATCATGTGGTCGTCATGGAAACATCTCTATCTGCAGGCACTAGGGTGTGTGTGTGTGTGTGTGTGTGCGCGTGTGTGTGTGTGTGTGTGTGTGTTGAACCCCACTGCGGACCATCTGACACACACACAAACACACACATATCTCTCTCTCTCTCTCTCTCTCTCTCTCTCTCTCTCTCTCTCTGTCTCTGACAGATTTTAATGAGAGAAGAAGAAACGAGGCGTTTGAGAAGATAAAAACAGAAACTGATTCAAAACGTTTGAGACATGATGATCATTTCAAATTAATTTAGATATTTTAACAGAAATTATTATTTATAATTATAAAAAAAAAAAAAAAAAAAAATCTTGAGATTAGATTTTAAACATTTGATGAAAATCGATTTAATGAGTTTAATCTTAATTTCCATTGGAAATATTATTTGGCAGTATTTAATAAATTCAACCGGGCATCAGAGCCTCCTGATTAGTCTGGGATCATGAATGGAATTATCGACATCTGGTGGTTAAACTCTGTATTACATTTATATACATTACATAAATATATAGTACAGGCCAAAATTTTCGACACTGGGTGGATCTGATCTTGTGTTTTTACCCAGTGGCAAGGTAATGACATAATTCAGATCCACCCAGGGCTGAGACTGAACAGTACTGGAAGAACATATGGGAGAAAGAGGATCCAACAACACAAATGCTCAGTGGCTAGTGGATCTAAGAACAGATCACAGCAATCTTCCAGAACAAGAACCAGTAACAGTAGCAAGCAGACATCCAAGAAAGAATGGCAGGTATAAAGAGCTGGACAGCACCAGGCCCTGACATAATCCACACCTACTGGCTGAAGAAACTAACTGCACTCCATGAACGCCTGGCAGTACAAATGAACCAACTGCTGATGGATGGGACCCACCCAGAATGGTTAACCCAAGGACGGACAATCCTGAACATGAAGGATCAATTCCATCCAACTACCGGCCAATAACCTGCCTCTGCACAACATGGAAGCTCCTGTCAGGCATCATAGCGGCTAAGATGAGTAGGCACATGGCTCAATACAGGGCCCAGAAGGGAATAGGCAGTAACACCAGATACTGGTGGATAGAGCAGTCACTAGAGACCGCAAGACCAGGCAGACCAATGCCACATACATGGATACTGGAATGCTTGAAGCTGTACAAGGTCAACAGGACACTAATAGCCTTCATCAAGAACTCAATGGGGTTGTGGAAAACAAGTCTGGAAGCCAATTCAAAGTCAATTGCACAAGTCACCATCAAGTGCGGAATATACCAAGGCGATGCACTATCCCCGCTGCTGTTCTGCATGGGCCTGAACCCCCTCAGCCAGATCATCACAAATACTGGCTATGGATACCGATTCCGAAGGGGAACAATCATCAGTCACCTCCTCTACATGGATGACATCAAGCTGTATGCCAGAAATGAGCGAGACATCGACTCACTGATCCACACTACCAGGATCTACAGCAATGACATTGGAATGTCGTTTGGACTGGACAAGTTTATTTGTTTATTTCAAAGGATCCCCATTAGCTGACGCCAAGACGACAGCTTGTCTTCCTGGGATCCAAACAATACATCCAAAAAACAATAAATACAACCAAAATTACTCACAAATATATCATGTATAAATTTACAAACAAAAAAACTAACAATACAAAAAGTACTAAGAACCTAAGTATAATAAAGAATAATATAGCACATGATACAACCTCACTCAACCGATCCAGACAATATTATGATATCGAAAAAATGTAATCTAAGTCTTTTTTTAAAACCAGTTTTTCCCTTGGTGTCCCGAATCCCAACTGTAAGATTGTTTCAATATACAACTGACCTATAAAACACAGTCCTCTTCATACAGTCAGATTTAGGTAGTGGTAAAGAAATCTGTCGACTATTAACCCCTCTTGTATAATGTGAATGCACATCTGAGCAATAAGTTATGTTATCATAAAGAAATTTAGGAATCCCAGTATTAATAATTCCATGAAAATATACTAACATATTAACAGATAGTCGATGCTTGACCTCCAACCAAGCAAGACGTTCATGCATCTTTGCAACCCTAGTTCTCAAAGAACAACCAAGAACCAGTCTTGCAGCCTTATTTTGTGCAACTTGTAATTTTTTTAAATGACTACTTGATGCCGCAGACCATACAACAGAACAATAATCCAAATGACACAAAACCAATGAACAAACAACACGCCTAACCAATTGTAATTTTAAAAACTGGACACATTTACAAACAACTGCCACCGCTCTACCCATTTTAGTAACAACATTGTAAATATGATCCGACCATGACAATGTGGAATCAAGCCAAAGTCCCAAAAGCTTCACCTTTTTTACTTGCTGTACATTTTGGCCATTTACGTGTATATCAATTTTGGGATTATCAGATAATCTATACTTAGAACCGAATATTATACTCACAGTTTTTGAGATATGTAGGACAAGTTTATTTGCTTTAATCCAATTATACAATTTGCTAATCTCACTAGACAAAACCTGAGTAATCTCTAAACATGTATGGGCAGCATAATAAAGAGTAGAATCGTCAGCAAACATAGTCAGTTTAGCCTTACTGAGTATATACGGCATATCATTTGTAAAAATTGAAAATAACAAAGGTCCAAGGCAACTTCCTTGAGGAACACCACACTCCAGGGACTTGCTACTAGATAAAGCTCCATTAAAATAAACTCTTTGCGACCTCTCAGACAAATAGCTCTTAAACCACTTGATTGCAGAGAAAGTAAAACCATAACTAATAAGTGTGGTCGCATGGTATCAAAAAGAGGGAAGATGATCAGAACTGAGGGGATTGAACTACCAGAAGGCCATATTGCAGATGTTCAGGATAGTTACAAATACCTTGGAAACCATGAAGAGGCAGCAAGGAAGACCGCCACAGCCAAATACCTACAAAGAGTGAGGCAAGTCCTGAAAAGTCAGATGAACGGGAAAAACAAGATCCAAGCCATCAACATATATGCCGTGCCAGTCATCAGATACCCCACTGGTATAATAAACTGGCCAAAGGAGGAGATACTTGATGTCAGTGGCTACTGACATCAAGACCAGAACGCTCCTCACAATGCATGGAGGGTTTCAACCCAAATCCAGCACCCTGAGACTGTACACCAAGAGTAGCGAGGGAGGCCGAGGGCTAGTGAGTGTCAAGACCACTGTCCAGGATGAAACGACGAAGATCCAGGAGTACATCAGAAAGATGGCCCCCAAAGATGAAGGGCTTAGTGAATACCTCAGGCAGCAGAAACCCGAAGGTGAGGACAAGGAAGAGGAAGAACCGTCATGGAGGGACAAGCCGCTGCACGGAGTGTACTACAGACAAACAGAAGAAGTGGCAGATATCAAGAAATCCTACCAGTGGCTGGAAAAAGCTGGACTGAAGGACAGCACAGAGGTCCCACGGTCAAAATGGAAGACACCTCCTAAGGTAGTCAAGAATGACCGAGCTAAGATCCTGTGGGACTTCAAGATCTAGACTGACAAACTGGTGATGGCTAACCAACCAGACATCGTGTTGATGGACAAACAGTGGGGGGCAGTAGTGATAGATGTGGCAATCCCAAGCGACAGCAACATCAAGAAGAAGGAACACGAGAAGCTTGAGAAATACCAAGGGCTGAAAGAGGAGCTAGAAAAGATGTGGAAAGTAAGAGGAACAGTGGTGTCAGTGGTAATCGGAGCACTGGGGGGGGCTCCAGCAAATTCCAGGTAAAACATCAGAGGTCTCTGTCCAGAAGAGTGCAGTCCTAGGAACGGCTAAGATACTGCGCAGAACCCTCAAACTCCCAGGCCTCAAGCTTGATAACACATACCACCCCACAAGGGGTGAGAGGGGGATTTGTTTTTTGTCACTGAAATCAATGGTTCATAAGCAAAGGAAGATTTAACATCTCAAACTTTTCTGAAATATTAATATACTCCTGCTGTCTCCTTGCTCATCTGTATCAGTTTTTTGATAAACGTTCTTCAAAGCAGATTTCAGATTCATCTCTTTATTCTTATTTTTGTTGCACAAAACGTTTTGGATTTTAAATGTCTACTTGTCATTGTTTTGGTTTCCATAGTGATAGCAAAAATGGAGGTTGTCTCTATGGTGTTGCGTTGCTGTGGGAACGGTCACTCTGCTGCTTTCCACGGACGTGTTGAAACCATGATCTCGGTACATCCCGCTCTGCAGCATCGCCTCTGAGAACTGACGGGAGCTCCCTTTAAACTGAGTCTGAAACACAGAGGAGACTTCACACAGAGGAGACTTCACACAGAGGAGACTTCACAGAGAAGACACTTCACACAGAGGAGACTTCACAAAGAGGAGACTTCACAGAGAAGACACTTCACACAGAGGAGACTTCACAGAGAAGACACTTCACACAGAGGAGACTTCACAGAGAAGACACTTCACACAGAGGAGACTTCACAGAGAAGACACTTCACACAGAGGAAACTTCACACAGAGGAGACATCAGTACATACAAATACAGTATATATAGGCCTACCCCTATATATTTATATATATATATATATATATACACACACACACACACACACATATATATATATATATAATAACTCCCTGAGGTACAGTATGTCATCACCTAGACCAGGTGCCCGTCTGTCTGCCTGTCTGTCTGTCTCCCTGCCTGCATGTCTGTCTGTCTGTCTGTCTCCCTGCCTGCATGTCTGCCTGCCTGCCTGTCTGTGTCTCACCTGTATTTCATGAACAGTTGGTCCCTTGCTGCCGTACGTCTGGTTGGATGTTCGGTACAACGGGTGATCGGCCTTCTCCCTGAGGAAGAAGAGATGGTGACAGAGAGCTGAGTACTAGTACTACTACTGCTACTACTACTTCTGCTACTACTACTACTTCATCAAAGTAGCAAAATTAATAGTAATACTACAGTAGTAGGCCTGTAAACTGACAACTGGAACACAAGTAGCCGTGTAGCTGTAGCTCCAACCTACCTGTAACCATGGAAACACTCGGGGTGGTTGAAGCGGTGCGGCAGGTTTGGATCCGTCCTGTAAAGGTCACAGGTTCGATCCCTCTGCTCCTCCATGACTCACAGTTACTAACAACATATGGTTACCATGACGACGCATGACATCACACCCTGTGTCTCAGCACACACACACACACACACACACACACACACATACACTTACACACACACAAATACACCACACAATACATCTCACCTTCCTCTTTTAAATCAAATCAAATCTGTTTGTGTTGCTAGGCAACATGTAAAGAGGAACAGGCTCAGCAGGCTTTAAAGGGTAGATGCTAGATTAGATCTGGTGGACGTGTTGACGTGCCTTATTCAGCCTCTGATTGGCTGACCCTGTTATTCTTACACTAACCTATCCCCACACCTCGTGGATAAACCTAATTACATCACACGTCTAGCAGATCTGATCTAGCATTTATCACTTCAGAGTGTCTCTGACAATACTTTCTGTTGCCAGGAAACATCAGCAGCGCTGTCCAATCAGGAGCAATCTCAACAGGAAGTAACTGTAGCATCAAAAGGTAGCATCAAGCCCCCTGGACCAGCGCCATGGGCTTAGCGGTTAGCGGTGGAACTACCCCCCCCCCCCCCCCCCCCTCTGGCCCAGACAATCTTCTCCCAAAAAGACTTTGCATGGCAACAGAAACTTCTATATTTCAGCGGTTAATTATTTTGGGGTCGAAATCACTGGGGTACAAATCATTGGGGTACATCATTGGGGTCAAAATCACTGGGGTCCAAATCATTGGGGTTCATCATTTGGGTCCAAATCATTGGGGTACAGCATTGCTTAGTAAAGGGATCACTGGCGAGATTGGCGCTGCTCAGTCTGGCTTGTTTATTTTCAGTAATTTAACTTTTTCTCATGAATACATTGATATTTTTATTTGATGTTCATACTCAGTTTATCAGTAGTTTAATAGTATATATTGAGTGTATCATGTTAGGGTTAGGGTTAACCCTGGCACCTGTGAACAGGTATTCCAGCCCAGGACCATTGAACTACATTCCACAATTCCTCTGCATTACTGGGCTGGGCCTCAGAAACAGCATTTCCGATGTCACCCCCCACAAGGGTTCTCTGGGACTGAGTCCTAGGGATTGGGTAGGCCACTCCATAACATCAATCTGGTTCATCTGGACCAAGACTTTGCTACTTACTGGTGAGTTTTGGGTCCTTGTCTTGTTGAAACATCCATTTCAAAAGGCCTTTCCTCCTCAGCATAAGGCAACATGACCTCTTCAAGTATTCTGATGTATTGAAAATGATCCATGATCCCTGGTATGTGATGAATAGGCCCAACACCACAGTATGAGAAACATCCCCTTATCACCACTGTCTTCACAGTGTACTTTGGTTTGAATTCAGTGCATGGGGGTCGTCTGACAAACTGTCCGCGGCCCCATCCATCTTCGTCTGCTTATCCGGTGTCGGGTCGCAGGGGGAGCAGCTCCAGCAGGGGACCCCAAACTTCCCTTTCCAGAGCCACATTGACAAGCTCTGACTGGGGGATCTCAAGACATTCCAGGCCAGGTTGGAAATATAATCCCTCTATCCCATGCCTGGACACCCCCATAGGGAGGTAACCAGGGGTCATCCTTACAAGATGCCCAAATCACCTCAACTGGCTCGTTCTTTCAGTCTTGAACCAGCCTTTAAGACCATCGGTGCGATAAATTGAATGAAATACCGCATCCGCTGTGCCAATTCTCCGACCAATCTCCCGCTCCATGGTCCCCTCACTTGCAAAGAAGACCCCAAGGTATTTAAACTCCTTCACTTGGGGTAAGGACTCATTCCCTACCTGAAGAAGGCACTCCATTGGTTTCCTGGTGAGAACCGGGGCCTCAGATTTAGAGGTGCTGATCCTCATCCCAGCCGCTTCACACTCGGCTCCGAACTGAAGGTCACAGGCCGATGATGCCATTAGGACCACATCATCTGCAAAAAGCAGCGATGAGATCCTGAGCCCACCGAATTGTAGCAGGTTCCAACCTGTTAACGTAGGTCATCCAGTTTGTTCTTTAAAGATTGTGGGTTGCAGAGAAGCACGGGTGTTAGCGGTAGCTTGGTGGCTCCTTGGATGTGCTGTCTGAGACCGCCTCTCCTACCCCGCTTCCTGACCTTCCTGCCTCAACGGTGGCCTGGTCCATGATGTTGTTGTAACTCCCCAGGCACATTGTGGAACAGGTCAGGCGACAATAGCACTACGCTGTTCCGCAGTCCAAGCAGCTCGAACCGACTGTACATTAGAAGGCCGCTGTTGCTGATAGACCCGTCAGCGGAGCTCCAAATGACTTGGCCAAACATAATTAGCTATGCTAGTGCTAGTGGTCCCACTGTCTTCCAATTAACTTCACTCATGCTTCACCTACAGTTCACCACATACGTTATATCCAGCAAATTTGCACTCCGATTTCGCCGATACCAGATAAAAAACAGGGACATAGCAGACGCCATGACAAACAAATAAACAAATTGCAGCAAGAGCCCTCTTCCATGTCGCCAGCAGAGCAGCGGCATCTTTTAGCTCACTTAATATATATATATACACACTACCGGTCAAAAGTTTGGGGTCACTTATACATTTCCATACCACTCCATTATAGACAGAATACCTGCTAATTTGGGTGGGGGGGCTGATCTTTAATGCAATATCTACATTGCCCCTTATCAGCAACCATTCATCCAATGTTCCAAAGGCACATTCTGTGTACTAATCTATCATTTAAAAAAAAAAAAACTAGAAAAACATTGGAAAACCATTTTACTATTATGTAAGCACATAATGTAATCTGATTACTGCCCTGGTTAAAAAAACAATGCAACTGATCTCAGCTGGCATTCTGTCTACAATGGAGTGCAATGGGAATTTCTATGTGACCCCAAACTTTTGACCGATAGTGTGTATATATATATATATATATATATATATATATATATATATATATATATACATAGAAATACACACACACATATACAGTGGTGTGAAAAAGTGTTTGCCCCCTTCCTCATTTCCTGTTCCTTTGCATGTTTGTCACTCTTAAGTGTTTCGGAACATCAAACCAATTTAAACAATAGTCAAGGACAACACAAGTAAACACAAAATGCAATTTGTAAATGAAGGTGTTTATTATTAAAGGTGAAAAAAAATCCAAACCATCATGGCCCTGTGTGAAAAAGTGATTGCCCCCCTTGTTAAAACATACTATAACTGTGGTTGTCCACACTTGAGTTCAATTTCTCTAGCCACACCCAGGCCTGATTATTGCCACACCAGTTCACAATCAAGGCATCACTTAAATAGGAGCTGCTTGACACAGTAAGGTCCACCAGAAGATCCTTAAAAGCTACACATCATGCCGAGACCCAAAGAGATTCAGGAACAATTGAGAAAGAAAGTAATTGAGATCTATCAGTCTGGAAAGGGTTATAAAGCCATTTCCAAAGCTTTGGGAATCCAGCGAACCACAGTGAGAGCCATTATCCACAAATGGCAAAGACATGGAACAGTGGTGAACCTTCCCAGGAGTGGCCGGCCGCCCAGAATTACCCCAAGAGTGAAGCGACGACTCATCCAAGAGGTCACAAAAGACCCCACAACAACGTCCAAAGAACTGCAGGCCTCACTTGCCTCAGTTAAGGTCAGCGTTCATGCTTCCACCATCAGGAAAAGACTGGGCAAAAATGGCAAGCATGGCAGAGTTCCAAGGAAAAAACCACTGCTGAGCAAAAAGAACATCAAAGCTTGTCTCAATTTCTCCAGAACACATCTTGATGATCCCCAAGACTTTTGGGACAACATTCTGTGGACCGATAAGACAAAAGTGGAACTCTTTGGAAGGTGTGTGTCCAAGTATATCTGGCGTAGAAGGAACACTGCATTTCATAAAAAGAACATTATACCAACAGTAAAATATGGTGGTGGTAGTGTAATGGTCTGGGGCTGTTTTGCTGCTTCAGGACCTGGAAGACTTGCCGTGATAAAAGGAACTATGAATTCTGCTGTCTACCAAGAGATCCTGAAGGAGAATGTCCGACCATCTGTTCGTGTACTCAAGCTGAAACAAACTTGGGTTCTGCAGCAGGACAATGATCCTAAACACACCAGCAAGTCCACCACCAAATGGCTGAAGAAAAACAAAAATGAAGACTTTGGAGTGGCCCAGCCAAAGTCCTGACCTGAATCCTATAGAGATGGTGTGGTATTACCTTTAAAAAGGCCGTTCATGCTCAAAAACCCTCTAATGTAACTGAATTAGGACAATTCTGCAAAGATGAGTGGGCCAAAATTCCTCCAGGACGCTGTAAAAGCCTCATTGCTAAGGGTGGCCCAACCAGTTATTAGGTTTAGGGGGCAATCACTTTTTCACACAGGGCCATGATGGTTTGGATTTTTTTTCACCTTTAAAAATAAACACCTTCATTTACAAATTGCATTTTGTGTTTACTTGTGTTGTCCTTGACTATTGTTTAAATTGGTTTGATGTTCCGAAACACGTAAGTGTGACAAACATGCAAAGGAACAGGAAATGAGGAAGGGGGCAAACACTTTTTCACACCACTGTATATAGTCTTAGTCTAATTTAGGCTCATCACGTCTTCATCTTGTTAATGTGTAAAATAAAGTGAGAACAATAGTTATAAATGTTGATATAAAAAACATAGTTTAGTATAAGCGTAGTTAATTTAATAAATAAAAAGGTTATACATTATTATTTTTCACTTCCTATATTCAAGTGAAGGGCGTGGCATCTCCCAGCCTCTGAGCAAACACAGCAAACAGCCTCTGATTTAGAGTGTACTTTATTTAAAAAGTTCAACATACAGGAAATTGAAAAGAGCGTCATCAGCAGTCGCACGTCGCAATAAAAAATTCAAGAACTGATCGAAATCTTAAAGAAATAAAAAAGTTTCACATTTTACACAATCAATAAAAAGCAGGGGGCGTTGCTAATGTCAGCAGGTATACCAGGGGCGGAACTAATGCCAGCAGGTATACAGGGGGTGGGGCTAAAGTCAGCAGGTGTGCATGGGGCGAGGCTAATGTCAGCAGGTATACAGGGGGCGGGGCTAATGTCAGCAGGTATATAGGGGGCGGGGCTAATGTCAGAATGTATGCAGGGATGGGGCTAATGTCAGTAGGTACACAGTGGGCGGGATTAGTGTCAACAGGTATACAGGGGGCGTGGCCAATGTCAGCAGATATGCAGGGGCGGGGCTAATGTCAGCAAGTATGCAGGGGCGGGGCTAATGTCAGCAAGTATGCAGGGGGCGGGGCTAATGTCAGCAAGTATGCAGGGGGCGGGGCTAATGTCAGCAGGTATACCGGGGCGGGGCTAATGTCAGCAGGTATGCAGGGGCGGGGCTAATGTTAGCAAGTATGCAGGGGGCGGGGCTAATGTCAGCAGGTCTACAGGGGGCGGGGCTAATGTCAGCAGGTGTGCAGGGGCGGGGCTAATGTCAGCAAGTATGCAGGGGGCGGGGCTAATGTCAGCAGGTATGCCGGGGCGGGGCTAATGTCAGCAGGTATGCAGGGGGTGGGGCTAATATCAGCAGGTATGCAGGTATTACAGATACTTTATACAGATTCATCTTCAGTATTTTTCTTCAGTTTCAGTTTCAGTCGTCAGGATGAACCAAACACATTTTAACATTCACTTTTAAGTTTTTACATTTTGAGTTTCATATTTAATTTAAAACACCAGTAAACTGATCTGAAGTCAGTGAATCAGAAAAACATTTGAACTAATAAATTGCAGAAAATCTTCATAAGAACAAGTTTAAATTCATCATTTTGAGCTCGAACATGGAATAATTTTATGAATGGTTATTAATGTTGATCGACGATATGGGTCAGTCTAATATCTGATCTGTGATTGGTTCATCGGTCACTAGCACCTGTCCTCCATTTGTATGAACAGCAGTCTGTCATCTGATTGGCTGAGACATCTGAAGAGTTGAACTATCCAATAGAAATCCTTTCCATATTTAGTAAAATGGGTCAGGTAGTAAACGGGGAGAGAATAATGTTTACATCCTGTTAGAGTTGAGCCATGAATTACATTAAAATTAGTTTAGTGTGAAATCGCTTGTCTAGCACAATGTACGCCACCTACATTAGCACTAGCTACTACGTGTGAGCTAGTTAGCTGGCTCTAGCATAGCACTAGCTAGTACAGTACCTAGTACTGATTGGAGAACAGCACTAGATTCTCCAGTCAGTACCAGGTTCTCCAGTCAGTAACAGGTTCTCCAGTCAGTACCAGGTTCTCCAGTCAGTAACAGGTTCTCCAGTCAGTACCAGGTTCTCCAGTCAGTACTAGGTTCTCCAGTCCATGATCAAGACACTGGCTCAGAGGAGGGGTTAAAAACAGAGAATGAATTTCGCAACATGTATGTGACGATAAAGAACTTTTACCTTTAAACTGAGATGTTATTCACCTGATAAATCAATTTTTAAACTGACAAACATCATCTGTGTAATTCATGGCTCAATTCAAACAGGATTTAACGATTGTATGTCTCTCCCCGTTCATAAAGTCTCACGCTGGACCCAGGAAGGGAGAGGACTTCCCCACTCAATGGAGCTGCTACAGGGGAATGTTCCATCTCTAAGCAGGCTGCACCGTGTTGCTATAAGTTTCCTCCAAACAGTGTGAAACGTGTGCAACAAGCTTTGACTTCTGTTTTTTTTTCTGTTTGGTGGGCCTGTCTCTGGTTTATTGGCTGTGTCCCAGGTGATAGCCAATCAGCAGAGACGTGTCTGTAAACTCGTGGTAATTAAAAGGCAGAGCGCACACAGCAGGATGTTCAACGCACCCCTGTTTCAGTTTAAATAAACGTGTTGCTACGTGTGTCGGGGCTGAACGTGGCCCAGGACTTCCTCACAGCTCTTTCCGTTACATCACTTCCTGTGGCGAGACGTCCTCACTGGTCGATTACTGTGCTAGACTAGCCGACTACTCTGCACAAAGCCTACAAGATACAGAGAGAGAGACAGGTAGAGAGAGAGACAGGTAGAAAGAGAGGGAGAGAGACAGAGAGACAGGTAGAAAGAGAGGGAGAGAGACAGGTAGAGAGAGAGACAGGTAGAAAGAGAGGGAGAGAGACAGAGAGACAGGTAGAGAGAGAGACAGGTAGAAAGAGAGGGAAAGAGACAGGTAGAAAGAGAGGGAGAGCAACAGAGAGACAGGTAGAGAGAGAGGGACAGGTAGAAAGAGAGACAGGTAGAGACAGAGAGAGGTGGAAAGAGAGGGAGAGACAGGTACAGAGAGAGAGACAGGCAGAAAGAGAGGGAGAGAGACAGAGAGACAGGTAGAGAGAGACAGGTAGACAGAGAGACAGGTAGATATGTTAGAGCTGGTGGGCAGAATGACACTTCACTGAAACTAGGCCTCAGATCATACTGCTGGAACTGAATTATATTCATAAGAATGATGAATAACGTCTAACAGAAATAATAAAAAGACAAATGACAGTTCAAAGTTGTAAAGATTACATTTTGTCTGTTGACACTGAACTGAAGCTCCGCCAATGTTTTATAAGTTTGTATCAGATACCTATTATACATGTTTACCTTCTATTCACTGTAAACTGAACATTGTTCAGACATTTAATACATTACCTTGGATTGAAAAACTGGGATGGACATTTTTTACTTTTGACACTTCATAGACCAAACAAATAATCAAATAATTGAGAACATAATCAATTATTTTGTCGTTTGTCTTGTTTTACGTGAAAGGCGTCCGTAAATCAAATTAATTATTGTTATTACAGCCGACAGCCAATTAGCACATATGTAAAAAATGGGAATGTGATATGATACGCTATGACTCCCCCCGCCCACACCCGTGTCATCCATCTGGGGGCAGCGGAACCAAGTGTAAATTGTAATTTCCCCTTGTGGGATTAATAAAGTATACATTATTATTATAACGTTAGCCAACGTGACTTCATGGGTTGACCAATAGAGAGAGAGAGAGAGAGAGAGAGAGAGAGAGAGAGAGAGAGAGTCCTTTGCTTTCCTGCTGTGACCCGAGCGTGGGAAAGGAACACAAAGCTGTTACAGGCACTAATTTAGAGTTTAGGTCTTTATTGGAAGTTTGAATTTTAATATTTGATTTTGTAAGTTGTTTATGTTGAAATGTGTACCTCCAGTAGTTTTGTTCTGTATCTCGCTGTGTGCCGTCTGGAACATAATGTGGAAAAATAGATAGAAAGTGTTTTTTATGTTGATTAATCAGATGAGATGAAGATGAGAAGAGCCTTCTGCTTTCCTCAATTCCTTTTCCTTCTCATGCACTAATTCCCTTCAACAGAACAGCCAATCAGACGTTTACCTCCGACGAGTAGCAGAAACTATGGCGACAAACGCTCACCACCGATCTTCTCAACAGACAGGCAGACATATACGTTTCCATAGCAACCAACGTGTGGACATTCAGAGGTCGATGGTCATACAGGTCATGTAGAGGTCACTTTAAGGTCATTACAGGCCTAACTGAGGTTATTATGAAGGTCATATGTAGGTCATAGCACCTTTGGCGCTGGCGTCTAGGAAGACTTTGATGTAGGAGGTAGGGACGTATCCCTCCTCCTCCAGGTTCCTCCGAACTCTGGTCCAACCGTCTCCTTTATCCTCTTCCACCACAGAAAGTAGTTCCCCCTCTACCATCGACAGCGTGCCTTCGTTCTGACCTAAAGTCACAAGAAACAACAGATAAAACCTGTTTAGATAGAAAACAACATGTTAAAACCAAAGAGAGTACAACTTTTATAACAATGGTATGTTTATAACATTGTAGCTTATAACGGGAAGAGGGTTGCTTACTCAGGAATCACCCAGAACAATCACCTCAGTAGACTCAGTCTCCTTGCTAAACGTACCTGGAGGACTTCCTCCACCTGTCAGCTGGACCCTCTTCCAACAAGCCTGGTTAAGAGCTGCCTGCCAGGTACTGCTCCGATGATTACATCAATACTTAACACCTCTCTTCTCTCTGCCACTGTACCACCATTGTTTAATATTGCTATTGTCTGACCAATTCTGAAAAAACCCGGAGTGGATTCTGCCAAACTCAACAACTACAGGCCTATCTCCGACTCAACTTTTTTCTCCAAAGCTCTTGAGAAGATAGTGGCAACTCAACCCAGAATCACCTGGAGGACAATGATCTCTTTGAGCCATTCCAGTCTGGATTTTGTCCTATACACAGTACTGAAACAGCCATGGTTAAAATGACTAATGACCTCCTCTGTGCAGCTGATGATGGACTATTCTCCGTGATCTCAGTGCAGCTTTTGATACCATCTCTCACCATCTTTTCCTGGAACGTTTAGCCAATATCGGAGTGCGGGGAAGTGTTCACCAGTGGTTCACCTCCTATCTCTCTGGAAGGACACCGTACCTACAAATGCTGAGTTGCAAGTCTGAGAGTAGTGCTGTGACATGAGGGGTGCCCCAGGGGTCTGTGTTTGGCCCTCTGTTCATTATCTACCTTCTTCCACTTGGCACTATCTTCAGGCAACTTGGTGTTCGATTCCACTGGTATGTTGATGACACCCACTGCCAGTCTTCCATCAGATGTAATCACTGCCCGCCTCCATGATATAAACTTCTGGATGACATAAATCTACCTGAAGCCAAATAACAGTAAGACTGAGGTGCTAAAATCAGCTCTTGCTGAGATGGGACCTTTCACCCTTTCTGCACCGGCTCCAACTCATCCAGAGTTCAGCAGCAAGGATTATAACATCAGCACCAAGGGAGAGAGAACTTATTCCTCCTCAACAGGTCTATAGCATGTCCCTAGGGTGACCATCAGCACCCTGGGGAGAGGGCTTATTCCTCATCAACAGGTCTATAGCATGTCTCTAGGTTGACCATCAGCACCCTGGGGAGAGGGCTTATTCCTCCTCAACAGGTCTACAGCAGGTCCCTAAGGTGTCCATCAGCACCCTAGGGAGAGGGCTTACAGCTACACTGCCCCCCAAGCTGTTGAATTCACTGCCAGACCACATCAGACAATGTGATTCAACTACTGAAAACAGACTTAACATCTCTCTTCAAGATGGATGTATTATTATTATTATTAGTAGTATTAGTATTAGTATTAGTATTATTACCTTGGAATGGGTAAAGGGACTTGCAGGTGCCAATACTCGGTAACGGTTCATCGTCATCAAAGTCGTCCTCAAACTCTGAACTACGAGACTTAAAGTGAAGCTCCGCACTGTGGTCCTCAGTGTAGCTGCCGTCAGGACTGAGAGACAGACAGGTAGAAAGAGACAGGTAGAGACAGACAGGTAGAGCGACAGAGAGGTAGAGAGATAGAGACAGACAAGTAGAAACAGGCAGGTAGAGACAGACATACAGGTGGAGAGATAGACAGGTAGAGAGACAGACAGACAGGTAGAGAGACAGACAGGTAGAGAGAGACAGGTCGTAACAATATGTGAAATATACTCTGCAGTAACGTCTGTTGGATGGTCATTAATCATAATTATTCATGATTAATCAGTAGTGATAATTATTCATTATTAATCAGCACTGATGAATTCTCCAGGAGCCATGCGTACCTCTCTCTGCTGGCGGGACTGCGGGGGTCCAGCTGCTTGAGGCTGCTGCTGCCGCCTGGCGTCATCGCCTGGGAATTTAACCCACAACCTCCACTCTGTCTTCTACTGCTGGGATCAGAGAGTCTGCTGTTGGCCTCGGACAGCCACGCCTACACACACACGAACACACACACACACACACACGCACGCACAGAGAGACACACACACACACAAAGACACACACACACACACACACACACACACAGACACACACACACACACAGACAGACAGACAAACACGCACAGACAGACAGACAGACAGACACAAACCTGTATGTCTTTAATAAGCATTATAAAATGGGGAGCTCGCATCTGATGGTTCACAGCCTGTCAGATTATTTATAGCATAGACACAATAAACAATGACTTCCTGTAAACAACTGGCCCTTGGACTTGACTTGTGGAGATATGTGAAATGATGACCTTATACATATATACGCAGCGGGTTCGGGTCCACTGATGGTTTGACATAAGCCAGAAAAAGCCCGTCCCGTCTCAGGCCAGTGGGAGAAGGAGGACTAGACCGGCACCAGGTCTCTGGCCAGCGGGAGAAGGAAGACTAGACCGGCACCAGGTCTCTGGTGTGTGGAGAAGGAAGACTAGACAGGCACCAGGTATCTGGCAGCAAGAGAAGGAAGACTAGACCGGCACCAGGTCTCTGGCCAGCGGGAGAAGGAAGACTAGACCGGCACCAGGTCTCTGGCCAGCAAGAGAAGGAAGACTAGACTGGCACCAGGTCTCTGGCAGCAAGAGAAGGAAGACTAGACCGGCACCAGGTCTCTGGCGTGTGGAGAAGGAAGACTAGACAGGCACCAGGTCTCTGGCAGCAAGAGAAGGAAGACTAGACCGGCACCAGGTCTCTGGCAGCAAGAAAAGGAAGACTAGACCGGCACCAGGTCTCTGGCGAGCGGGAGAAGGAAGACTAGACCGGCACCAGGTCTCTGGCCAGCGGGAGAAGGAAGACTAGACCGGCACCAGGTCTCTGGCCAGCGAGAGAAGGAAGACTAGACCGGCGTCAGGTGAGCAGCTCCACTGATCTGAATAATCTTGTATCTTTACATTATAAGAGATGTTATTATTATTGTTATTATTATTATTATTATTATTATTATTATTATTATTATTATTATTATTATTGAGTAGAGACCTGGTTTCTCCTGAGCTCGTCGTCCAGTCTCTGCAGACTCTGTTTCACCTCCTCCAGTCGAGGCTCCAGACTGCTGGCGTCACCCATCTGAGGACTGCGTTCATACACCTCCCTCATCTTCAGCAGAGCATCCCTACAACATAATATTATTATTATTAATACATTAAATACATGGTTGGGCTGAATGCTTGATCCTGATTGGTCAATTATGCAGTACTTCAAACAGACTGTGTGTGTGTGTGTGTGTGTGTGAATGTGTATTTGTGTGTGTGTGCGTGTGTGTGTGTATGTGTGTGAGCGTGTGTGTGTGTGTGTGTGTGCATGTATGTGTGTGTGTGTGTGTGTGTGTGTGTGCGTGCGTGCGTGTGTGTGCTTGCGTGTGTTTGTGTGCGTATGTCTGTTTATGTGTGTGTTTATGTGTGTGTGTGTTTGTGTGTGCTAGAGCATGTATGTGCGTGTGTGTGTCTGTGTGTGTGTGTGTGTGTACCTCTGCTCTCTCTCTCTCTGGATCTCCTCGGTGATGGTGTTGATTCTGGTCTGAAGTTTCTTTCTTCTCTGTTCAGGAGGAAGATGACTGCAGTCTGACCCAGAACCAGAACCAGAACCAGAACCCTGGAACAGTTTCTTATCAATGTTACTTTAGAATATAATATATATCAGAATATAATATATCAAAATATAATACATCTTGATATAATATATCAGAATATAATATATTGTAATATATCAGAATATATCATAATATTCTATATTATAACATTATATATTAGACTTAGGGCTGTCAATCAAATCAATTATTTAATTGTGATTAATGACAAATGAATCTCACACATTTGATCTGATATCTGGAACATTACTCTGGAGATAACTCATAACTTTACTCTGGAGATAACTCAGATAACTATACTCTGGAGATAACTCAGATAACTATAGTCTGGAGATAACTCAGATAACTATACTCTGGAGATAACTCAGATAACTTTAATCTGGAGATAACTCAGATAACTATACTCTGGAGATAACTCAGATAACTTTACTCTGGAGATAACTCAGATAACTTTACTCTGGAGATAACTCAGATAACTTTACTCTGGAGATAACTCATAACTTTACTCTGGAGATAACTCAGATAACTATACTCTGGAGATAACTCAGATAACTATACTCTGGAGATAACTCCGATAACTTTACTCTGGAGATAACTCAGATAACTTTACTCTGGAGATAACTCATAACTTTACTCTGGAGATAACTCAGATAACTTTACTCTGGAGATAACTCAGATAACTATACTCTGGAGATAACTCAGATAACTTTACTCTGGAGATAACTCATAACTTTACTCTGGAGATAACTCAGATAACTATACTCTGGAGATAACTCATAACTTTACTCTGGAGATTACTCAGATAACTATACTCTGGAGATAACTCAGATAACTTTACTCTGGTGGAGAGAGGCATCTGGAAGGGTTTTGATTTCACAAACTACGGAGCAGCCCGAGGCCAAGATCACACGAGTTAATCACAGGTCTAGTCTAGGTCAACATCAGTCCCCTGAGATTATAGGGTGTTACAGACAGATGTGATACTGACCAGTTTGAGGGACAGCTGTCCAATCAGAGAGCAGCATGAAGGAAACAGGACATGATTAAAAGCAAAGTTTTGGGTTAACGTAGATAAATAGATAAATAAATAAATAAATACAAATATCATGCTAAGGTCACGTCGGTTACCCCTCTCTTGAGGCTGCGCAGACACTGCTTCCTGGTTCTGGATCCAGAGCTCATCAGCTCATTCAGCCGCTGTGTGATTGGCTCTCTAGAGGCAGGGGGCGGGGACTGGGGACTGTTGGCCACGCCTCCAGGTGACGGGGAGGTTGGGGGGGGAGGGGGAGGCTGGCGGGGGGAGGAGAGGAGGGTCAACAGCTGCAGAGAGAAAGTTGAGTTTATTTGGACTAACACAGATCTTAAGAACAGAAAAAGACTAAAGATCAACAGTTTGATTGGATCTGGGACATTGTTCAGAAAATAGAGGGGCGCTACCCCTCAGAACCTGGAGGGGGGGGAGGGCTGCCTGAGAGGAGGGGGGGGCTGCCCCTCGCCTGAGAGGAGGGGGAAGCACCAGCAGCCTTCAGGCTGAACAGGAAGTCACAAAAACACTCACATCCTGTTAAGTCACACTCCAGTTTGATGATGTAGGGATGAAGATGAAAGGATGAAGGTGTAGGGATGAAGATGTAGAGATGATATAGGGATGATGATGAAAGGATGAAGTATACCCACCTTGTTTTTGCGTATGAATGGCCACAGCTTCCTGCTGTGTCTCCGCCCCTCAGTACGGTTGTCAAGGTAACTGGACTCAGAGATGCTCCTCCTCATGGTGGCACTGTAGTCCTCAAACTCCACGTCACCTGGGGGGTCGAAGCCTGACTTATACACCTCAACCACCTGCTGGGTGTCCTACACACACACACACACACAAAAAATCAGATATGACCTCTGTGTTGCCTACAGGATATAAGAAATTAAAACTTTTTTCCGAAGCTTTCAGCCACATCTTGTGGTCGTCCAGCAGGTGGCGTGGGTTGTTATATACATGTTGTTTTTTATTATCATTATTATTATTAACAACATCACTTTACCATACGGGGCTGGATGCCCTCGGAAGCGTCCATCATGACGTCCAGACAGCGACTCACGACAGGAAGAACCTTTCTCTCTGCCTCTGCTGACGAACGCATGGCTTCACAGATTCTCTCAATCCGTCGCTCCTCCATGTCCTGGATCCGCTGCCGAGAACAGAAGAGAGCTGCTTTACATCTCCGCAGACCAATGGGTTGGTTAGGGTTAGGTACAGTTATTATACCCTATGTCCATACTCCTACAGTGACTGGACACGGAGAAGAAGAAGAGACGCCTCCTTCTTCTCAAGATGCTGTTCTGGAAACCAAAACTCACCATTCGAAGTAAACGTGGAAGTGAACCGACAATGTGGGAATGACGCCAACTTTCCCATTTTATGTAAAGCCTCATTCCAATGTATGTATCTCATGGAAATGTTGCTTCTTTGGAATATGTGGCTCTCCAGCTGAGGTCCTCCCCTTTTAGCTACAGTATATTTCTAAATACTGTGCAGCCTTCTTCGATAACTTATAATCTGTATTAACTATGACTGTGTAATTAAAACATTCTAATTGTCTGGCTTCTGATCTTCTACAAATTATGAACATGTCTCTCCTCTCAGGTTTCTTCCCACAGGTCCTGAACACTGCAGTAATCAAGAAACTCCTAAAAAAGAACAATCTAGACACGTCACGTCACTAATGACTAATGAGCAACTATAGGCCGATATCAAACCTTCCGTTTTTAAGTAAAATCATTGAAAAAGCATTTTTTCAACAACTCAACCACTTCTTGTCACTACAACAGTTTTGATACCTTTCAGTCGGATTTCCGACCACACCACAGCAGTAGTAGTATTATTGATCTCAGTTGTAGTATTACTGATCTCAGTCGTAGTATTACTGATCTCAGTCGTAGTATTATTGAACTCAGTTGTAGTATTACGGATCTCAGTCGTGGTATTACGGATCTCAGTCGTGGTATTACGGATCTCAGTCGTGGTATTACGGATCTCAGTCTGATCTCAGTCTTAGTATCACTGATCTCAGTCTTAGTATTACTTGATCTCAGTCTTAGAATTACTTGGGTTGGCCTCTCCGGATCTGTACTAAACTGGTTTGAATCCTCCTTAAAGAACAGGGACTACTTTGTGTCTATAGGTAATTATACATCTGAGCATACAAATATGACGTGGGGAGTTCCCCAAGGCTCCATTCTGGGGCCTCTTCTGTTTAACATCTACATGCTTCCACTGGCCCAGATTATGGAAAACAACAAAATAAGTTACCATAGTTATGCAGAAGACACACACATTTACATAACCTTATCGCCAGGGGACTATAGTCCAATACAAAAACTGACTAAGTGCATCGAACAAATTAACCCTGTGTGACCGAGACACTCGCCCACGCGTAAAAAAAGCACCTCTGATTCATAGTTTAATAACTTTTAAACAATACAACGCAGTGACTCACCAAAGCCTCTACAGGTGATTTTCTATCCAGCCTGGAACTTCCAGCCTCTTTAGGGGTTGTTGGGCTTTAAATCCATACCTTTAAATCCCAGATTAATCCACTTTATGTCCATAATTCATCGCGTTTTCGCTCGATTATGCCGCTCGCGCTGCTCCGTGTCTCGTCTCTGTGTTTACAGGAAGTACAGGCCCCAGTATGCCCATATATGGGAGACATCAGCCAAAGAGTATGGAGGCTGAAAGATTCTAGCCCTCCCAACACTTCCTACATGTCCTACACTTCCTGTCAACGTGTCTAGCATGCAATCAAAGGTGCTAGAGCGGAACAAGATAGATATCTACCGTTTAATAGCGGAAATGGCCTCATTGGTTTGAGATATGGCATATATTTGCATTATATATTATATATTTGGGCCTTTTTTGAAGAAATGTAAATAGTATGTGCTTTATATGAGTTATAATGTTTATTTTTGCATATAGAAGAACAGTTTTAGACACACAAATGCTTGTGTAGCATTGTTGTGGGTGTAATATCAATAAATATGACATTATTATGTTATTATTGGCATAGGTAAATGTCATGAGGGCAAAAGCGTCTGGACTTTTTTTGAAAAAATGTCTGTATTTTGTCATCTGTAAAATTTATAATGATTATTTCTTCACAGTGTGACTCCCAAGACATATGAGAAGTGTTTTAGAGAGTAAAATGGCTTAGGTTTTACCTATATGTCTGTGATATCAATACATATCTGGAAGAGTCATGTTCCGTTTTATTTATTTATTTGTCTTTAAGGTCCTACAACCATTTTTAACATTCAAGTGACCTCATTGCAACCCAAATATTCTACTAACCCAGTTTGACCTGAAAAAAATGATGTTCATATCTTCACTGTAGACAACAGGGTTGATGTTTTATTGGCTTTTATATAAAATAAATCCAGACGGAAAATGAACTGTAAAAATGGCCTCAGGGCTCAGAGGGTTAACGGCTGGATGTGCCAGAACTTTCTGAAATTAAATGAAGGAAAAACTGAGGTAGTTGTTTTTGGAGCAAAAGAGGAACGATTAAAAGTCTGCGTTCAGCTTCAAACAACAATGTTAAAAACAACAGACAAAGCCAGAAATCTTGGTGTAGTCATGGACTCTGACCTGAATTTTAACAGCCAAAAAAAAGACAATTACACTAAGACCAAGAGATTGGATCACATCACTCCAGTCCTTACTGAGACCAAGAGACTGGATCACATCACTGCAGTCCTCATTAAGACCAAGAGACTGGATCACATCACTGCAGTCCTCATTAAGACCAAGAGACTGGATCACATCACTCCAGTCCTCACTAAGACCAAGAGACTGGATCACATCACTTTGGTTCTGAAGTCTTAGCACTGGCTTCCTGCTTCCTTCCCTTCTCCTCTGTGACAGTAATCTGGAGTTGAGTTCTTTGAGTTGTGGATAAAAAAGACACTTGAGGTGGTCTTGTCCATTGGGAAACACTACTTGTACCGGTGTGTAGTTACCTAGTATATAACTGGTACCGCTGTGTAGTTACCTGGTATATAACTGGTACCAGGGTGTAGTTACCTGGTATATAACTGGTACCAAGGTGTGGTAGTGCTGGTGCTGGTCCTGGTTGAACTGGTTCAAACTGGTCACATATTCTTTCCGGGACTCTTCGGCCGCTTGTTGTTTCTGTTGAGCAGTCTGACGAGCCTGAAAGCAGCAGACAAACCACCACCAAACCATTATTATTATTATTAGAATTATTATTATTTTTATTATTATTATTACTGTGATTTAAAATGAATTACCAACCAGTTATTCTCCTTCCTGACTACTGTGCTAAAAAGATTCACTTGAATAAAAACCTGTCCTCTCTCTCATTTTATATACACTGTGTATATATATATAAATCCCCCTCTCACCCCTTGTGGGGGGGTATGTGTCATCCTCAAGCTCGGGTCCTCTACCAGAGGCCTGGGAGTTTGAGGGTTCTGCGCAGTATCTTAGCTGTTCCTAGGACTGCACTCTTCTGGACAGAGACCTCTGATGTTTTACCTGGAATCTGCTGGAGCCACTCTCCCAGTTTGGGGGTCCCAGCCCCCCCGCTGGAGCCACTCTCCCAGTTTGGGGGTCCGAGCCCCCCCCCCGATTACCACTGGCACCACTGTTGCTCTTACTTTCCACATCTTTTCTAGCTCCTCTTTCAGCCCTTGGTATTTCTCGAGCTTCTTGTGTTCCTTCTTCTTGATGTTGCTGTCGCTTGGGATTGCCACCTCTATCACTACTGCCTTCTTCTGCGGTTTGTCAATCAACACGATGTCTGGTTGGTTAGCCATCACCAGTTTGTCAGTCTGGATCTTGAAGTCCCACAGGATCTTAGCTCGGTCATTCTCGACTACCTTAGGAGGTGTCTTCCATTTTGACCTTGGGACTTCCAGCCCATACTCGTGGCAGATGTTTCTGTACACTATGACAGCTACCTGGTTATGGTGTTCCATGTATGCACTTCCTGCCTGCATCTTACACCCTGCTGTCATGTGCTGTACTGTTTCAGGGGCATCCTTGCACAGTCTGCACCTGAGGTCCTGCATGGTGTGGTAGACCCCAGTCTCTATTGATCTTGTACTGAGTGCCTGTTCTTGTGCCTCTGTGCTGTCCTTCAGTCCAGCCTTTTCCAGCCACTGGTAGGATTTCTTGATATCAGCCACTTCTTCTATTTGTCTGTGGTACACACCGTGCAGCGGCTTGTCCCTCCATGACAGTTCTTTATCTTCCTTGTCCTCACCTTCAAGTTTCTGCTGCCTGAGGTATTCACTAAGCCCTTCAACTTTGGGGTCCATCTTTCTGATGTACTTCTGGATCTTTGTCGTTTCATCCTGGACAGTGGTCTTGACACTCACTAGCCCTCGGCCTCCCTCGCTACGCTTGGTGTACAGTCTCAGGGTGCTGGATTTGGGGTGAAACCCTCCATGCATTGTGAGGAACTTTCTCGTCTTGATGTCAGTAGCCTCTATCTCCTCCTTTGGCCAGTTTATTATACCAGCGGGGTATCTGATGACTGGCAGGGCGTATGTGTTGATGGCTCGGATCTTGTTTTTCCCATTCAGCTGACTTTTCAGGACCTGCCTCACTCTTTGTAGGTATTTGGCTGTGGCGGTCTTCCTTGCTGCCTCCTCATGGTTTCCGTTAGCCTGTGGCACCCCAAGGTATTTGTAACTATCCTGAACATCTGCAATGTGGCCTTCTGGTAGTTCAATCCCCTCAGTCCTGATCATCTTCCCTCTTTTTGATACCATGCGGCCACACTTGTCCAGTCTGAACGACATTCCAATGTCGTTGCTGTAGATCCTGGTAGTGTGGATCAGTGAGTCGATGATCCTGGTAGTGTGGATCAGTGAGTCGATGATCCTGGTAGTGTGGATCAGTGACTCGATGTCTCACTCATTTCTGGCATACAGCTTGATGTCATCCATGTAGAGGAGGTGACTCATGATTGTTCCCCTTCGGAATCGGTATCCGTAGCCAGTCTTTGTGATGATCTGACTGAGGGGGTTCAAGCCCATGCAGGACAGCAGCGGGGATAGTGCATCGCCTTGGTATATGCCGCACTTAATGGTGACTTGTGCAATTGACTTTGAGTTGGCTTCCAGACTTGTTTTCCACAGCCTCATTGAGTTCTTGATGAAGGTTATTAGTGTCCTGTTGACCTTGTACATCTCCAAGCATTCCAGTATCCATGTAAATCGTAGGCTTTCTTGTAGTTAATCCAGGCGGTGCACAGATTGGTCTGCCTGGTCTTGCAGTCTCGAGTGACTGCTCTATCCACCAGTAGCTGGTGCTTGGCTCCTCTGGTGTTACTGCCTATTCCCTTCTGGGCCCTGTGCATGTATTGAGCCATGTGCCTACTCATCTTAGCCGCTATGATGCCTGACAGGAGCTTCCATGTTGTGCAGAGGCAGGTTATAAGCCGGTAGTTGGATGGAATTGTTCCCTTCTGGGGATCCTTCATGATTGTCCGTCCTTGGGTTAACCATTCTGGATGGGTCCCATCCATCAGCAGATGGTTCATTTGTACTGCCAGGCGTTCATGGAGTGCAGTTAGTTTCTTCAGCCAATAGATGTGGATCATGTCAGGGCCTGGTGCTGTCCAGCTCTTCATACCTGCCATTTTTTCTTGGATGTCTGCTTGTTACTGTTACTGGTTCTTGTTCTGGGAGGTTGTGATCTGTTCTTAGATCCACTAGCCACTGAGCATCTGTGTTGTTGGATGGCTCTTTCTCCCATATGTTCTTCCAGTACTGTTCAGTCTCAGCCCTGGGTGGATCTGATCTTACGTCATTACCCTGCCACTGAGAGTACACTTTGGATGGTTCGGTGTTGAGTGTGGGGATGATGATAAAATCTCCCCGCTGACCTGTCCTGGCTCCCCCTTGCCGTAGCATATTTGTTGTACCTCATCAATCTCTAGTTGTGATAGGAGCTGCCGTTTGCGGATGTTAGAACACTGAGTAAGAAGTTGTTTCTTTGTCAGTGTTGATGATGGGTTTCGAAGAATCCATATATAATAACACATAAGTAAGTAGAACTCACTTTAGCTGTTGTTTTTCCAGTTGACCCAAAACGGGTATACGGTAAATAATCTTAAAAGTGGTGTCACCGTCTAATTCATGAAGCGAGAGCTACACTTTAACCCCTAGCTGTACATATATTTATTAAGTCTGTACATATACAGTACATATATTTAATAAGTCTGTACATAAACAGTACATATATTTAATAAGTCTGTACATATATAGTACATATATTTAATAATTCTGTACATATATAGTACATATATTTAATAAGTCTGTACATATACAGTACATATATTTAATACATCTGTACATATATAGTACATATATTTAATAATTCTGTACATATAGTACATATATTTAATACGTCTGTACATATTTGATTTGTTTTCTGAAGCCTTTCTGGACGTTCATGTTGTGTGAAAGCTCTGCGAGTTTTGTCTCATTAACATTAATCACATTAATCACATTAACATTGAGTGCATTGAGCTCTCCGGGCCACCGTCGTTTAAAAATACATCTGCTGAAGTAAATGAAAACACTCAATACATCTAATATGTTTACAATAAATGAAAGGAACGTACCTTCAGGGAGCAGCGCTGACGGACAGACAGACAGGAAGACATGAAGACAGGCAGACAGGCAGACAGGCAGACACACAGACAAGCAGACAGACAGAGAGACAGGAAGACAGACAGGCAGACAAACAGGCAGACAGACGGAGAGAGACAGACAGAAAAAGGTTTCAGTTACTTAAAATGCAAATTAATACTGTTCAAACTCTTATATTTAGGACCCGAGCATCGAGAAGCCTTGTTGGAACTGAAGGAATTATTGAATACCATAAGTCCTCCAGTAACGGAGTCCTCCAGTAACAGAGTCCTCCAGTAACAGAGTCCTCCAGTAACGGAGTCCCCCAGTAACAGAGTCCTCCAGTAACAAAGTCCCCCAGTAACAGAGTCCCCAGTAACGGAGTCCTCCAGTAACGGAGTCCTCCAGTAACGGAGTCCTCCAGTAACTGGGTCCTCCAGTAACTGGGTCCTCCAGTAACGGAGTCCTCCAGTAACTGGGTCCTCCAGTAACGGAGTCCTCCAGTAACTGGGTCCTCCAGTAACAGAGTCCTCCAGTAACGGAGTCCTCCAGTAACTGGGTCCTCCAGTAACGGAGTCCTCCAGTAACTGGGTCCTCCAGTAACAGAGTCCTCCAGTAACAAAGTTCCCCAGTAACAGAGTCCTCCAGTAACGGAGTCCTCCAGTAACGGAGTCCTCCAGTAACGAAGTCCCCCAGTAACGGAGTCCTCCAGTAACGGAGTCCTCCAGTAACGGAGTCCTCCAGTAACGGAGTCCCCCAGTAACAGAGTCCTCCAGTAACGAAGTCCCCCAGTAACGGAGTCCTCCAGTAACGGAGTCCTCCAGTAACGGAGTCCCCCAGTAACAGAGTCCTCCAGTAACAGAGTCCTCCAGTAACGGAGTCCCCCAGTAACAGAGTCCTCCAGTAACAAAGTCCCCCAGTAACAGAGTCCCCCAGTAACGGAGTCCTCCAGTAACGGAGTCCTCCAGTAACGGAGTCCTCCAGTAACTGGGTCCTCCAGTAACTGGGTCCTCCAGTAACGGAGTCCTCCAGTAACTGGGTCCTCCAGTAACGGAGTCCTCCAGTAACTGGGTCCTCCAGTAACAGAGTCCTCCAGTAACGGAGTCCTCCAGTAACTGGGTCCTCCAGTAACGGAGTCCTCCAGTAACTGGGTCCTCCAGTAACAGAGTCCTCCAGTAACAAAGTTCCCCAGTAACAGAGTCCTCCAGTAACGGAGTCCTCCAGTAACGGAGTCCTCCAGTAACGAAGTCCCCCAGTAACGGAGTCCTCCAGTAACGGAGTCCTCCAGTAACGGAGTCCTCCAGTAACGGAGTCCCCCAGTAACAGAGTCCTCCAGTAACGAAGTCCCCCAGTAACGGAGTCCTCCAGTAACAGAGTCCTCCAGTAACGGAATCCTCCAGTAACAGAGTCCTCCAGTAACAGAGTCCTCCAGTAACAGGGTTCATATTATATATCTCTGTTTATATTATATATCTGTGTTCATATTATATATTATATATTTCTGTGTTCATATTATATATCTCTTCATATTATATATATCTGTTCATATTATATATTTCTGTTCATATTATATATCTGTTCATATTATATATTTCTGTTCATATTATATATCTGTTCATATTATATTTCTGTTCATATTATATATCTGTTCATATTATATTTCTGTTCATATTATATATCTGTTCATATTATATATCTGTTCATATTATATATTATATATTTCTGTTCATATTATATATCTGTTCATATTATATATCTGTTCATATTATATATTATATATTTCTGTGTTCATATTATATATCTCTTCATATATTTCTGTTCATATTATATATCTGTTCATATTATATTTTTGTTCATATTATAAATCTGTTCATATTATATCTCTGTTCATATTATATCTCTGTTCATATTATATATCTCTGTTCATATTATATATTTCTGTGTTCATATTATATATATCTGTTCATATTATATATATCTGTTCATATTATATTTCTGTTCATATTATATATTTCTGTTCATATTATATATTTCTGTTCATATTATATATTTCTGTTCATATTATATATCTGTTCATATTATATATTTCTGTTCATATTATAAATCTGTTCATATTATATATCTGTGTTCATATTATATATTTCTGTTCATATTATATATCTCGGTTCATATTATATATCTCTGTTCATATTATATATCTCTGTTCATATTATATATTATATATTTCTGTGTTCATATTATATATTTCTGTTCATATTATAAATCTGTTCATATTAAATTTCTGTTCATATTATATATCTCTGTTAATATTATATATCTCTGTTCATATTATATATCTGTTCATATTATATATTTCTGTTCATATTATATATTATATATTTCTGTTCATATTATATATTATATATTTCTGTGTTCATATTATATATTTCTGTTCATATTATATATTTGTTCATATTATATATTTCTGTTCATATTATATATCTGTTCATATTATATTTTTGTTCATATTATATCTCTGTTTTTATTATATATCTCTGTTCATATTATATATTTCTGTGTTCATATTATATATATCTCTTCATATTATATATATATCTGTTCATATTATATTTCTGTTCATATTATATATTTCTGTTCATATTATATATTTCTGTTCATATTCTATATTTCTGTTCATATTATATATTTCTGTTCATATTATTTATATCTGTTCATATTATATATTTCTGTTCATATTATATATTTCTGTTCATATTATATATCTGTTGATATTATATATTTCTGTTCATATTATATATTTCTGTTCATATTATATATTTTTGTTCATATTATATATTTCTGTTCATATTATTTATATCTGTTCATATTATATATTTCTGTTCATATTATATATTTCTGTTCATATTATATATTTCTGTTCATATTATTTATATCTGTTGATATTATATATTTCTGTTCATATTATATATTTATTACTATTACTATTTCATAGTTCAACCCTACAAGAGCATTCCCAGAATGCAGGATTACTTGAGGTTCCTAGAGTTCTAAAAGTAGAATAGGAGCCAGGGCATTTATCATGGAACCAGGTTCCAGTCTGTTCACCGTCTCCACATTTAGTAGGCTTAAGACTTTCCTTTTTGATAAAGCTTATAGTTAGGGCATATATAATAATATGCCCTACCTTAACCAGGGTTTGTATCTCACCCCCCTCTCTGTTCTAACCCCCATTTTCTCTCCCCTACCTAACCAGGGTTTGTATCCCATCCCCCACTTTGACCGTCTTGATCTTAACTCTATCTTTCTCTCCCTACCCTAACCCGGGTCTGTATCCTTCCCCTACTTTGACCTTCCTGCCCTTAGCCCTGACCCTCATGACCTTGGCCCTATAGCCAGGGGGGTTTATTGTGGCCTGGCCAGGCTCCTCTCTTTACACTGTCTCTCCTGGTTATGCTGTAATAGTGGTTTTAGACAGCTGGGACTTCCTGTGACACACCTAGTTCCTCTCTCCTCTATTTTTCTATCTTTCCAATTATGTGCATCCATGTCCCAGAAATGCTTGTTACTAACCTAGCTCTGGGGAGTCATTCCCGGAGTCCTTATGTTCTTTTCCCCCAGCATGTTTCCTCGGATCAGGGAGGCTCCAGAATAGGTTGCAGCTGTCGCCATGGTCCCGCTTACACGCTCTACGATGCCATGTTCCTCCTGCTACTCTGCTATGCCGACTACAAAGGACTACTAACAACTACTATTTTTTGGGATTGTAATTGCCACTTTTCATTCTAACCCCAACCGGCCCGTCAGACACCGCCTACCAAGAGCCTGGGTCTGACCGAGGTTTCTGCCTAAAAGGAAGTTTTTCCTCGCCACTGTCGCACTGTTGCTTGCTCTGGAGGACACTGTTGGGTCCTTGTGAATTCTGGAGTGTGGTCTGTCTATCTGTAAATGTCTTGAGATAACTCTTGTTGTGAATTGATACTATAAATAAATTGAAATTGAATTGAATTGAAATTTCTGTTCATATTATATATTTCTGTTCATATTATATATTTCTGTTCATATTATAAATCTGTTCATATTATATATCTCTGTTCATATTATATTTCTGTTCATATTATATCTCTGTTCATATTATATATTTCTGTTCATATTATATATCTCTGTTCATTCTATATTTCTGTTCATATTATATATCTGTTCATATTATATATTATATATTTCTGTGTTCATATTATATATCTCTTCATATATATCTGTTCATATTATATTTTTGTTCATATTATATCTCTGTTCATATTATATATTTCTGTGTTCATATTATATATATCTGTTCATATTATATATATCTGTTCATATTATATTTCTGTTCATATTATATATTTCTGTTCATATTATATATTTCTGTTCATATTATATATTTCGTTCATATTATATATCTGTTCATATTATATATTTCTGTTCATATTATATATTTCTGTTCATATTATATATTTCTGTTCATATTATTTATATCTGTTGATATTATATATTTCTGTTCATATTATATATTTCTGTTCATATTATATATTTCTGTTGATATTATTTATATCTGTTCATATTATATTTCTGTTCATATTATATATCTGTTCATATTATATATTTCTGTTCATATTATATATCTCTGTTCATATTATATATTTCTGTTCATATTATATATCTGTTCATGTTATATATCTGTTCATGTTATAAATCTGTTCATATTATATATCTGTTCATATTATATTTCTCTGTTCATTTTATACACTCACCGGCCACTTTATTAGGTACACCTGTCCAACTGCTCGTTAACACTTAATTTCTAAGCAGCCAATCACATGGCGGCAACTCAGTGCATTTAGGCATGTAGACATGGTCAAGACAATCTCCTGCAGTTCAAACCGAGCATCAGTATGGGGAAGAAAGGTGATTTGAGTGACTTTGAACGTGGCATGATTGTTGGTGCCAGAAGGGCTGGTCTGAGTATTTCAGAAACTGCTAATCTACTGGGATTTTCACGCACAACCATCTCTAGGGTTTACAGAGAATGGTCCGAAAAAGAAAAAACATCCAGTGAGCGGCAGTTCTGTGGGCGGAAATGCCTTGTTGATGCCAGAGGTCAGAGGAGAATGGCCAGACTGGTTCGAGCTGATAGAAGGGCAACAGTGACTCAAATTACCACCCGTTACAACCAAGGTGGGTAGAAGAGCATCTCTGAACGCACAGTACGTCGAACTTTGAGGCAGATGGGCTACAGCAGCAGAAGACCACACCGGGTGCCACTCCTTTCAGCTAAGAACAGGAAACTGAGGCTACAATTTGCACAAGCTCATTGAAATTGGACAATAGAAGATTGGAAAAACGTTGTCTGGTCTGATGAGTCTCGATTTCTGCTGCGACATTCGGATGGTAGGGTCAGAATTTGGCGTCTACAACATGAAAGCATGGATCCATCCTGCCTTGTATCAACGGTTCAGGCTGGTGGTGGTGGTGTCATGGTGTGGGGAATATTTTCTTGGCACTCTTTGGGCCCCTTGGTACCAATTGACCATCGTTGCAACGCCACAGCCTACCTGAGTATTGTTGCTGACCATGTCCATCCCTTTATGACCACAATGTACCCAACTTCTGATGGCTACTTTCAGCAGGATAATGCGCCATGTCATAAAGCTGGAATCATCTCAGACTGGTTTCTTGAACATGACAATGAGTTCGCTGTACTCAAATGGCCTCCACAGTCACCAGATCTCAATCCAATAGAGCATCTTTGGGATGTGGTGGAACGGGAGATTCGCATCATGGATGTGCAGCCAACAAATCTGCGGCAACTGTGTGATGCCATCATGTCAATATGGACCAAACTCCCTGAGGAATGCTTCCAGCACCTTGTTGAATCTATGCCACGAAGAATTGAGGCAGTTCTGAAGGCAAAAGGGGGTCCAACCCGTTACTAGCATGGGGTACCTAATAAAGTGGCCGGTGAGTGTATATTTCTGTTCATATTATATATCTCTGTTCATATTATATATATCTGTTCATATTATATATATCTGTTCATATTATATATCTCTGTTCATATTATATATATCTGTTCATATTATATTTCTGTTCATATTATATATCTGTGTTCATATTATAAATCTGTTCATATTATATATCTGTGTTCATATTATAAATCTGTTCATATTATATATCTCTGTTCATATTATAAATCTGTTCATATTATATATCTCTGTTCATATTATATATTTCTGTGTTCATATTATATATTTCTGTTAATATAATATATTTGTGTTTCCGTTACCTTCTCTCCGTCCGTCTTGTTGTCGAGGTCGATTCTGTCGGAGACCTGTTGAGCTCGCTCCGCCTCCTTACAGTCACGCTCAAACCGACGCTTGCTCTGACATCATCATATAAGATGGGAGGAAAAAATAAACACTCATGACATCATCATTTTCATCAATGTCAGTTTGAACATGAAGTTAAATAAGATGATGATGTCACTCACAGACTCCAGCTGTTTCCACGAGCTCTCAATGTGCTGCTGGGCACGGCGGCCATCTTGGAAATGCTGCAAAAAACAAATTAAAAAGTGGTGGACTGTGCCCATGCTGGTGACATCATAATGTGTCCACACTGACCTGTTGTTAAACAAGGACTCTTATTGTGAAAGGTTGTGTGACTAGTGTGTATTCTCCCATTTGCATTAATACATGAGGACACGTTAAACAGAACAAAAGTCAACATATACTGAATATCCCACTGAAAGCTTAAAAAAACGATGCGCTCCTGAACCTATCACGATGAAGTTCAACACACGGGGAAGCAGCGGAAGTTCCCAGCTGCTCTGAACGCAGCACGGATGGAGGCAAGAAGGAGAGTTCAAGTCATAGACCATCAAAATAAAAGCCTTTGATAGACTGTAAAAATGTAACCTGAGAAAAGACTTTATTTTAATTATCATACCTCCTTCTCTGTTTAATGTCCGATTTAACATGTAATCTATAGTTAATTCATATTTTTATGTGTTGTTTTTTTAAAACACACACACACACACTCTCTCTTCCTACATTACTTCCACCCAGCAACTCTGAACACTGGATTGTGTCACTGACCCAGTTTTAACTCTGTGTGTCTGTGTGTGTGTGTGTGTGTGTATGTGTGTGTGTCTTTGTATGTTACAAGACATCAGAAATAATGAATGAGATACAGAACCGTTCTGCTCTGATTGGCTGGCAGCTGTGTGTTCAGGTCAACCGTTTAACCTCTTAACATAAACCTGCAGGTAACCATAGCAACAGACTGAAGCTTCCGTTGACCAGGAGCAACATACTCCTGTAAAACAGTTAATTAACACGTTCAACATTAACAGTAGAGTTATTAAGTTAATTAAAGAAACTGATGGTTGGTGTTGGTTTGATTTCTATATTATATTATATTATATTATCTATACACTAAATCAAACCAACTGATGGGTTGGTGTTGCTAAATGTTAAATTATTTATTGGCATTTCACTCCAAAGGTACCTCTCACACACACACACACACACACACACACACACACACACACACACACACACACACACACACACACACACACACACACACACACACACACACACACACACACACACACACACACACCCACAACCTAACCATACTATAGTACTAATAATAATAATAATAATAATAATACTGCAACGTCTTGGGTTTCTGGTTCTGCTCCATTGTTTCTAATATATTAGAAGTTGATCAATAAGAACATAGAACAGGAGAACAGAGACCCTCGTTTTCAGGGGGACCACCTAAAGTAGACTGACCTCTAGAGAACAGAGTCCCTTGTTTTCAGGGGGATCAGAGTTGGAATATGGTTCCACACCCCTAAACCAACCAGACTACCCTGCAGGGTTCAGGTACAAGGCTGGAACCATAAATTGAGATATTCCTTTTTATTTAAATAATAGTTGACTCACCGTCTTCCTCTCGGTCTTCACTTCCTGTGTGTATCGAGTCAGTTCACACGCGATCTGTGTGTTCAGGTTCTCAGCGAGTTCTTCTCTCTGAACCGCGAGTTCATTCAGCTGCTGGAGAGTCGCTGCAAACGCCAAACACCACGTGTACCTGCAACAACCAATCAAACACAGATGAAACTTTTCCAACCAATCACAAACCTTAAAGAGATACTAATAATATTACAATACTATCATGTGCCATCTCTGACTCTAACCCAGACACTGTTTTCTGCACCAATCTCTGACTCTAACCCAGACACTGATATCTGCACCAACCTCTGACTCTAACCCAGACACTGGTTATCTGCACCAATCTCTGACTCTAACCCAGACACTGGTTATCTGCACCAATCTCTGACTCTAACCCAGACAATGGTTATCTGCACCAACCTCTGACTCTAACCCAGACACTGGTTATCTGCACCAATCTCTGACTCTAACCCAGACACTGGTTATCTGCACCAATCTCTGACTCTAACCCAGACACTGGTTATCTGCACCAATCTCTGACTCTAACCCAGACACTGGTTATCTGCACCAATCTCTGACTCTAACCCAGACACTGGTTATCTGCACCAATCTCTGACTCTAACCCAGACACTGGTTATCTGCACCAATCTCTGACTCTAACCCAGACACTGGTTATCTGCACCAATCTCTGACTCTAACCCAGACACTGATTATCTGCACCAATCTCTGACTCTAACCCAGACACTGGTTATCTGCACCAATCTCTGACTCTAACCCAGCCACTGGTTATCTGCACCAATCTCTGACTCTAACCCAGCCACTGGTTATCTGCACCAATCTCTGACTCTAACCCAGACACTGGTTATCTGCACCAATCTCTGACTCTAACCCAGACACTGGTTATCTGCACCAATCTCTGACTCTAACCCAGACACTGGTTATCTGCACCAATCTCTGACTCTACTAACTAATTCCAGTTGATGTTCCTGACTGAAACATTTCGGATGAAATCAAACTTAAAGGTAATAACAGAAAGAAAGAAACTCGTTGACTGACCTGCTCTCATCCTCTCTGCTTCTCTTCGGGTGATACTTCTTAGACAGACTCCTGCAGACAGACAGATGTGGAGACAGACAGGTGGAGAGACAGACAGGTAGAGAGGGAAACATACAGGTAGTTAGAGGGACAGGTGGAGAGACAGACCGGTAGAGACAGAAACAGGCGGAGAGAGAGACAGGTGGACAGAGAGAAAGGTGGAGAGGGAAACAGACAGGTAGAGAACGGGACAGGTGGAGAGACAGACAGGTAGACACACAAACAGGTAGAGAGAGAGACAGGTGGACAGAGAACCATGTTGAGAGAGAGACAGATGAAGGGACAGACAGGTAGAGAGAGACAGGTGGACAGAGAGACATGTAGAAAGAGGCATGTGGAGAGAGAAACAGGTGGAGAAAGACAGGTGGAGAGACAGACAGGTAGACACACAAACAGGTAGAGAGAGACAGGTGGACAGAGAACCATGTTGAGAGAGAGACAGATGAAGGGACAGACAAGTAGAGAGAGACAGGTGGACAGAGAGACATGTAGAGAGAGGCATGTGGAGAGAGAAACAGGTGGAGAAAGACAGGTGGAGAGAGACAGGTAGAATGACTGGTAGAGAGAGACAGGTAGAAAGAGGCATGTGGAGAGAGAGACAGGTGGAGAGAGAGACAGGTTACATCCAGGTGACTGGGATGTGATGGGGACGCTGGTACCTGATCTGTTTGGCGTAGCTCAGCTCGATGTCGGCTCTCTCTTTCAGAAACTTGCTGTATCGCTCCAGGAAGTCGATTCCCCAGCTGGTGTGTTTCTCCAGGTTATCAAACTGATCCTGAATCAGAAATCACAGATCAGTCCAGGTTATCAAACTGATCCTGAATCAGAAATCACAGATCAGTCCAGGTTATCAAACTGATCCTGAATCAGAAATCCCAAATCAGTCTCTGATGACCGTTTACTGCAGTTCTCAATGGTCCTGATACAATCAAAACGTCCTGTTCCTCATTCCATATGATCGGAAAAACAGGTAGTCCGCCAAACAGGTAGTCCGCAAGACGCAAAGGCCAAGTTCAGAACCAGACCCTAACACCTACACTCACCGGTAACTTTATTAGGTACACCTGTCCAACTGCTCGTTAACACTTAATTTCTAAGCAGCCAATCACATGGCGGCAACTCAGTGCATTTAGGCATGTAGACATGGTCAAGACAATCTCCTGCAGTTCAAACCGAGCATCAGTATGGGGAAGAAAGGTGATTTGAGTGACTTTGAACGTGGCATGATTGTTGGTGCCAGAAGGGCTGGTCTGAGTATTTCAGAAACTGCTAATCTACTGGGATTTTCACGCACAACCATCTCTAGGGTTTACAGAGAATGGTCCGAAAAAGAAAAAACATCCAGTGAGCGGCAGTTCTGTGGGCGGAAATGCCTTGCTGATGCCAGAGGTCAGAGGAGAATGGCCAGGCTGGTTCGAGCTGATAGAAGGGCAACAGTGACTCAAATTACCACCCGTTACAACCAAGGTGGGCAGAAGAGCATCTCTGAACGCACAGTACGTCGAACTTTGAGGCAGATGGGCTACAGCAGCAGAAGACCACACCGGGTGCCACTCCTTTCAGCTAAGAACAGGAAACTGAGGCTACAATTTGCACAAGCTCATCGAAATTGGAC
Organism: Etheostoma perlongum; assembly: GCA_026937815.1. Lineage (NCBI taxonomy): Eukaryota > Metazoa > Chordata > Actinopteri > Perciformes > Percidae > Etheostoma > Etheostoma perlongum. The sequence goes on along the minus strand of CM049375.1, from coordinate 1,063,592 downwards.
AATAGAAGATTGGAAAACCGTTGCCTGGTCTGATGAGTCTCGATTTCTGCTGCGACGTTCGGATGGTAGGGTCAGAATTTGGCGTCTACAACATGAAAGCATGGATCCATCCTGCCTTGTATCAACGGTTCAGGCTGGTGGTGGTGGTGTCATGGTGTGGGGAATATTTTCTTGGCACTCTTTGGGCCCCTTGGTACCAATTGACCATCGTTGCAACGCCACAGCCTACCTGAGTATTGTTGCTGACCATGTCCATCCCTTTATGACCACAATGTACCCAACTTCTGATGGCTACTTTCAGCAGGATAATGCGCCATGTCATAAAGCTGGAATCATCTCAGACTGGTTTCTTGAACATGACAATGAGTTCGCTGTACTCAAATGGCCTCCACAGTCACCAGATCTCAATCCAATAGAGCATCTTTGGGATGTGGTGGAACGGGAGATTCGCATCATGGATGTGCAGCCGACAAATCTGCGGCAACTGTGTGATGCCATCATGTCAATATGGACCAAACTCCCTGAGGAATGCTTCCAGCACCTTGTTGAATCTATGCCACGAAGAAAGAAGTTTGAGGGGTCCAAGACTAGCATGGGGCAAGTATATCAACCACACAAAGGCCAGGACCAGAAACAGACCCTAACACCTATGTCAACCAGCAAACCACAAAGGCCAGGACCAGAACCAGACACAGAGGGTCTGCCGACGAGCCCGACCCAGCCCTGGACCAAGGACTCAGACCTTAGAGGATAATTAGTTATCTACACACTGACAGAAGGAGGACAACGGCTGAACCGAGTGTTGTCTTCCAGCGGGACATCGGTCCCTGACTCCCTCCCTAGCCATCTTCCAACGTTTTGGCCTCTTGAGAGAGAAGACTGAGCCTCAGGTTTTTATTATCATGATTATCACTACTGTCCAACAGAAATCAGTCACCTGGGACAGGTTGTCAAAGAAAAAGACAAAATCCAGTAGACTTCAGTTATTTGCTTGTCTTCCTGTCCTTTAGGGACGGGGCGCTGCACGGGGACCTGGAGCGAAATGTATTAAAGTTTTTAATCTACTTCAGATTTTCTCACGCTGCGACACAAGACACCATCTATCTGAAGACATGTCTTTCTGTTTAGGGAGTTATTTTTTTGCTGGGATTTGTTTTAAACACATACATGTATATGTGTACATACATGTATGTATATATATATATATATATATATATATATATATATATATATATATATATATATATATATATATATATATATATATATATAGTATACACAGTAAATATGTGTATAAAAAAGATATATAAATGTGCTGTATTTATATATCTTTTCTAGTCTTAACGACTACTCGAAGCGCTTTTACATCATACAGGATACATCTACACACCTGCTCATCAGATACACACTCACACACATCTACACACCTGCTCATCAGACACACACTCACACACATCTACACACCGGCTCATCAGACACACACACACACCTGCTCATCAGATAAACACTCACACACACACACACACACACATCTGCTCATCAGACACACACTCACACACACCTGCTCATCAGACACACACTCACACACACACACATCTACACACCTGCTCATCAGATAAACACTCACACACACACACCTGCTCATTAGCCCAAGGACAGTTGGACATGGGACTGCAGGGCCAGGGATTGAACGAACAACCTTCCGATTGCCAGGCAACCGCTCTACCACTGAGCCACAGCCGCCTTATATAAATATATCTATACAAATACAGTTCCCTTTTGATATCTGATGTTCTGTTTCTACAAATGAAGGAAGACTTTTTCAATAAGTTGATGCAGAAACCACGCGGCTGTTCATTCAGATTCAGGTTAACGGGATGCAAAAGAAATGTTTAAACTTGTTTCAACTGAAAGATGCCAACTGCATGCAGAAATACTGACAATATGATATTAATGATTAAGCCAGGGCTGGGCTGTCTTTCTTTGTGTTATTATTAATAATAATAATAAAATTAATCGTTTGTGTGTCTTGTCTCTGCAGCATCATGGAGGAGCTGCTGACGTCACTCATCGTGTTGCTATGGCAGAGCAGACAAAAGCACGAGGGTCTCTCACTTATACACACACACACACACACACACACACACACACACACACACACACACACAGGCAGATAAAGACGCGGATGCTAATCGGGTGAATCCCGGGTTAGTCCCGGGTTTCGGTCGGTACTGACGGGTGAGGGTACGTACCCAGAGCTCGGTGCCCCAGCTGCAGCTCATGGTGTCCGCTCTGCTCCTCCTCGCGCTCCGCCTGATGCTCCGACAATCAGCGCGAGCTGCTGCTGCTGGCCGCGCGCATCCTCACACACACCCCTCGTGTCAGCCTGTGTGTGTCTGTCTGTGTGTGTGTGTGTGTCTCTGTGAGCAGTAGCAGAAAGCAGAGGACGCGGACACGCGCGGCTCGTCTCCGCAGAGACGTGTCTCTTTGTCATCAGAGAAAGAATATATATATATATATATATATATGTGTGTGTGTGTGTGTGTGTGTGTGTGTGTGTGTGTGTGTTGGACATGCGCAGTAGCAGCCCGCCCTGCAGTCTGAACAGAGAATAGAAATATAAAGAGTCAGCTTCCATTAAACATTAAGTATTATTAATATTTATGATAATAAAAGAGAGACAGCGCTGTTCATTCATTAATCACGTGTTCTGATGACTGCAGTGATGTCATCACCACCGTTACTACATCATGGTTTTGGGCCTTATCCTTCCTATGCACCCGACGCCCATGGGGACCTTAACCTCCAGACTCAAGTATGTGAATTAGGAAATGAACAGACTCCAGATCAGTTTCTTCCCAAAAGCCAAAACCACTCTGAATTCACACATGCACTGACTTCACTTCACAGCTGTTTTGTGGATCTGGAGAAGGCGTACGACCGGGTCCCCCGGGAGACACTGTGGGAGGTGCAGGGGGAGTATGGGGTGAGGGGGTCGCTTCTCAGGGCCATGCGATCTCTGTATGACCAAAGCGAGAGCTGGGTCCGGGTTCTCGGCAGTAAGTCGGACTCGTTCCAGGGTTGGCCTCCCACAGGGCTGCGCTTTGTCACCAATCCTGTAATATTTATGGACAAGATATAAAGGCGTAGTCGGGGCGGGGAGGGGTTGCAGTTTGGTGGGCTCGGGATCTCGGGGGGAGGGGTTGCAGTTCGGTGGGATCGGGATTTCATCGCTGCTAGAGCTGCTGCTCCTTCACGTCAAAAGGAGCCAGTTGAGGTGGTTCGGGACTTCTGGTAAAGAAGCTCCTGGGGGAGGCTCCTAGGAAGGTGGTCCAGGTCTCGGGGAAGGCCCAGGACTAGGTGGAGGGACGTCCAGCTGGAAGGAGGCCTCAGGGAAGACCCAGGACTAGATGGAAGGACGTCCAGCTTGGAGGAGGCCTCGGGGAAGACCCAGGACTAGGTGGAAGGACGTGCAGCTGGGAGGAGGACTTGGGGAAGAGCCAGGACTAGGTGGAGGGACGTCCAGCTGGGAGGAGGCCTCGGGGAAGACCCAGGACTAGGTGGAGGGATTTTAACTCCAACCTGGCCTGCGAACACCTCGGGATCCCCCCAGTCGGAGCTGGTTGATGTGGCTCGGGAAAGGGAGGTTTGGGGTCCCCAACTGGAGTTGCTGCCCCCGCAACCAGATACCGGATAAGCAGATTAAGATGGATGGATATATAGATATTTATATAAATATATAGATATATATATAGATATGTATATATAGATATACATATATATACATACATATACAGTATATATATATTTATACAGTGAGGAAAATAAGTATTTGAACACCCTGCTATTTTGCAAGTTCCCCCACTTAGACATCATGGAGGGGTCTGAAATTGTCATCGTAGGTGCATGTACACTGTGAGAGACATAATCTAAAATAAAATCCAGAAATCACAATGTATGATTTGTTAACTATTTATTTGTATGATACAGCTGAAAATAAGTATTTGAACACCTGTCTATCAGCTACAATTCTGACCCTCAAAGACTTGTTAGTCTGCCTTCAAAATGTCCACCTCCACTCCATTTATTATCCTAAATTAGATGCACCTGTTTGATGTCGTTAGCTGCATAAAGACACCTCACAATCAGTAAGAAACCAACTATTAACATGGCCAAGACAAAAAAAGCTGTCCAAAGACATTAGAGACTAAATTGTCCACCTCCACAAGGCTGGAAAGGGCTACGGGGAAATTTCCAAGCAGCTTGGTGAAAAAAGGTCCACTGTTGGAGCAATCATTAGAAAATGGAAGAAGCTAAACATGACTGTCAATCTCCCTCGGGCTGGGGCTCCATGTAAGATCTCACCTCGTGGGGTCTCAATGATCCTAAGAAAGGTGAGAAATCAGCCCAGAACTACACGGGAGGAGCTGGTCCATGACCTGAAAAGAGATGGGACCACCGTTTCCAAGGTTACTGTTGGTAATACACTAAGACGTCATGGTTTGAAATCATGCATGGCACGGAAGGTTCCCCTGCTTAAACCAGCACATGTCAAGGCCCGTCTTAAGTTTGCCAATGACCATTTGGATGATCCAGAGGAGTCATGGGAGAAAGTCATGTGGTCAGATGAGACCAAAATAGAACTTTTTGGTCATAATTCCACTAACCGTGTTTGGAGGAAGAAGAATGATGAGTACCATCCCAAGAACACCATCCCTACTGTGAAGCATGGGAGTGGTAGCATCATGCTTTGGGGGTGTTTTTCTGCACATGGGACAGGGCGACTGCACTGTATTAAGGAGAGGAGGACCGGGGCCATGTATTGTGAGATTTTGGGGAACAACCTCCTTCCCTCAGTTAGAGCATTGAAGATGGGTTGAGGCTGGGTTTTCCAACATGACAATGACCTGAAGCACACAGCCAGGAGAACCAAGGAGTGGCTCTGGAAGAAGCAGATCAAGGTTCTGGCGTGGCCTAGTCAGTCTCCAGACCTAAACCCAATAGAGAATCTTTGGAGGGAGCTCAAACTCCGTGTTTCTCAGCGACAACCCAGAAACCTGACTGATCTAGAGAAGATCTGTGTGGAGGAGTGGGCCAAAATCCCTTCTGCAGTATGTCAAACCTGGTGAAGAACTACAGGAAACGTTTGACCTCTGGAACTGCAAACAAAGGCTACTGTACCAAATATTAACATTTGATTTTCTCAGGTGTTCAAATACTTATTTGCAGCTGTATCATACAAATAAATAGTTAACAAATCATACATTGTGATTTCTGGATTTTTTTTTTTTAGATTATGTCTCTCACAGTGGACATGCACCTACGATGACAATTTCAGACCCCTCCATGATTTCTAAGTGGGAGAACTTGCAAAATAGCAGCGTGTTCAAATACTTATTTTCCTCACTGTATAAAAATATATATATATATATATATATATATATATATACATACACACACATATATATATACACACACACGCACATATATATACGTATATATATATATATATATACACACATATATGTGTATATATATACACACACATATATATACACACACACACACATATATATACACACACACGTCATTTTTAATGAGATAATTGGAAACAGTAGAGGCAGTTAATAAAACATTGAAAGTGTTTGTGTACATAAACCGTGATGATGAAGATGAAGATGTGACCTTCCTCACATAAAACAGAACAGCAGCTGATCCATGATCAATACAACACATGTATTCTCATTAAACAAACACAGAAAGTACAAACTGAACACAATGAAATCATAAGGTTATTGATGTGAATTTGACCTCTACAGGAAATTAGTTCCTTCAAAATAAAAGAGCCAAACTCTGCATAAAACTTTCCTTTAACTAAAGATTCATAAAGTGAGACATGCCACAAAGTACTTTTAATACTGCAGTACTGGGACTCCATCCCGCAGTCTGGAGTTTTTCCATGGCGACCAGCAGGATGTCTCAGATGCCATAAAGTTACAATGAGATATGAAGCTGCAGAAGAAGAACAGAAAGAGTATGAACCTAATGGGTAGGGAAGAGAAAAAAGTTAAGTTTAAGTGAAGAATAGTTTGGTTATGTTGCCTATTCCAACGTTTTATGTTTTTAGCGCATGAACAGAACTCAACAGGTAGAGTACCTGTCTGTCTGCCTGTCTGTCTGCCTGTCTGCGGCTCGTCCTCTTCAGCCGGATGCCTCCACTCCTGCAGGATCACATTCAGATCAAATAAAACTCTTCTGGGTTATTTAAGGTACTTTTTTAGGCATTTACTTCGACAGGACTGGAGAAGACATTAAAGGGGCAGGGGGGATGACATGGACAGCGCATGTGTGACGTCACCCATTGGCTTGTGGAGATTACGGGCGCAGCCATCCTGGTTGCTGATGTGATGACTCACCTGTTGAGCTTCTTCTTCTCCTGCTCGGTGGCCATCTTGTTTCCAGCCTCCCGGCTCTCCTGACTCTGCCGCAGCCAATCAGCATGCAGCTCAGCAGAGGGACACAGCTGACATCATCATCACCGTCATCAGACCACATAAAGAGAGCGAGATAAATAGCTGTTAGATTATTATTATCTCATCTCATGTATAGAGTCCCCCCCCGCAGGAGATCAGATATAATGCAGCTTTAAGGAGCCCCCCGCAGATCAGATATAATGCAGCTTTAAGGAGCCCCCCCCGCAGGAGATCAGATATAATGCAGCTTTAAAGCACTTCTCCGAAGATGATGCTCTGTCCATTAATATTCACAGTCTATGGCTGGGACTACTTCCTGGTGTTTTGTACCTGTATGTGTTGGTCTTGGGCTGCGACTACTTCCTGGACTGTCTCCAAAAAAGCCACCGTAGTCTCCAGCACGGTCACCATGTCAACTCTGCCACTGTGGATTGTGGGTAGCAGCTGCCGCAGCGTGCTGCAGCTCTGAGTGATGCGTTTCCTGTTCAATTTCAATTTATTTATAGTATCAATTCACAACAAGAGTTATCTCAAGACACTTTACAGATAGAGTAGGTCTAGACCACACTCCAGAATTCACAAGGACCCAACAGTGTCCTCCAGAGCAAGCAACAGTGCGACAGTGGCGAGGAAAAACTTCCTTTTAGGCAGAAACCTCGGTCAGACCCAGGCTCTTGGTAGGCGGTGTCTGACGGGCCGGTTGGGGTTAGAATGAAAAGTGGCAATTACAATCCCAAAAAAATAGTAGTTGTTAGTAGTCCTTTGTAGTCGGCATAGCAGAGTGTAGCAGGAGGAACATGGCATCGCAGAGCGTGTAGCGGGACCATGGCGACAGCTGCAACCTTGATTTTGGAGCCTCCCTGATCCGAGGAAATATGCTGGGGGAAAAAGAACATGAGGACTCCGGGGAATGACTCCCCAGAGCTAGGTTAGTAACAAGCATTTCTGGGACATGGATGCACATAATTGGAAAGATAGAAAAATAGAGGAGAGAGGAACTAGGTGTGTCACAGGAAGTTCCAGCTGTCTAAAACTATTACAGCATAACCAGGAGAGACAGTGTAAAGGGAGGAGCCTGGTCAAGCTACAACTCTCCCCAAACCCTCCCTTGGTTAGGGTAGGGGGAGAGACACTTAGGGTTAAGGTCATGAGGGTCAGGGTTAAGGGCAGGAAGGTCAAAGTAGGGGAAGGATACAGACCCGGGTTAGGGTAGGGGAGAGAAAATGGGGGTTAGAGTGAGGAAGGTCAGAGAGGGGGATAAGATACAAACCCTGGTTAAGGTACTATAAGCTTTATCAAAAAGGATAGTCTTAAGCCTACTCTTAAATGTGGAGACGGTGTCTGCCACCCGAACCCCAGACTGGAACCTGGTTCCACAGGAGAGGAGCCTGATAGCTGAACGCCCTGGCTCCTATTCTACTTTTAGAGACTCTAGGAACCTCAAGTAATCCTGCATTCTGGGAGCGTAGTGCTCTTGTAGGGTTGTAAGGTACTATGAGCTCTTTAAGATAAGATGGTGCCTGACCATGAAGAGCTTTGTAGGTGAGAAGAAGGATTTTAAATTCTATGCCAATGCAGAGAAGCTAAAACAGGAGAGATGTGATCTCTTTTCTTGGTTCCTGTCAGAACACGCGCTGCAGCATTCTGGATCAGCTGAAGAGTCTTTATGGACTTTTTTGAGCAGCCTGATAATAAAGAATTGCAGTAATCCAGCCTAGAAGTAACAAATGCATGGACTAGTTTTTCTGCATCATTTTTAGACAGGATATTCCTGATTTTTGCAATATTACGTAGGTGAAAAAAGGAGATCCTTGAAATGTGCTTTATGTGGAAATTAAAGGACATGTCCTGATCAAAGATAACTCCATGATTCCTCACAGTGGTGCTGGAGGCCAGGGAGATGCCATCCAGAGTAACTATCTCTTTGGATAGTGCGTCACGGAGGTGCTTGGACCCCAGAACAATAACTTCAGTTTTATCTGAGTTTAATATTAGAAAATTACAGGTCATCCAGGTTTTAATATCCTGAAGGCACATTTGAAGTTTAGCTAACTGATTAGTTTCATCCGGTTTGATTGATAGATATAATTGAGTATCATCTGCATAACAATGAAAATGTATGGAGTGCTTCCTGATAATATTGCCTAAAGGAAGCATATATAAAGTGAACAGGACTGGACCGAGAACAGATCCTTGTGGGACTCCATAACTAACTTTGGCGTGCACAGAGGATTCATCGTTAACATGAACAAACTGAGATCGATCTGATAAATAAGACTTAAACCAGCTCAGAGCAGTCCCTTTAATACCAATGAAATGTTCCAATCTCTGTAATAAGATATGATGGTCAATGGTATCAAATGCAGCACTAAGATCTAATAACACCAGTACAGAGATAAGTCCTTTGTCTGATGCAATCAGGAGGTCATTAGTAATTTTCACAAGTGCTGTTTCTGTGCTATGATGAGCTCTAAATCCTGACTGAAAATCCTCAAATAAGCTGTTGCTATGCAGAAAATCACATAGCTGTTTAGCGACTGCTTTCTCAAGAATCTTAGAGAGAAATGGAAGATTGGATATAGGTCTATAGTTGGCTAGAACTTCTGGATCAAGGTTGGGCTTTTTCAGAAGAGGTTTAATTACAGTTACTTTAAAGTGCTGTGGTACATAGCCTGTTAATAAAGACAGATTGGTTATATCTATGATGTGACCACAGTAATGATATCACGCAGCAGGAAGCAAACTTATCCTCTGTAACGCTAATGGAGGTGGAACGTCACAAATCGCTGCCGGTCTGACTGGGGTGTCTGGCTCTGTCTCCCCACGGTTCAGTAAACTGCCGTTTGCGTCCTTAGCACTGTGGATGTGTCCCCCCCCCCGTGGGCTGTAATGATACTGGATGGCTGTTAGCTGCTGGGGAATAACTGTGGATGTGTCCCCCCCCCACCCCCCGGGGCTGTAACGATAGTGGATTGTTGCTAGCTGCTGGAGGGGGGTGACTGTGGCTGTGTCCCCAGGTCTAGTTCTTAACATAGGAATCTTAAAACAACATTTTGTATTTTGCAGTGTGTGTGTGTATTTGGTTGGGTTGTGTGTTTTTTGCAGTGTGTGTGTGTGTATTTGGTTGGGTTGTTTGTATTTTGCAGTGTGTATGTGTGTGTATTCTGGTTGGGTTCAATTGGGTTGGGTTCAAAAGCTCAATCTTAAAAAAACTCAATTTGTGACGCTGACGTGCTGCGGTAAGCTTAACTGACTAATTTTCGTTTCCTGTGCTTGTTTGTTTGTAGCGTGTTTGTTTGTAGCGTGTTTGATGGTAGCGTGTTGGTAGCGTGTTTGTTGGTAGCGTGTTGGTATCGTGTTTGTTGGTAGCGTGTTTGTTAGTAGCGTATTGGTAGCGTGTTTTTTGGTAGCATGTTTGTTGGTAGCGCGTTTGTTGGTAGCGTGTTTGTTGGTAGCGTGTTTGTTGGTAGTGTGTTTGTTGGTAGTGTGTTTGTTGGTAGCGTGTTTGTTGGTAGCGTGTTTGTTTGTAGCGTGTTTGTTTGTAGCGTGTTTGATGGTAGCGTGTTTGATGGTAGCGTGTTGGTAGCGTGTTTGTTGGTAGCGTGTTTGTTGGTAGCGTGTTTTTTGGTAGCGTGTTTTTGGTAGCGTGTTTGTTGGTAGCGTGTTTGTTGGTAGCGTGTTTTTTGGTAGCGTGTTTGCTGGTAGCATGTTTGCTGGTAGCGTGTTTGTTGGTAGCGTGTTTGTTGGTAGCGTGTTTGTTGGTAGCGTGTTGGTAGCGTGTTTGTTGGTAGCATGTTTGTTGGTAGTGTGTTTGTTGGTAGCGTGTTGGTAGCGTGTTTGTTGGTAGTGTGTTTGTTGGTAGCGTGTTGGTAGCATGTTTGTTGGTAGTGTGTTTGTTGGTAGTGTGTTTGTTTGTAGCGTGTTTGTAGCGTATTTGATGGTAGCGTGTTTGTTGGTAGCATGTTTGCTGGTAGCGTGTTTGTTGGTAGCGTGTTTGTTGGTAGCGTGTTTGTTGGTAGCGTGTTTGTTGGTAGCGTGTTGGTAGCGTGTTTGTTGGTAGCATGTTTGTTGGTAGTGTGTTTGTTGGTAGCGTGTTGGTAGCGTGTTTGTTGGTAGTGTGTTTGTTGGTAGCGTGTTGGTAGCATGTTTGTTGGTAGTGTGTTTGTTGGTAGTGTGTTTGTTGGTAGCGTGTTTGTTGGTAGCGTGTTGCTGCTCGCTAAATACTAGTTCAATTTGTTAGATTTGTCATTACAGCGACTAACTGTCCACTAAACAGTTATTCTTATAGTAGTTATGCCTAAGCACTCTCAGTTCTTTACATCTTTCAGTGACTTTTGTTAAATAACAGTTGTTTTGAACGCTTGGTAGCTAACGCTACTGTACTTTAGCTTAGCTGTTAGCGACCTTAGCTTAGCTGTTAGCGACTTTAGCTTAGCAGTTAGCTATGTCGTCTCTCTCTCTGTCGTCTTGTTGGTAGCGTGTTTTTTGGTAGCGTGTTTGTTGGTAGTGTGTTTGTTGGTAGCGTGTTTTTTGGTAGCATGTTTGCTGGTAGCGTGTTTGTTGGTAGCGTGTTTGTTGGTAGCGTGTTTGTTGGTAGCGTGTTTGTTGGTAGCGTGTTGGTAGCGTGTTTGTTGGTAGCATGTTTGTTGGTAGTGTGTTTGTTGGTAGCGTGTTGGTAGCATGTTTGTTGGTAGTGTGTTTGTTGGTAGTGTGTTTGTTTGTAGCGTGTTTGTAGCGTATTTGATGGTAGCGTGTTTGTTGGTAGCATGTTTGCTGATAGCGTGTTTGTTGGTAGCGTGTTTGTTGGTAGCGTGTTTGTTGGTAGCGTGTTGGTAGCGTGTTTGTTGGTAGCATGTTTGTTGGTAGTGTGTTTGTTGGTAGCGTGTTGGTAGCGTGTTTGTTGGTAGTGTGTTTGTTGGTAGCGTGTTGGTAGCATGTTTGTTGCTAGTGTGTTTGTTGGTAGTGTGTTTGTTGGTAGCGTGTTTGTTGGTAGCGTGTTGCTGCTCGCTAAATACTAGTTCAATTTGTTAGATTTGTCATTACAGCAACTAACTGTCCACTAAACAGTTATTCTTATAGTAGTTATGCCTAAGCACTCTCAGTTCTTTACATCTTTCAGTGACTTTTGTTAAATAACAGTTGTTTTGAACGCTTGGTAGCTAACGCTACTGTACTTTAGCTTAGCTGTTAGCGACCTTAGCTTAGCTGTTAGCGACTTTAGCTTAGCAGTTAGCTATGTCGTCTCTCACTCCCTCTCCTACTTTCTCTTGCTCGATGTGTGAGATGTTTGGTTACTCCTCTGCCTTCTTTAGCGGTAAGGGTATGTGTAACAAGTGTAGTTTATTTATAGACATGGAGGCGAGCCTTAGTGAGTTAGAAGTCCGGATCTGCACCATGATAGATCAGCCGTTAGCTACTGTAGCTAGCCACCCCCCGGTGGTCGGTGCGGGCCGGCCTGAGCTTGAGTTAGCCTCTGGTAGCCGTCCCCCGGCAGCTCCTGAGCAGCCAGGAAAAGGTTCCTGGGTTTCTGTTTGTGGCAAAAATAGACGTAAACATTCAAAGGCCATGGACCACCACCAGCCTGTTAGCATTTCTAACAGATTTTCCCCACTCAGCGACACACCCGCTGAGAAACCAACTCTGGTTATCGGCAGCTCCATTTTGAGAAACGTGAAGTTAGCGAAGCCAGCAGCCATAGTTAAGTGCATCCCGGGGGCCAGAGCGGGCGACGTTGAGTCTTATTTGAAACTGCTGGCTAAGGATAAACGTAAATACAGTAAGATTGTAATTCACGTTGGCGTAAACGACTCCCGGTTACGCCAAACGGAGGTCACCAAGATCAATGTTGAATCGGTGTGTACATACGCAAAGTCAATATCAGACACCGTAGTTTTCTCTGGACCCCTGCCAAATCTAACCAGTGATGACATGTATAACCGCATGTCATCATTTCGCCGCTGGCTATCGAGGTGGTGTCCAGATAATGATGTGGGCTTTGTAGATCACTGGCAGTCTTTCTGGGGAAGACCTGGTCTGATTCGGAGGGACGGCATTCATCCCACTTGGGATGGAGCAGCTCTCATTTCTAGAAATCTTGACGAGTTTATTAGTGGACCTAATCCCTGACAATCCAGAGCTGGGACCAGGAGGCAGAGTCCCAGTCTGACACACTTCTCTACTCCTCCATTCCAGGGGTTACCTAGTGAAAACCCCATAGTGACGGTGTCTGCCCCCCCCACCATTGAAGTTATTTAAATCAAAGGTAAACAGAAGAGGAGCTGTGCATGAAAACCTCATAACAATTAAAACTACAAGTGCAATAGTGCAAAAGAATAGGAGAATTAAATGTGGACTCTTAAACATCAGATCTCTCTCTTCCAAAGGTGGACTAGTAAATGAATTGATATCAGATTTTAATATTGATCTCTTACTGAAACCTGGCTGGGTGACGGAGAATATGTTAGTCTAAATGAATCCACCCCCCCCAGTCATATTAATACTCACATTCCTCGAGGCACAGGCCGAGGAGGTGGAGTTGCAGCTATCTTCGACTCTAGTCTAATAATCAGCTCTAAACCTAAACTAAATAACTCATTTGAAAGTCTTGTTCTTAGTCTTTCACACCCAAGTTGGAAATCACTGCAGCCAGTTCTATTTGTTATAGTGTACCAAGCACCTGGTCCATACTCTGAACCAGTTCTATTTGTTATAGTGTACCAAGCACCTGGTCCAGACTCTGAACCAGTTCTATTTGTTATAGTGTACCGAGCACCTGGTCCAAACTCTGAACCAGTTCTATTTGTTATAGTGTGCCGAGCACCTGGTCCATATTCTGAATTCTTATCTGAATTTGCAGAGTTTTTGTCAAATTTAGTGCTAAAAACGGACAAAGTTCTTATTGTAGGGGATTTTAATATTCATGTGGACGATGAGAATGATAGCCTTAGTACTGCGTTTATCTCTCTATTAGATTCTATTGGCTTCTCTCAAAGTGTTCATAAACCGACTCACCGTTTTAGCCACACCCTCGATCTTGTTTTGGTCTATGGTGTTGAAATTGAACATTTAATAGTGTTCCCACAGAATCCTTTTCTATCTGACCACTGTTTGATAACTTTTGAGTTTATACTGCTGAACTACACGCCATTAGGCAAAAACTTCTATACAAGATGTCTATCTGATAGTGCTGTAGCTAAATTTAAGGATGCGATTCCATCAGCTTTTAATTCATTACCAAGTCACAAAGTAACGGAGGACTCCTATGCTAATTTCAGTCCCTCCCAAATCCATCATTTTGTTGATAGTGCAGCAGGCTCGCTGCGAATTACACTTGACTCTGTTGCCCCTCTAAAAAAGAAGATAATAAAACAAAGACGGTTAGCTCAATGGTATAACACTGAAACTCACAAATTAAAGCAAACATCGCGGAAACTTGAGAAAATTTGGCGTTCCACCAAACTGGAAAATTCTCGTCTAATCTGGCAAGTTAGTCTTAAAACGTATAGGAAGGCCCTCCGTAATGCCAGAGCAGCGTACTACTCGTCATTAATAGAGGAAAATAGGAACAACCCCAGGTTTCTTTTCAGCACTGTAGCCAGGCTGACGGAAGGTCACAGCTCTACTGAGCCAAGTATTCCCATAGCTCTTAGTAGTAATGACTTCATGAGATTCTTCAATGATAAAATTATAACTATTAGAAGCAAAATTCACCAAGACCTGCCTTTAACTGGCACTGACCTATCTCTAAACTCAGGAACCTTAGAAACAGCTGTAAAACCAGATGTACTGTATGTTTAGACTGCTTTGCTTCACTTGATCTTTATCAATTTAATTCAATTATTTCTTCATCTAAACCATCAACCTGCCTCTTAGACCCCATCCCGACTAGCCTACTTAAAGAAGTTTTACCCTTAGTCAACACTTCTCTACTAGATATAACCAATATATATTTATTAACAGGCTATGTACCACAGTACTTTAAAGTGGCTATAATTAAACCTCTTCTGAAAAAGCCCAACCTTGATCCAGATGTTTTAGCCAACTATAGACCTATATCCAACCTTGATCCAGATGTTTTAGCCAACTATAGACCTATATCCAACCCTGATCCAGATGTTTTAGCCAACTATAGACCTATATCCAACCTTGATCCAGATGTTTTAGCCAACTATAGACCTATATCCAACCCACATCCAGATGTTTTAGCCAACTACAGACTTATATCCAACCTTGATCCAGATGTTTTAGCCAACTATAGACCTATATCCAACCCTGATCCAGATGTTTTAGCCAACTATAGACCAATATCCAACCTCGATCCAGATGTTTTAGACAACTATAGACCTATATCCAACCTCGATCCAGATGTTTTAGCCAATTATAGACCTATATCCAACTAGAGGATGGATACCCGACCCGAGCCCGACGGGACCCGACGGTACCCGACAGGTCGGGCCGGGTTCGGACAGATTTTTAGAAAGGATGCTCGGGTTCGGGTCGGGCTCGGTCACATCAGCGCGATAAGGCATTGAACATTTTGAATTTAAAACAGCTTAAAATAAATGTCAAATATTACCCTAACATCCGTCTTCCTGTGTGCTGTGACAACAAAAGACGTGCGTATTAAGCTATATTTGGCAGCGCAACGATGGAAGATGTTAAAAAGAAGTTGGCCGCAGGAGATTTTAAAACTATTGAAAACGAAGGAAAGTCAGCTGTGCATTGATGCGCTCATCTGTTGACATTTCCGAATGCCTTCCTACAATTGCTTAACTCTTTGGTGCCGGATGCTTCGCGACGACACATCTACCGCCGGTTACTGCGTTGCGCAACTTTGAACCTCCCGCCCGGCTGCTGCGTGGCGCAGCATTTTGTATTCGTCAGTCTTTTCATGACGCATACAGCAGAAACGCACTGTCATTGGTTCAAATGCACATGAGGCGGGTCTTGTTGGCCATTTAAAGCCATGTGACCACTAAAATGTACTGTAGTTTGCTGAAAATCATGTCAATCAACAGACATACACGTGCGTTTGTTTATGTTTTTTGAGACGAGCGAGAAAATGTCTCCGACAGAGGAGGATTTTGACAGCGAGGGCAGTGACAACGGGACCCGTTTGTGCCGGATGCTTCGCGCCGACACGTCTACCGCCGGTCAAAATGCTCCTCTGTCGGAGCCATTTTCTCGCTTGTCACTCAAAAAATCATAAACAAACGCACGTGTATGTCTGGTTGATTGACATGATTTTCAGCAAACTACAGTACATTTTAGTGGTCACATGGCTTTAAATGGCCAATAAGACCCGCCTCATGTGTATTTGAACCAATGACAGTGCGTTCACTGCTGCACGCGTCATGAAAAGACCGACGAATACAAAATGCTGTGCTGCGCCACGCAGCAGCCGGCAGGAGGTTCAAAGTTGCGCAACGCAGTAACCGCCGGTAGATGTGTCGTCGCGAAGCATCCGGCACCAAAGAGTTAATAAAAGCGGCTTTCCACACAAATAAACGTACATGTGTGATTAGTATGAGAAACAAATGCGATTTTAACTGTGTCGGGCTCGGACATAAATATCTTAATGACTGTCGGGCTCGGGTAGGGTTCGGTTACTGCTCTGTCGGACGCGGGCCAGGCTCGGACAGACAAATCCGGCCCGATCCGCACTCTATATCCAACCTTGATCCAGATGTTTCAGCCAACTATAGACCTATATCCAACCTTCCATTTCTCTCTAAGATTCTTGAGAAAGCAGTCGCCAAACAGCTATGTGACTTTCTGCATAGCAACAGCTTATTTGAGGATTTTCAGTCAGGATTTAGAGTTAATCATAGCACAGAGACAGCACTTGTGAAAATTACTAATGACCTCCTAATTGCATCAGACAAAGGACTTATTTCTGTACTGGTGTTATTAGATCTTTGTGCTGCATTTGATACCATTGACCATCATATCGTATTACAGAGATTGGAACATTTAATTGGCATTAAAGGGACTGCTCTAAGCTGGTTTAAGTCTTATTTATCAGATCAATCTCAGTTTGTTCATGTTAACGATGAATCCTCCGTGCACGCCAAAGTTAGTCATGGAGTCCCACAAGGTTCTGTGCTCGGTCCAATCCTGTTCACTTTATATATGCTTCCTTTAGGCAATATTATCAGGAAGCACTCCATAAACTTTAATTGTTATGCGGATGATACTCAATTATATCTATCAATCAAGCCGGATGAAACTAATCAGTTAGCTAAACTTCAAATGTGCCTTCAGGATATTAAAACCTGGATGACCTGTAATTTTCTAATGTTAAACTCAGATAAAACTGAAGTTATTGCTCTGGGACCCAGGCACCTCCGTGACACATTATCCAAAGATGGTTACTCTGGATGGCACCACCCTGGCCTCCAGCACCACTCTGGCCTCCAAAACCACCCTGGCCTCCAGAACCACCCTGGCCTCCAGCACCACTGTGAGGAATCTTGGAGTTATCTTTGATCAGGATATGTCCTTTAATTCCCACATAAAGCAAATTTCAAGGATCGCCTTTTTTCACCTACGTAATATTGCAAAAATCAGGAATATCCTGTCTAAAAATGATGCAGAAAAACTAGTCCATGCATTTGTTACTTCTAGGCTGGATAACTGCAATTCTCTATTATCAGGCTGCTCAAAGACGTCACATCTCTCCTGTTTTAGCTTCTCTGCACTGGCTCCCTGTAAAATCCAGAATAGAATTTAAAATCCTTCTTCTCACCTACAAAGCTCTTCGTGGTCAGGCACCATCTTATCTTAAAGAGCTCATAGTACCTTACAACCCTACAAGAGCACTGCGCTCCCAGAATGCAGGGTTACTTGTGGTTCCTAGAGTCTCTAAAAGTAGAATGGGAGCCAGAGCGTTCAGCTATCAGGTTCCTCTCCTGTGAAACCAGGTTCCAGTTTGGGTCCAGGGACCACAGCGTTCAGCTATCAGGCTCCTCTCCTGTGAAACCAGGTTCCAGTCTGGGTCCAGGGACCAGAGTGTTCAGCTATCAGGCTCCTCTCCTGTGGAACCAGGTTCCAGTCTGGGTCCAGGGACCAGAGCATTCAGCTATCAGGCTCCTCTCCTGTATAACCAGGTTCCAGTTTGGGTTCAGGAGGTAGACACCATCTCCACATTTAAGAGTAGGATTAAGACTTTCCTCTTTGATAAAGCCAAGTCAAAGAGATAACTGTTGTTGTGATTTAGTACTATATAAATAAAATTTAATTGAAAATAGTTAGGGAGTGAGGAGTCGCAGCGTCCGCCTAACCCGGCCCACCTGCTTCTCATCATAGTTGTCAGACTTATCTATCATATAATCAATAATATAATAAAACTAGAGGGAGGTATCCGGTTGGGGAGAGTTTTAGCCCGACCAGGCTCCTCTCTTTACCCTGTCTCTCTTCTAGTTATGCTGTAATGGTTTTAGACAGCTGGGGGACTTCCTTCAACACACTGAGCTCCTCTCTCCTCTCTCCTCTATCTTTCTATCTTTCCATTTTGTGTGCATCCATGTCCCAGAAATGCTTGTTACTAACCTAGTTACTAACCTAGTTACTAACCTAACTCTGGGGAGTCATTCCCCGGAGTCCTTATGTTCTTTTTCCCCCAGCATGTTTCCTCGGATCAGGGAGGCTCCAAAATCCTGTTTGCAGCTGTCGCCATGGTCGCCCTGCTACGTCCTGCTACGTCCTGCTGTGCCCTGCTACGTCCTGCTGTGTGCTGCTACGTCCTGCTGGGCCTTGTAATGCCCACAGTGCCCTGCTATGCCATGAACTACTACAAAGAACTACTACAAACTACTTTTTTTTTTGGGACTGTTATTGCCACTCTTCATTCTAACCCCAACCAGCCCGTCAGACACTGCCTACCAAGAGCCTGGGTCTGGGCTTGGCTATGGGTATGGGTCTGGGCCTGGGTCTGGGTATTGGTCTGTCCCAGGTTACTGCCTAAAAGGAAGTTTTTCCTCGCCACTGTTGCTTGCTCTGGAGGAAACTACTAGAACTGTTGGGTCCTTGTAAATTCTGGAGTGTGGAGACCTACTCTATCTGTAAAGTGTCTCGAGATAATGCTTGTTATGAATTGAGACTATAAATAAAATTGAATTGAATTGAATTGGGTTGTGTGTATTTTGGAGTGTGTGGGTGTGTATTCTGGCTGGGCTGTGTGTATTTTGCAGTGTGTGTGTGTGTATTTTGGTTGTTAAATCCTCTAATGTGCAGACAGGAAGTTCCCCTTCACAATAAAAGCCCAGCTTATACCTGCGGTGTCTCTCCAGTAAAACAAAGCTGCTGCTCTTCATCCTCAGACCTTCATCCTCCTCTTCCTCGACGGGGGGGGCAGCCGCCTGCAGATCAGCAGGGTCAATGGTGGACAGAGTCTGATCCCTACCAGAACCAGGACCAGGACTGGGAACAGGACAAGGACCAGAAACAGGACCATAAGCAGGACCGGAACCAGAAGCAGGACCAGAACCAGAAGCAGGACCAGTCCCAGAACCAGGAACAGAACCCGAAGCAGGACCGGGACTGGTCTTTGCAGACCGCTTCAATCTGTCAGTCATCTGGATCAGCCTGCACCAGATGATCTCAAACAGAGGAAGTAGATTGTTAGGACAGGAAGTAGATTTTTATGACAGGAATTAGAAGAAACGTTATATTTGTGGTCTGAAGTTATGTGAGCTGTTATATAAAAAGAATCTCCCTCTCACCCCTTGTGGGGTGGCATGTGTCATCCTCAAGCTCGGGTCCTCTACCAGAGGCCTGGGAGTTTGAGGGTTCTGCGCAATATCTTAGTTGTTCCTAGGACTGCACTCTTCTGGACAGAGACCTCTATTGTTTTACCTGGAATCTGCTGGAGCCACTCTCCCAGTTTGGGGGTCACAGCCCCCAGTGCTCCGATTACCACTGGCACCACTGTTGCTCTTACTTTCCACATCTTTTCTAGCTCCTCTTTCAGCCCTTGGTATTTCTCGAGCTTCTCGTGTTCCTTCTTCTTGATGTTGCGATCGCTTGGGATTGTCACATCTATCACTACTGCCTTCTTCTGCTGTTTGTCGATCAACACGATGTCTGGTTGGTTAGCCATCACCAGTTTGTCAGTCTGGATCTTGAAGTCCCACAGGATCTTAGCTCGGTCATTCTCGACTACCTTAGGAGGTGTCTTCCATTTTGACCTTGGGACCTCCTGCCCATACTCGTGGCAGATGTTTCTGTACACTATGACAGCTACCTGGTTATGGCGTTCCATGTACGCACTTCCTGCCTGCATCTTACACCCTGCTGTTATGTGCTGTACTGTCTCAGGGGCATCCTTGCACAGTCTGCACCTGGGGTCCTGCCTGGTGTGGTAGACCCCGGCCTCTATTGATCCTGCACCTGGGGTCCTGCCTGGTGTGGTAGATCAAGGCCTCTATTGATCTTGTACTGAGTGCCTGTTCTTGTGCTGCCATGATTAGTGCCTCTGTGCTGTCCTTCAGTCCAGCCTTTTCCAGCCACTGGTAGGATTTCTTGATCAGCCATCAGATCTGATATATATGTATATATATATATATATATATATATATATATATATATATATATATATATATATATATATATATATATAATCGTGTATAATCATGACTGTTATTCATTTCTCTCTCTGTCTAAGAAGAACGGAGCTGAACACAAACTCACCTGAGTGTTTTAGTCCACCTCCACCACCTGTCCTCCAGGTGCAAGCACTTCCTGGTCACATGATGCTTTCAGGACTTCTTCTTATTAGGGTTTACTGCAGTTGGCATGCATCCCATGACGCATTACTGCCTCCTACTGGTGTTTTTCTTTAGGATAATTTTTGGGCTTTTTTTATCTTTATTGTGTATATTATATGAATATATATATATATATATATAATATATATATATATATATATATATATATATCGTCCTTCCTCTCCTTCGTCCTCGTTCTCCCTCTCCTTTGTCCTCGTCCTCCCTCTCCTTCGTCCTTGTCCTTCCTCCTCCCTCTCCTTCGTCCTCCCTCATCCTCCTTCGTCCTACCTCGTCCACCTTTGTCCTCGTCCTTCCGCCCTCGTCCTCCTTCCTCCTCCTTCATCCTTCCTCGTCCACCTTTGTCCTCGTCTTTTCTCCCTCGTCATCCTTTATCCTGGTCATTCCTCCTTCGTCCTCCTTCATCTTAGTCCTCCTTCGTCCATCTTTGTCCTTGTCCTTCCTCCCTTGTCCTCCTTCATCCTCCCTCCGTTGTCCTTCATCTTCATCCTCCTTCGTCCACCTTCATCTTCGTCCTCCTTTGTCCTCGTCCTCCCTCATTCTCCTTTGTCCTCCTTCATCTTCGTCCTCCATCTTCGTCCCCTTACTGTATTTCCTTGTCCTCACCTGACGGAGCATGCCATCCCCCTTCAGACCTTCAGCTGAGTCGTGAATATCATGCTGAATTTTATTAAATATCTATAATATGAAATATTTCACTGCTGCAATCAGCTGCTTCTTCTTTCATAAAATCAGTTTTGATATAATAATAAATAAAATGAATAAAGTGTACGAGGTGGTTACAGAGTGACATGACTCGATTCTTTATTCTTTATTAATCTTGATGTAAAGGCTGAACACTAACGAGTTATCAGATGACATACGTCCAATCAAAGGTCATCAGCCTGCATTAATCATCATATTAATAATAATAATATTAATATTAATAAAGCTGGAGGCTTCATTTGTATGATAATGTTGTGTGTGTCATCATGGTAAAGGTCGCTGATTATTGTTTCTTTATTTTATTTCTGTTTCAGGTTAAGTTCAGCTCCAGCCGCTGGCGCCACAATAATTATTATCTGATATGTGAATAATAATAGATAATATAACAATAATCTGATGTCTGACTGAAACACTCAGCCATAACAAATGAAAATCAAACTTTATTCAAACTTCTTTTTACAAAATACAAAACTAGACAGAGGACAGGAAGTGTGTGTTGACAGGATAAACAGGAAGTGTGTGTCTACATGCGACAGGTGTCATGGAAGGCCTCCAGGGTCCTAAAGTCCCTCCACGTTGGAGGAAGTCCGTCCTGCAGAAAACGACCGCAGCGCTGGCACGGAGACTGGAAGAGCTTAATGTAGCTCCGCAGCCAGGTCTATAGAGAGACAGACAGATAGAGACAGACAGATAGAGACCCACAGGTAGAGACAAGGAGACAGTGGAAAGATGAACCAAGACGGTTTTTGGTCGTTTTATTTAGTTTCTGTCCACTCTGAATGAAGCGTGTTTTACGATAATAAAAGTAGTGATTATTTACATGGAGTCTGGTGGAGATATGCTGCTCTATACACGCTAAAAGTAGTGATTATTTACGTGGAGTCAGGTGCAGATATGCTGCTCTATACACGTTAAAAGTAGTGATTATTTACATGGAGTCTGGTGGAGATATGCTGCTCTATACATGCTAAAAGTAGTGATTATTTACATGGAGTCTGGTGGAGATATGCTGCTATATACACGTTAAAAGTAGTGATTATTTACATGGAGTCTGGTGGAGATATGCTGCTATATACACGTTAAAAGTAGTGATTATTTACATGGAGTCTGGTGGAGATATGCTGCTATATACACGCTTAAAGTAGTGATTATTTACATGGAGTCTGGTGGAGATATGCTGCTCTATACACACTAAAAGTAGTAATTATTTACATGGAGTGTGGTGGAGATATGCTGCTCTATACACGCTAAAAGTAGTGATTATTTACATGGAGTCTGGTGGAGATATGCTGCTCTATACACACTAAAAGTAGTGATTATTTACATGGAGTCTGGTGGTTTTGGTGATGGAAACTGTGTCTCACCATGAAGGAGCGGACGACGACGTCTGGCATTTGGGGCAGCTGGTAGTGCAGCAGGGCAGTAGTGGCATGGTCCGTTACCTAGCAACAACACAACCAATCAAAGCGATGCTCACTCAGCTCAGTTGTGCAGCTCTCTGATTGGTTCAGAGGAGGAAGTGTCTTACCTTCTGGAACACCTGATACTGAGACTTGGTCCATATGTCCAGCTGAGGAGACAGATAGACAGACAGACAAACAAACAAACAGGCGAGCAGGCAGGCAGGCAGGCAGGCAGGCAGACAGACAGACAGACAGGCAGGCAGGCAGGCAGACAGGCAGACAGACAGGCAGACAGACTATTGATTAATTAAATTTTATTTGATTGTAAGTTAAAAAGTTTCCTCAGTCACAGTTGTTTTCTTTTTTTGTTAAAACCTGTCCAAATATATATTTTTACTTTAAGTAAAATAAAATTGTTATTATTATATTATTATTATATTTGTTCTTATCAAATATAAATTATAATTTCTTGCATGTCTATTCAATTTACAATATATATTAACCTACATTCATTTAATTAAATGAATATAAATGATACATTATTGTCTAATATAAAGAAGGTAAAGAAACCTTTCCGTCCTCGCTGTACACATTCTCGTTGAATCCTCGAACAACAGTTCTGTCGATGAACAGTGAACGCATCACGACGATGGCCTTCAACACTTTCCCCAGGGTCACCTGAGAGACAGACAGGTAGAGACAGACAGAGAGAGAGAGGCAGACAGTGAGAGACAGACAGGTAGAGACAGACAGGTAGAGACAGACAAGATAGAGACAGACAGATAGAGACAGACATGTAGAAACAGACAGAGAGGCAGACAGGTAGAGACAGACAGAGAGAGACAGACAGGTAGAGACAAACAGAGAGAGGCAGACAGGTAGAGGCAGACAGGTAGAGACAGACAGAGAGAGACAGACAGGTAGAAACAGACAGAGGGAAGCAGACAGAGGGAAGCAGACAGAACACAGACAGGTGGAGACAGACAGGTGGAGACAGACAGATGTTATTTTTGGATCAATAATATGTTTATCATTTTAATACTGACTTAAAACTTGCTAAAAGAGACAGGGTCTCGCTGTAGAGCAGACCCCTCCCTGTGGATCTGACCCCTCCCTGTGGATAAGACCCCTTTCCTGTGGATAAGACCCCTCCCTGTGGACCAGATCCCTCCCTGTGGACCAGTCCCCTCCATGTCGACCAGACCCCTCCATGTGGCTAAGACCCCTCCCTGTTGACCAGGCCCCTCCCTGTCAACCAGACCCCTCCCTGTGGCTAAAACCCCTCCCTGTCGACCAGACCCCTCCTTGTCAAGTAGGCCCCTCCCTGTCAACCAGACCCCTCCATGTTGACCAGGCCCCTCCCTGTAGAGCAGATCCCTCCCTGAGGATCAGACCCCTCGTTATCGATCAGACCCCTCCCTGTGGAGTAGGCCCCTCCCTGTCGACCAGACCCATCCCTGTCGACCAGACCCCTCCCTGTGGATCAGACCCGTCCCTGTCAAGTAGGCCCCTCCGTGTGGATCAGACGCCTCCCTGTTGAGTAGGCCCCTCCCTGTGGATCAGATCCCTCCCTGTCGACCAGGCCCCTCCCTGTGGATCAGACCCCTACCTGTCGATCAGACCCCCTCCCTGTGGATCAGACCCCTCCCTGTCGAGTAGGCCCCTCTCTGTGGCTCAGACCCCTCCCTGTGGATCAAACCCTTCCCTGTGGATCAGACCCCTCCCTGTCAAGTAGGCCCCTCCCTGTGGATCAGACCCCTCCCTGTGGATCAGACCAATCCCTATGGATCAGACCCCTCCCTATGGATCAGACCCCTCCCTGTCAAGTAGGCCCCTCCCTGTGGATCAGACCCCTCCCTGTCGAGTAGGCCCCTCCCTGTGGATCACACTCCTCCCTGTCGACCAGACCCCTCCCTGTGGATCAGACCCCTCCCTGTCAAGTAGGCCCCTCCCTGTGGATCAGACCCCTCCCTGTCGAGTAGGCCCCTCCCTGTGGATCAGACCCCTCCCAGTCGAGACTGATAACGGTGTATTAATGGGAATGGGGCCCAGCAGGTTGGAGTCACATGATGTTATTTGAACATAAGTAAAGCCTTCCAGCACCTCAACGGTTACTTCCTGCTCCGTCAGACGATGTTACATGTCCACGCATGACCTCCCCCCCCTTCCCCAAACGTATCTGGGACTTCTTCAACAGAGGAAAGGCTACAGATGTACACCAGCAGGAATATGTATGTAATATGTATTTATATATATCTATAAATGTAGGATTGTAGCTACCAGCAGCACAGCAGACGTCCCGTTGGGTCTGAACAGCTCGATGGTCATATCAGGAAACATCCTGCCGATGCGAGAGATGACGTCGTCCACGTACCTGGAGGACAGGATATACAGTATACTATACACACACACACACAGTGCCTTGCGAAAGTATTCGGCCCCCTGGAACTTTTCAACCTTTTGACACATTTCAAGCTTCAAACATAAAGATATAAAAATTTTATTTTTTGTGAAGAATCACCAACAAGTGGGACACAATTGTGAAGTGGAACGAAATCTATTGGATATTTTAAACTTTTTTTAGCAAATAAAATTCTGAAAAGTGGTGCGTGCAAAATTATTCGGCCCCTTTACTTTCAGTGCAGCAAACTCACTCCAGAAGTTCAGCGAGGATCTCTGAATGATCCAGTGTTGTCCTAAATGACTGATGGTGATAAATAGAATCCACCTGTGTGTGATCAAGTCTCTCCTATAAATGCACCTGCTCTGTGATAGTCTCAGGGTTCTGTTGAAAGCGCAGAGAGCATCATGAAGACCAAGGAACACACCAGGCAGGTCCGTAATACTGTTGTGGAGAAGTTTAAAGCCGGATTTGGATACAAAAAGATTTCCCAAGCTTTAAACATCCCAATGAGCACTGTACAAGCGATCATTTTGAAATGGAAGGAGTATCAGACCACTGCAAATCTACCAAGACCTGGCCGTTCCTCTAAACTTTCAGCTCAGACAAGGAGAAGACTGATCAGAGATGCAGCCAAGAGGCCCATGATCACTCTGGATGAACTGCAGAGAACTACAGCTGAGGTGGGAGAGTCTGTCCATAGGACAACAATCAGTCG
The DNA here is from genome assembly GCA_026937815.1 of Etheostoma perlongum. Lineage (NCBI taxonomy): Eukaryota > Metazoa > Chordata > Actinopteri > Perciformes > Percidae > Etheostoma > Etheostoma perlongum. The sequence goes on along the minus strand of CM049375.1, from coordinate 1,038,108 downwards.
TACACTGCACAAATCTGGCCTTTATGGAAGAGTGGCAAGAAGAAAGCCATTTCTCAAAGATATCCATAAAAAGTCTTGTCTAAAGTTTGCCACAAGCCACCTGGGAGACACACCAAACATGTGGAAGAAGGTGCTTTGGTCAGATGAAACCAAAATCAAACTTTTTGGCCACAATGCAAAATTACATGTTTGGCGTAAAAGCAACACAGCTCATCACCCTCAACACACCACAGCTGTTTTGCAAGGAAGAATGGGCAAGAATTTCAGTCTCTCGATGTGCAAAACTGATAGAGACATACCCCAAGCGACTTGCAGCTGTAATCGCAGCAAAAGGTGGCTCTACAAAGTATTAACGCAAGGGGGCGAATAATTTTGCACGCACCACTTTTCAGTTTTTTATTTGCTAAAAAAGTTTAAAAAATCCAATAGATTTTGTTTCACTTCACAATTGTGTCCCACTTGTTGGTGATTCTTCACAAAAAATAAAAATTTTATATCTTTGTGTTTGATGCCTGAAATGTGTCAAAAGGTTGAAAAGTTCAAGGGGGCCGAATACTTTCGCAAGGCACTGTGTGTGTGTATGTGTATATATATATATATATATATATAGTGAAAAAAATAAGTATTTGAACACCCTGCTATTTTGCAAGTTCTCCCACTTAGAAATCATGGAGGGGTCTGAAAATATCATCGTAGGTGCATGTCCACTGTGAGAGACATAATATTTAAAAAAAATCCAGAAATCACAATGTATGATTTTTTAACTATTAATTTGTATGATACAGCTGCAAATAAGTATTTGAACACCTGTCTATCAGCTACAAGTCTGACCCCCAAAGACCTGTTAGTCTGCCTTCAAAATGTCCACCTCCACTCCATTTATTATCCTAAATTAGATGCACCTGTTTGAGGTTGTTAGCTGCATAAAGACACCTGTCCCCCCCATACAATCAGTAAGAATCCAACTACTAATATGGCCAAGACCAAAGAGCTGCCCAAAGACACTAGAGACAAAATTGTACACCTCCACAAGGCTGGAAAGGGCTACGGGGAAATGTCCAAGCAGCTTGGTGAAAAAAGGTCCACTGTTGGAGCAATCATTAGAAAATGGAAGAAGCTAAACATGACTGTCAATCTCCCTCGGACTGGGGCTCCATGCAAGATCTCACCTCGTGGGGTGTCAATGATCCTAAGAAAAGTGAGAAATCAGCCCAGAACTACACAGGAGGAGCTGGTCAATGACCTGAAAAGAGCTGGGACCACCGTTTCCAAGGTTACTGTTGGTTATACACTAAGACGTCATGGTTTGAAATCATGCATGGCACGGAAGGTTCCCCTGCTTAAACCAGCACATGTCAAGGCCCGTCTTAAGTTTGCCAATGACCATTTGGATGATCCAGTGGAGTCATGGGAGAAAGTCATGTGGTCAGATGAGACCAAAATAGAACTTTCTGGTCATAATTCCACTAACCGTGTTTGGAGGAAGAAGAATGATGAGTACCATCCCAAGAACACCATCCCTACTGTGAAGCATGGGGGTGGTAGCATCATGCTTTGGGGGTGTTTCTCTGCACATGGGACAGGAAGACTGCACTGTATTAAGGAGAGGATGACCGGGGCCATGTATTGCGAGATTTTGGGGAACAACCTCCTTCCCTCAGTTAGAGCATTGAAGATGGGTCGAGGCTGGGTCTTCCAACATGACAATGACCCGAAGCACACAGCCAGGACAACCAAGGAGTGGCTCTGTAAGAAGCATATCAAGGTTCTGGCGTGGCCTAGCCAGTCTCCAGACCTAAACCCAATAGAGAATCTTTGGAGGGAGCTCAAACTCTGTGTTTCTCAGCGACAGCCCAGAAACCTGACTGATCTAGAGAAGATCTGTGTGGAAGATTGGGCCAAAATCCCTTCTGCAGTGTGTCAAACCTGGTGAAGAACTACAGGAAACGTTTGACCTCTGGAATTGCAAACAAAGGCTTCTGTACTACATATTAACATTCATTTTCTCAGGTGTTCAAATACTGATTTGCAGCTGTATCATACAAATAAATAGTTAAAAAATCATACATTGTGATTTCTGGATTTTTTTTTTTAGATTATGTCTCTCACAGTGGACATGCACCTACGATGACAATTTCAGTCCCCTCCATGATTTCTAAGTGGGAGAACTTGCAAAATAGCAGGGTGTTCAAATACTTATTTTCCTCACTGTATATATACATACACACACACACACACACACACAGTATTACAGGATATATGCTATATATACAGTGGGTACGGAAAGTATTCAGACCCCTTTAAATTTTTCACTCTTTGTTTCATTGCAGCCTTTTTCCAAAAATCAAAAAAGTTCATTTTATTTCTCAGTAATGTACACTCAGCAACCCATCTTGACAGAAAAAAACAGAAATTTAGAAATTTTTGCATATTTATTAAAAAACAAAAACTGAAATATCACATGGTCATAAGTATTCAGACCCTTTGTTCAGTATTTAGTAGAAGCACCCTTTTGATCTAATACAGCCATGAGTCGTTTTGGGAAAGATGCAACAAGTTTCTCACATCTGGATTTGGGTATCCTCTGCCATTCCTCCTTGCAGATCCTCTCCAGTTCTGTCAGGTTGGATGGTAAACGTTGGTGGACAGTCATTTTCAGGTCTCTCCAGAGATGCTCAATTGGGTTTAAGTCAGGGCTCTGGCTGGGCCATTCAAGAACAGCCACAGAGTTGTTGTGAAGCCACTCCTTCGTTATTTTAGCGGTGTGCTTAGGGTCATTGTCTTGTTGGAAGGTAAACCTTCGGCCCAGTCTGAGGTCCAGAGCACTCTGGAAAAGGTTTTCGTCCAGGATATCCCTGTACTTGGCCGCATTCATCTTTCCCTCGATTGCAACCAGTCGTCCTGTCCCTGCAGCTGAAAAACACCCCCACAGCATGATGCTGCCACCACCATGCTTCACTGTTGAGACTGTATTGGACAGGTGATGAGCAGTGCCTGTTTTTCTCCACACATACCGCTTAGAATTAAGGCCAAAAAGTTCTATCTTGGTCTCATCAGACCAGAGGATTTTATTTATCACCATCTTGGAGTCCTTCAGGTGTTTTTTAGCAAACTCCATGCGGGCTTTCATGTGTCTTGCACTGAGGAGAGGCTTCCTTCGGGCCACTCTGCCATAAAGCCCCGACTGGTGGATTGCTGCAGTGATGGTTGACTTACTACAACTTTCTCCCATCTCCCGACTGCATCTCTGGAGCTTAGCCACAGTGACCATTGGGTTCTTCTTTGCCTCTCACCAAGGCTCTTCTCCCCGATAGCTCAGTTTGGCCGGACGGCCAGCTCTAGGAAGGGTTCTGGTCGTCCCAAACGTCTTCCATTTGAGGATTATGGAGGCCACTGTGCTCTTAGGAACCTTAAGTGCAGCAGAAATTTTTTTGTAACCTTGACCAGATCTGTGCCTTGCCACAATTCTGTCTCTGAGCTCTTCAGGCAGTTCCTTTGACCTCATGATTGTCATTTGCTCTGACATGCACTGTGAGCTGTAAGGTCTTATATAGACAGGTGTGTGGCTTTCCTAATCAAGTCCAATCAGTATAATCAAATACAGCTGGACTCCAATGAAGGTGTAGAACCATCTCAAGGATGATCAGAAGAAATAGACAGCACCTGAGTTACATATGAGGGTCATGGCAAAGGGTCTGAATACATATGACCATGTGATATTTCAGTTTTTGTTTTTTAATAAATATGCAAAAATTTCTAAATTTCTGTTTTTTTCTGTCAAGATGGGTTGCTGAGTGTACATTACTGAGAAATAAAATGAACATTTTTGATTTTTGGAAAAAGGCTGCAATGAAACAAAGAGTGAAAAATTTAAAGGGGTCTGAATACTTTCCGTACCCACTGTATATATATATATATATATATATATATATATATTATACAGTGGGGTTGTAAAGTTTGGGCCCCCCAGGTAAAAATGTGTATTAATGTGCATAAAGAATCAGAAAAGATGGAAAAATCTCCAAAAGGCATCAAATGACAGATTAGACATTCATACAATGTCACAAAAAGTTAGATTTTATTTCATCATTTGCACTTTCAAAATAACAGAAAACCAAAAAAATGGCATCTGCAAAAGTTTGGGCCCCCTGCAGAGTTAATACCTTGTACCCCCCCCTGCAGAGTTAATACCTTGTACCCTCCCCCTTTTAGCAGCCAAGAGTCTTTAATTCTTGTTGTAGGTATCTTCACCCGTTCTTCTTCCAAAAGTCTTCCAGTTCTTTGAGATTTCTGGGCTGTCTGTCACGCACTGCTCATTTAGGTATATCCATAGATTTACATTATGTTGAGGTCAGGAGATTGTGAAGGCCATGGCAAAACCTGCAGTTTACGCCTCTTGATGTAATCCACCGTGGATTTTGAGGTGTGTTTAGGATCATTATCCATTTGTAGAAGCTATCCTCTCTTTAACTTCAGCTTTTTTACAGATGGAATCAAATTAGTGTCCAAAATTTGCCCCCCCATGCTTAACAGCTGGACAAAGGTTCTTTTCATTATATTCTGTCCTTTCTTCTCCAAACGTACCTTTGCTAATTTCGGCCAAAAAGTTCTACTTTAACATCATCGGTCCACAGAACTTTTTCCCACAATGCATCAGGCTTGTCTATATGTTCATGATGTTTGTGGTGAGGACGTAGAAGAGGTTTTCTTCTGATGACTCTTCCATGAAGACCATGTCTGTACGAGCATCTCTTTATAGATGACTGGGGTACCAACTCCAGAATCTGCAGGTCTTTCTGGATGGATCAGCCAGTCTAACGTGGGTCTGGACTTGCTTTTCTCCCAGTCCTGCGAGCGGTTCTGATATTGTTCTTGGTCTTCTAGATCTTTAACTTCCACTGTTCCCATGGTGATGACGGCCATTTCTTAATTACATTCCCAACAGAGGATATTGGCATCTGAAAACGCTTTGCTATCTTCTTCTAGCCTTCTCCTGCTTTGTGAGCGTCGACTATTTTCAGTTTCAGTTTCCTAGACAACTGCTTAGAAGAAGCCATGGTGCTGATTGTTGGGGGGGTCAGATGTGTCTGGGCATTTAAAACCTTAAGATTTACATCACCTGGTCTTTCCAGACCATGACTGAGAACAATCCATGATACTGTCAGGTCTCAGCTTTCCAAAGGGGGGGGGCTAGAAACTCTGCAGGGGGCCCAAACTTTTGCTGACACCACTTTTTAGTTCTTTGTTATTTTGAAAGTGTAAATGATTAAATAAAATCTAACTTTTTGTGACATATTATACGAATGTCTAATGTGTCATTTGATGCCTTTTGGAGATTTTTCCATCTTTTCTTGGCTTCTTTATGCACATTAATAAACATTTTTACCTGGGGGGCCCAAACTTTACAACCCCACTGTATATACTAGGGATGAGCGAGTACAGCATTATCTGTATCTGTTTACCACATGAATTATCTGTATCTGTATCTGTACTCGGACAGGGCGGGGCCTAACCCGGAAGTGGACAGGATTTAACCCGGAAGTGGGGCGTATTGTCTTGAAATGGGCAGGGCTTTAACCGGTACATTATATTAAGCATACAATTGATATGGGTTGATCAGAAATTGTTATATTTATTGCTGATTAGAAAACTATTTACATGACAGCATCGAGCTTCAAATCAATGGTGTTGTCATGGTAACAAACAAACTATATACAGAACAAGTTTTGCAACGACAAATACAACACATGCGGTTGCAATTATGAAGTATAAAATGTAATGAACAAGAGTTTTCATACTCAATATAACTTTCTTTTTTTAACTTAATTTTTTTATGATCAGTGTGATTTTTTTTGTTTTTGGTTCTTTTTTAATTTTTATTATTTCCACACCAGGTATGTGTGAGTGTGTGTATGTGTGTGTGAGTAAGAGAGAGACACAGAATGAGAGAGAGAGAGAGAGAGAAAGAAAGAGAGAGAAAGAGAGAGAGGGGGCGGGGGGTACTGTGTTTTACGGATCAAATAGACTGAATAAATAAAAACCAGCAGAGGTTTAAAAAAAAAAAAAATCTCTGACGGCAGAGACGCAAAGCGAGTCGCATTCTACCAAGCACCATGTCTGAAACCCCACGTTTACCAGAAATCTACTGGTTATGTAAGTACTACAAACCGATGTAAAAAACAAACCTGAAGCTGAAGAAACGTTAACGGAAAAGACCCACGGACCTGAGTGCCTGAGGGAGAGAGAGAGCGCTGTTCACTTCTCCGTGTTCTGTGTGTGAGTGAGCAGAGTGTGTGTGGGGGGGGGGGCACTGGGACTATCACAGAATGCAGACACAGTCCTACACAATTCGGAGTTTAATTCAATCCGAGCACAGATATTGACTCGTATTACTCGTATAATACTTGTATTCGACAAAAGTGCTTTATCCGTACCGGATACTCGTTTCAGCCGAGCATCCGGCTCGTCTCTAGTATATACCACAGGATAAATACTATACAGTATATATACACTCATAACCCCTGTATTTTAACATAGGGGGGTGTATACTTATACACCCTATGACGTCTGAGTACTGGTTTCTGCAGTACTTTAGTAGTATTACTCACTGAAGAGGAAGTACCAGAGTACTGGGCTGGACTTTGGGTCGTCTCTTGGCTGAAGCTCCCATCTGATTGGCCGATCGTTTGAGTGACTGTTGATTCAACAAACTGGAGGCCAACCCAGCGTGGTACTGCAACTACACACACACACACACACACACACACACACACACACACAATCACGAACAGAGACACACACACACAATCACAGAGACACAGAGACACACACACAATCACAGAGACACAAACAGAGACACACACACAGACACACTAATTTAGAAGAACATACAGTGAGGAAAATAAGTATTTGAACACCCTGCTATTTTGCAAGTTCTCCCACTTAGAAATCATAGAGGGGTCTGAAATTGTCATCGTAGGTGCATGTCCACTGTGAGAGACATAATCTAAAAAAATATCCAGAAATCACAATGTATGATTTTTTAACTATTTATTTGTATGACACAGCTGCAAAAAAGTATTTGAACACCTGTCTATCAGCTACAATTCTGACCCTCAAAGACCTGTTAGTCTGTCTTCAAAATGTCCACCTCCACTCCATTTATTATCCTAAATTAGATGCACCTGTTTGAGGTCGTTAGCTGCATAAAGACACCTGTCCACCCCATAAAATCAGTAAGAATCCAACTACTAACATGGCCAAGACCAAAGAGCTGTCCAAAGACACTAGGGACAAAATTGTACACCTCCACAAGGCTGGAAAGGGCTACGGGGACATGTCCAAGCAGCTTGGTGAAAAAAGGTCCACTGTTGGAGCAATCATAAGAAAATAGAAGAAGCTAAACATGACATGGTGCAGGGCAACTGCACTGTATTAAGGAGAGGAGGACCGGGGCCATGTACTGGGAGATTTTGGGGAACAACCTCCTTCCCTCAGTTAGAGCATTGAAGATGGGTCGAGGCTGGGTCTTCGGAGTGGCTCTGGAAGAAGCAGATCAAGGTTCTGGCGTGGCCTAGCCAGTCTCCAGACCTAAACCCAATAGAGAATCTTTGGAGGGAGCTCAAACTCCGTGTTTCTCAGTGCCAGCCCAGAAACCTGACTGTTCTAGAGAAGATCTGTGTGGAGGAGTGGGCCAAAATCCCTTCTGCAGTGTGTCAAACCTGGTGAAGAACTACAGGAAACGTTTGACCTCTGGAACTGCAAACAAAGGCTACTGTACCAAATATTAACATTGATTTTCTCAGGTGTTCAAATACTTATTTGCAGCTGTATCATACAAATAAATAGTTAAAAAAATCATACATTGTGATTTCTGGATTATTTTTTTTTAGATTATGTCTCTCACAGTGGACATGCACCTACGATGACAATTTCAGACCCCTCCATGATTTCTAAGTGGGAGAACTTGCAAAATAGCAGGGTGTACAAATACTTATTTTCCTCACTGTATATATTAAAGATAATTAAAGAACACATAATCACCACTAGCAGACAGGTTGTCCTATTAAATAATATATTAATAACATATAAAATATTAATAACATAATAACATATAATATATTAATAATATAATATATAGAATATATTCTTAATATAAAGCATGTCCCACCGTCCTCATGGGAAGGACTTCACTTCACCCCTTTCACCCTCTTCACCCCTTTCATCCTCTTCACCCTCTTCACCCCCTTCATCCTCTTCACCCCCTTCACCCCCTTCACCCTCTTCACCTCCTTCATCCTCTTCACCCCCTTCACCCCTCCACCCCCCACCTCTTCATCCCCTTCACCTCCTTCATCCTCTTCACCCCCTTCATCCTCTTCACCCTCTTCATCCCCTTCATCCCCTTCACCCTCTTCACCCCTTCACCCTCTTCAACCCTTAACCCCTTCACCCTCTTCACCACCTTCACCCCTTCCCCCTCTTCACCCCTTTCACCCCTTTACCCTCTTCACGCCTTCACCCCTTCACCCTCTTCAACCCTTCACCCTCTTCAACCCTCCACCCTCTTCAACCCTTCAACCCTTCAGCCCTCTTTGATGCCCTATACCGCACATTTTAATAAAGATAAATGTAACTTCCTATTATATTATATTATTATTATTATTATTATTATTACATATTAATATAATTTCTTAGCCCTCCTGAAGAGGATCGGATCAATTTTCGGATCAGCACAAAAAAAGGGACAATTTTATAACAACAAAATTATTATTAAAAATGTGATAACTTCTAACAATAATCACTTCTTTCACCAGTAGATTGCTCTCACACACACACACACACACACACACACACACAGAGACAACTGAGATGTACAGGACAACCTGGAAATATCAACACACACACGCCGCACGCACGCACGCACGCACGCACGCACGCGCACACACACACACACACACACACACACAAACAGCGTGTTAACCTTGTTGGACCACTTGTAGGCCTGCAGCAGCTGAGAGTATAATGGGGTTTTGTCCTGAACGGGGTCCAGACTCAGCAGACCGCTGTTATGGAGAGGATGGGACTCAGAAGGACGCCCCACCAGACCGCTGAGACGCTCCAACTCACTGAGAGACGGGGGAGACAGACAGATCATGTATGGTGTGACCAAGAGGTTGAGTGTATTATGATATATGCTGCTCTATACACGCTAAAAAGTAGTGATTATTTACATGGAGTCTGGTGGAGATATGCTGCTCTATACATGCTAAAAGTAGTGATTATTTACATGGAGTCTGGTGGAGATATGCTGCTCTATACATGCTAAAAGTAGTGATTATTTACATGGAGTCTGGTGGAGATATGCTGCTCTATACATGCTAAAAGTAGTGATTATTTACATGGAGTCTGGTGGAGATATGTTGCTCTGTACACGCTAAAAATAGTGATTATTTACATGGAGTCTGGTGGAGATATGCTGCTCTATACATGCTAAAAGTAGTGATTATTTACATGGAGTCTGGAGGAGATATGCTGCTCTATACACGCTAAAAGTAGTGATTATTTACATGGAGTCTGGTGGAGTTATGCTGCTCTATACACGCTAAAAGTAGTGATTATTTACATGGAGTCTGGTGGAGATATGCTGCTCTATACATGCTAAAAGTAGTGATTATTTACATGGAGTCTGGTGGAGATATGCTGCTCTATACATGCTAAAAGTAGTGATTATTTACATGGAGTCTGGCGTGCGGAGGACTTACTTCAGGTCTCTGTTGACTGCCTGCAGATTGTCCTGGAACTCGGCTATAAACTGCTTCTCGCGGTCCTCTAGGGTCTCGCGGTTCTTCATGCCATCTTTCAGGGACTCGAACACGCGGCTCACGCTGGAGCGGAGCGCCTGGATACCGCTGATAGCGTGAGAAAAAGCATCCAGATTCACCCCAACGTTCACCACATCCGCCATCTTCTCTAGTCTCTGCAGCTGCTGGCGCTCAGAGATGACGTCATAGGACAATCTCTATCTGCGTATAATATGAACAGTCTATATAACCAGACTGTTCATATTATTAATATGAACAGTCTATATAAGCAGACTGTATATTATAATATGAACAGTCTATATAAGCAGACTGTATATTATAATATGAACAGTCTATATAACCAGACTGTATATTATAATATGAACAGTCTATATAACCAGACTGTATATTATAATATGAACAGTCTATATAACCAGACTGTATATTATAATATGAACAGTCTATATAACCAGACTGTATATTATTAATATGAACAGTCTATATAACCAGACTGTATATTATAATATGAACAGTCTATATAAGCAGACTGTATATTATAATATGAACAGTCTATATAACCAGACTGTATATTATAATATGAACAGTCTATATAACCAGACTGTATATTATAATATGAACAGTCTATATAAGCAGACTGTATATTATAATATGAACAGTCTATATAAGCAGACTGTATATTATTAATATGAACAGTCTATATAACCAGACTGTATATTATTAATATGAACAGTCTATATAACCAGACTGTATATTATTAATATTAACAGTCTATATAACCAGACTGTATATTATTAATATGAACAGTCTATATAACCAGATTGTATATCATTAATATGAACAGTCTATATAACCAGACTGTATATTATTAATATGAACAGTCTATATAACCAGATTGTATATCATTAATATGAACAGTCTATATAACCAGACTGTATATTATTAATATGAACAGTCTATATAACCAGACTGTATATTATTAATATGAACAGTCTATATAACCAGACTGTATATTATATAATGAACAGTCTATATAACCAGGCTGTATATTATTAATATGAACAGTCTATATAACCAGATTGTATATCATTAATATGAACAGTCTATATAACCAGGCTGTATATTATTAATATGAACAGTCTATATAACCAGATTGTATATTATTAATATGAACAGTCTATATAACCGGATTGTATATCATTAATATGAACAGTCTATATAACCAGACTGTATATTATTAATATGAACAGTCTATATAACCAGATTGTATATCATTAATATGAACAGTCTATATAACCAGATTGTATATTATTAATACTGTATATTATTAATATGAACAGTCTATATAACCAGATTGTATATCATTAATATGAACAGTCTATATAACCAGACTGTATATTATTAATATGAACAGTCTATATAACCAGACTGTATATTATTAATATGAACAGTCTATATAACCAGACTGTATATTATAATATGAACAGTCTATATAACCAGGACTGTATATTATTAATATGAACTGTATATTATAATCTACTGTATATTAATATGAACAGTCTATATAACCAGCTGTATTGTATATCATTAATATGAACAGTCTATATAACCAGACTGTATATTATTAATATGAACAGTCTATATAACCAGACTGTATATTATTAATATGAACAGTCTATATAACCAGACTGTATATTATAATATGAACAGTCTATATAACCAGGCTGTATATTATTAATATGAACAGTCTATATAACCAGACTGTATATTATTAATATGAACAGTCTATATAACCAGACTGTATATTATTAATATGAACAGTCTATATAACCTGTATATTCATTAATATGAACAGTCTATATAACCAGACTGTATATTATTAATATGAACAGTCTATATAACCAGTCTATATAACCAGATCTGTATATTATTAATATGAACAGTCTATATAACCAGACTGTATATTATTAATATGAACAGTCTATATAACCAGACTGTATATTATTAATATGAACAGTCTATATAACCAGACTGTATATCATTAATATGAACAGTCTATATAACCAGACTGTATATTATAATATGAACAGTCTATATAACCAGACTGTATATATTAATATACAGTCTATGAACAGTCTATTATAATATGAACAGTCTATATAACCAGGCTGTATATTATTAATATGAACAGTCTATATAACCAGACTGTATATTATAAAGAAATCTTGCATTGGTTCATAAAGAGAGACAGAGACAGATCTTTTTTCTATTTTTCAAAAACACTTTATTTTACCAAATCAACACCACATGTATTTCTTCAATAATAAATAGAGCCATAAGAAAATATTGCACATCAACAAACAGGCAGTTTACACACCAGTCATCCACATGTCTACCTAAACACACCGTTAAACACCAAATCTCCACCTATAACGGAGCAGAATGCTTCCACCGGTTCCTCAACACGCCGATGTCATTCATAGCTTTTTTTAAATCTAAAATCCACCCAGACCCTCGCTTTTACCAAAGAAATGAAAACAGGAAGTGCTTCCTGTCCCGACTTGTCTTATACTCTATGCTTCCTGCTGCTATAGATGGACATCTTGGCCTCTCCGCCAATCAGATTAAGCAGCTGCCATTTAGAAGCATCAGCCTGCCTATAGCCTGCTCCAAAGATGAAAACAGCAGACCACACCACACCAAAGCTCAGAAAAACAGTCTTCAGCACCTCGAATAGTGGCCAGAGTCTCTGGCATTCAGAAAAGCAGTAAAACACCGTCTCTACTTGTCCACAGAATGGACATCCATTCAAAGTCGTTGGGTTGAGAAAGGAAACGAAAGCATTCACAGCAATGGCGCCATGTAAAATCCTCCACTGCAAATCCCCAGTCCTCTTCGGCAGAGGGGATTTATACAGAACCCTCCAGGCAGGTTTAACACCACTGTCCACTCCCAGTCTCTGTCTCCACACCGTGTCCACTCTGCCGTCCAGTTTATACCTGTTCAGGAATGTCACACAAGACTTGTACACACCCTTCCCCGTGACAGTATACAAGTCCACAACCGTAGAGTCCGTCACAGTTAAAAAATCCAGAGAAAATCCATCCAGTTTAGGAACAAATCCCAATTCTGGAAAAGGATCGCTCTCATCGGGACTGTCGACCCCAGCACAGTAATCCAGGAGCATCTGACGTTCTCCCACCATCAGTCTCTTCGCCCACATCCCCAGAACGATCCTGGTCTGGCGAAGAGACCTCTGCCCCAGAAGAGAAGCCACAGCCGATGTATCAGCCACCTCCACTTTCCTCCTCAGGGCACAGTGCATGTGCATGCTGGTGAGGCCCGGTGTCCTGCTGTCCTGGACGTCCATCCTGGCCCCATGGATGAGGGGCTCCTCCAACAGCCAGTGCAGAGAACACGTAGGCTCAACTCTCTTCCACTCAAAAAAGTTCCACACCTTAAAAAGCAACTGATAAAAAGCAGATAACCCACACAATTTTATAAACTTTAAAAACAGAGCGGTATCTAACCCCAGACCAGCCGTCCCTCTTAACAAGCTACTTGTCACATATCTCCAAACCAAGTCTTTTGGACCCATGAGATATTTACGTACAAACTGCACCCTGAAAGTCGCCACCCTACTTTCTATATGTACCAGGCCGTGCCCACCCTCCTCCTTTGGTAAAAATAAAACACCCTGAGATACCCAATGTAACTTGTCCCAAAAGAAATCCACCAACAAGGCCTGTACACTTTGAATGAGCCCTTTAGGGGGCTCCATACAGGCCAACCAGTGCAACAGAGCAGACGCCACCAGATTATTAATAATTAATGCTCTGCCTCTAAACGACAGTTGAGGTTTCAGCCATTTCCACTTATTAAGTCGTTCTTCCACCTTCTCTACTACCCACTCCCAGTTCTTGTCGACTATGCTCGTTACCAAGGTACACACCCAGATATTTAAGACCATCTTTCTTCCATACCAGACCTCCTGGAAGGCCGGGCAGACCCCCCATCCAACTCCCAACTGCCAGTGCTTCACTTTTACTCCAATTAACCCTGGCGGCTGATACCGTCCCAAAATCCTTGACAATAGTTTGTAATGTGTTCACATCTACCTGATTTCCTACAAAAACAATAACATCGTCCGCATACACTGATAAAACATGTTTTTTTGTTAAAAACCCATCACAGACAGCCCTGCAATGCTAGCCCTGATCTTATTCAGCAAGGGCTCTATAGAGAGCGAGTACAACATACCCGAGAGAGGACAGCCCTGCCTCACCCCCCTACACACCTTGAAAGGGGCACTCAGGCCGCCATTGATTTTCAACACACTCTCAATGTCATGGTACAAAACCTTTATCGTTGCTATAAGACACGGACTGAGGCCAAAACTCTCCAGAGTCTTCCAGAGATAGAGATGCTCAGCCCGGTCAAAAGCCTATACCTGGCTCAAGGAAATAAGACCAGTGTCAATACCCAAAGAACCAGAGACGTCCAAAATATCTCTAATTAAGGACACATTGTCCAGGACGGACCTACCAGGCACACAGTATGTCTGGTCCACATGGGTCACCATCTCCATCACACCTCTCACACCCAGCCAAAGCTTTCGACAGGATCTTATAGTCTGTGCAGAGAAGAGACAGAGGACGCCAGTTTCCAATCTCTTGCAGATCCCCTTTCTTGGGTAAGAGATTTATAACTGCCCTCCTGCAGCTCATTGGCAGCAACATATCATGAAAACACTCATTAAAAACTGTCAACAGATCTCCACCCAAGTCTCTCCAGAACTCCCTGTAAAACTTCACCGGGATCCCATCAATGCCCGGAGCCTTGCCCCCCTCCATACTCTGCAGGGCCGTGAACAGCTCCTGCAGAGCCAGAGGTTCCTCAAGCTCAGCGTTCACGTCTGCTGGGACTTTGGGCAACCCTTCAGAGAAGGACTCAAACAGCTCTTCGTTGTCTCTGTACTCACTGCTGTAAAGCTCAGAGTAGAAATCCACTGCACGCCTCCTTATCTCCTTATCTCTCTCTCTCCGTCCTCCCCCCCGCATCATTCACTCTGCATGTCTTCGCCACTCTGGGGGACTTGGTCACCTTCCGTCTGCGTTCAGCAGCGAGTAAGGTCTTAACTGCTGAATCTCCTTCCTCCATCTCGACCACCTCCACCTGCTCACTCCACTGTGCATATTGAATGTCAACATTCTGCACCTCCCCTGACTGTCCTTCCTGCATGTCCCTTATCACCCCAGCCTCCCCTGACTGTCCCTCCTGCATGTCCCTTATCACCCCAGCCTCCCCTGACTGACCCTCCTGCACGTCCCTGATCTCACCTGTCAGAGCCCTAGACACACTTTCACCTGGAAGTGCAAATCTGTCAACTTCAGCCCCCTCACCCACTACCCCTCCCACAGTTCCACTCACAGCTTCAGTCACATCCTCCCCCACAACATCCACACCAACACCCTGTGTATCAACAGTACTCACCCGGTGCATCTGGTCAGACAAGGCACCGGCCGCCCCTCCCGGACCGGGAGGATCCACGCCACCCTGCCTCGGGCAGTTTCTCACCGTGTGCCCTTCCTCCCCACAAACTAAACATTTCATCCCCGACGAAAATCACGTATTCATAATCATCTACTTTAACATGGAAGCGGAGGTTGAGCTCCTCGTTCCGTTCAGTATCATAGAGAGCTGTCTACGGTGAGACACCACGTGGTTCAGTAACGGAGACTTACAGCCAGACAGGATCTTTTTAACGGGAGAAACTATCCTCCCTGTCATGAGGTCTCATTTATGACTTGGCTGGGGGGGTCTTTGTGTGGTTGACTAAGTTTTGTTTCTTTCTGTTGCATGTGGTTGGCTAGATCACCCTCCTGACAAACTGATTAGCACACCTGATTCATATCAGCTCTTTCTGTGTTGCTACATAAGACCTGCAGTGCTCCTCAGTCTTTGCCAGATTGTAACGCTGCATAGATGTGGAGAGGAAGTTTTGTCTTGTTTCCTTACCTGCCTGCTACTCGAAGGAGAACGCTCTGCCTGCCTGTACTGCCTGGTGTCTAACCTGCCACCCTGTTGTATAACTGGCCTCACCTTGTTCTGACTGCACTGCAATAAACTTTGTAAAAGACCTTCCATCTTTGTCTGCTTCTGGGTCCTGGTAAACCATTTCTGACAGTACAATCCGGCCAAGTATGGACCCAGCGGACTTAGACGCAGTCAAACATGCAGTGTCAGTGCAAGAATACACTCTCGGACAACACAGTCAGTCTCTCAGGGAGATCATGGATGGGCTGCGACAACTTACCACCAACGTCACCGAGCTACGTACTCAGCTGTCCGCGACTGCAGCAACGCCACCGGATCCCTCGCCGTTGGATGCCACGCCACCTGTCACGCTGCCAGATTGGGAACCGTGGGTTCCCACGCCGGAACGGTACGAGGGAGTTTTGGGACATTGTCAACCATTCTTGATGCAGTGTGATTTGGTTTTTGAACAACAGCCCTGCACCTACGCCTTGTACAGATCCAGGATTGCTTTTGTTATTGGGCTGTTAAAAAAGGATGCTCTTCAGTGGGCCTCAGCTGTATGGGAGAAGCAGTCCACTCCTACCTCTTCCTATGCCACCTTCTGCTCTGAGCTACGCAAGGTTTTTGACCATCCGGCGAGTGGCCCTGACTCTTCCACAAGGTTGCTTTCTCTTCGCCAGGGGCTCCGGAGTGTAGCTGAGTTCGCCGTGGAGTTCCGCACGCTGGCCGAGGGGAGCGGCTGGAACGCGGTGGCTCTCCAAACAGCTTTTTCCAAGGGCCTGAGTGAGGCAATAAAAGATGAATTAATCTCTTATCCCGAACCTGTTGATTTAGATGCACTAGTCTCTATTTCTATTCGTATTGACAATCGCCTGCGGGAGCGGAGAAGGTCTCGACACCTGCGACAAGGGAGTGACGTCACCCCGCATCGACGCTTCCGGTTCCCGGAGACCACGCGCCTAGGAACCGCCAACTCTGATTACCGCCGTGCTTCTCCATCTAGAGAGGAGCCCATGCAGCTTGGTCGCCAGCGTCTGGACCCTGTGGAGCGCCAACGCTGCATCTCTAACCAGTGTTGTCTGTATTGTGGCCAGTTTGGACACTTCCTGGTATCCTGTCCCGACAATCCTTCAAACAGGCAAGCTCGCTAGGTGGGAGGACAATCCTAGCGAGTAGAGCAGCTATCCCTCCATCTCCTCGCCACCCTCACTTACCAAGGTCAGTCTAGTAGTCTGTTTGCACTTATTGATTCTGGAGCAGATGAGAGTTTCCTTGATGAAGTGTTAGCAGAGCAGTTAAAGATCCCCACTGTACTACTAGATGAGCCAATTGAAGCTAATGCCCTTGATGGTAGGTTATTGGCCCAGGTTGTTGCCCGCACTTGCCCAGTTAGATTACAATTATCAGGTAACCACATCGAACAGATTAGTTTTTTTGTTATTAGTTCTCCCTTTGTGCCACTAGTCCTGGGCAATCCCTGGTTGGTTTGCCATAACCCCAACACTGACTGGCCCACCTCTAGGATCATCAGTTGGAGTACTGCATGTCATGCAAGCTGTTTATCTTCTGCCACGCCCCAGTCCATTTCCCGTCAGGTGATGGGCATTGTAGAACCAGACTTGTCAAATGTTCCTCTTGATTATCATGACCTTCAGTTGGTCTTCAGCAAACAACAAGCCCTGTCTTTGCCACCTCACCGTCCCTACGACTGCTCTATCGAGTTATTGCCTGGTTCTCCGTTCCCTGGGAGTCGCCTCTACAACCTGTCCAAGCCTGAACGCGTGACTATGGAGACCTACATAAAGGATTCGCTAGCGGCTGGCATTATTCGTCCCTCCTCATCTCCTCTGGGAGCAGGATTTTTCTTTGTGGGAAAAAAAGATGGCACCCTCAGGCCCTGCATCGATTACAGAGGTCTCAATAACATTACGGTAAAGAACAAATACCCATTACCTCTCATGTCCTCTGCTTTTGACTCTCTCCAGGGATTGGTCATTTTCTCGAAGCTGGACCTACGCAACGCCTATCACCTGGTTCACGTTAAAGAGGGAAACGAATGGAAGACTGCCTTTAACACGCCGCTTGGACACTTTGAATATCTGGTTATGCCATTTGGGCTTACCAACGCCCCGGCTGTTTTCCAGAGCATGGTTAATGACATCCTCAGAGACATGCTCAACAGATTTGTGTTTGTTTATCTTGATGATATTTTGATCTTTTCCAGGGATCCAGCGGAGCACATCCACCACGTTCGCCAGGTGCTGCAACGCCTTTTGGAGAATCGTCTTTTCGTAAAAGCAGAGAAGTGCAAATTTCATACCCCTGCTATCTCTTTTTTGGGCAATATAATTTCTCAAGGTGAGATAAGGATGGATCCATGCTAGGTGAGAGCAGTGGTGGAGTGGCCTGAACCAGAGAACAGGAAGCAGTTACAGAGGTTTTTGGGATTTGCTAACTTTTATCGGAGGTTTATTCGAATTTACAGCAGAGTAGCTGCCCCCCTGACGTGTCTCACCTCTACCTCTCGAACCTTCCAGTGGTCACCTACGGCTAGTGCAGCTTTTTCAGACTTAAAGAAGTGGTTCACTGAAGCGCCCATTTTGGTCCAGCCTGACTCCACTAAACAGTTTGTTGTTGAAGTTGATGCTTCTGACGTCGGCATTGGTGCTGTTCTGTCTCAGCGGGCTTCTGATGACAGGATGCATCCCTGTGCTTTTTTCTCCCGTCGTCTCTCTCCTCCAGAAAGGAACTATGACGTGGGTGACCGGGAGCTGTTGGCGGTCAAACTGGCGCTGGAAGAATGGAGACACTGGCTGGAAGGGGCAGAGCATCCATTCGTGGTGTGGACAGACCATAAGAACTTGGAGTATATTCGTTCCGCCAAGCGATTGAATTCCCGTCAGGCCAGGTGGGCGTTGTTTTTTGGTCGCTTCCAGTTCACACTGACGTACAGACCTGGTTCACGCAACATCAAACCTGATGCGCTGTCCCGCGCATTCAGTAAGGATGACAATGTTTCTGCCGCTCTGGATACCATGATTCCCAGCGCCTGTGTGGTCGGAACAATCACCTGGAGGATTGAGGAGGAGGTCAGGGCTGCGCTACGTGAACATCCTGATCCAGGTAACGGTCCTCCAGGTTGTCTTTTTGTGCCTTCTTCCATGAGATCTGCGGTTTTGCTATGGGCTCATTCTTCTAGACTTCTAGACTTCTAGACTCACGGGTCATCCTGGAGTCTCTCGTTCTCTGGCGTTTCTTCGCAGAAGATTCTGGTGGCCCACCATGGAGGCGGATACACGTACGTTTGTGGCTGCATGTCCTGTGTGTGCCCAGAACAAGGGGTCTAACCGGCCCACCGCTGGCCTCCTGCGACCCCTATCCATTCCTCGCCGTCCTTGGTCGCACCTGGCTTTGGACTTTGTGACTGGACTACCTCCATCTGAGGGTATGACGACCATCCTCACGGTGGCCGACAGATTCAGCAAGTTTGTGCATTTAATCCCGCTTCCTAAATTACCTTCTGCCAAAGAGATGGCAGAGGTTCTTGTCAGGGAGGTGTTCCGGATCCACGGGCTTCCTTTAGATATTGTGTCTGACCGTGGTCCACAGTTTATCTCTGCTGTCTGGAAGGGGTTTTGCTCTGCTTTGGGTGCATCTGTCAGTTTGTCTTCCGGTTATCACCCTCAAACCAATGGCCAGGCGGAGCGAGCCAATCAGAAGATGGAGGTGACGCTGCGCTGCATGGTTTCCAATAATCCCACCAAATGGGCTTCTCAAGTTTCTTGGGTCGAGTACGCTCACAACACTCTGCCGACTACTGCTACAGGTATGTCGCCGTTCCAGTGTCTTTATGGTTATCAGCCTCCTCTGTTTCCTTCCCAGGAGAAGGACATAGCAGTTCCTTCGGTCCAGGCTCATATCTGGCGGTGTCACCGGACGTGGCATCGGGCCCGCTCCAAGCTGTTAAGGTCCTCGGCTCAGTACCAGCATCAAGCCAATCGCCGTCGTGTCCCTGCCCCCAAGTACACTAAGGGGGATAAGGTATGGCTCTCCACTAAGGACTTACCTTTGAAGACTGATTCCCGCAAGCTCTCTCCTAGGTTCCTTGGGCCTTTTGTGGTGGAGAGGATCATTAACCCCGTGGTGGTCAGGCTAAAGTTGCCCTGCTCCATGAGGGTGCACCCCTCCTTCCATGTGTCCCGCCTCAAGCCTGTGGCCGTCAGCCCGCAGCTCCCCCCGCCGCCCCCGGCTCCTCCGCCCCGGTTTGTCGATGGGGAGCGGGTGTATACTGTCCGCCGCCTACTGGACTCCCGCCGTTGTGGCCGTGGTACTCAATACTTGGTGGACTGAGAGGGTTACGGTCCGGAGGAGAGGAGCTGGGTTCCTCGCTTGCAGATCCTGGATGCTGCTCTGGTCAGGGACTTTCATCGTCGGTTCCCTGATAGGCCCGGTGGTCCGCCTGGGGGCGGCCGTCGGGGGGGGTACTGTCATGAGGTCTCATTTATGACTTGGCTGGAGGGGTCTTTGTGTGGTTGGCTGAGTTTTATTTCTTTCTGTTGCATGTGTGAGGCTAGATCACCCTCCTGACAGACTGATTAGCACACCTGATTCATATCAGCTCTTTCTGTGTTGCTACAAGACCTGCAGTGCTCCTCAGTCTTTGCCGGATTGTTACGCTGCATACATGTGGAGAGGAAGTTTTGTCTTGTTTCCTTACTTGCCTGCTACTCGGAGGAGAACGCTCTGCCTGCCTCTACTGCCTGGTGTCTAGCCTGCCACCCTGTTGTATCACTGGCCTCACCTTGTCCTGACTGCACTGCAATAAACTTTGTAAAAGACCTTCCATCTTTGTCTGCTTCTGGGTCCTGGTAAACCATTTCTGAAACTCCCGTGTCTGGACAACTCTCTACTGAGAAACTCGTCAGAGATGAACGGGGGCATGTTTGACAGGACCACCTTCGTGGCCGGTTGAGTGAGCGGCAGCACCTGCACAAACATTTCACTCACGGTGAGGCCCGCCTCGACGACCCGGTTCACCTTCTCCTCCCGGTCCAGGAACACGACCACGGCGCCGTTCATCCGAGCGGCCGACCTAATGCTACCGTGCCCGACCATCTCCCCCACGGCTAGCCCGATGTCCTCCACGCTACACGGGAAGCTCGGACTGATCTTGATGCTATGCTTCCTGGTGAGCGTGGAGAACCCCTCCCCATTCACCATGGCGGCTGCACACACCGACCGGCAAGACGAGAGAGAGAGGGTGAGAGAGAGAGACAGAGAGAGAGAGAGAAAGAGAGAGAGAGAGAGGGAGAGAGAGAGAGAGAGAGAGACACAGAGAGAGAGGGAGAGGGAGAGAGCGAGAGGGAGAGAGGGTCAGAGAGAGAGAGAGAGAAAGAGAGAGAGAGAGAAGAGAGAGACAGAGAGAGAGAGAGAGAGGGAGGGAGAGAGATAGAGAGTGGGTGAGAGAGAAATCTCTGAGAGGATTTTCTTCCTTCAGCAGAGCGGAGAGGGGAAGAGATCAGGAGGAAGAGATAAGAAAGAAGAGGAACAAGCAGAAGACAAGACATAAAAAGAGAAGAAGAAGAAGAAGAAGAAGAAGAAGAAGAAGAATTGTTTTATTCAGTGTAATCAGCTGGTCAATAATCAACCTGAAGACTGAAACTGCAGACGGACGGAAACACCACAGACAGGTGAGAGACAGACAGGTGGGAGACAGACATGTGGAGGGAGAGAGAGAGACAGACATGTGGAGAGGAGAGAGACAGACATGTGGAGAGGAGAGAGAGACAGACATGTGAAGAGGAGAGAGACAGACATGTGGAGAGAGAGAGACAGACATGTGAAGAGAGAGACAGACATGTGAAGAGGAGAGAGACAGACATGTGAAGAGGAAAGAGACAGACATGTGAAGAGAGAGACAGACATGTGAAGAGGAGAGAGAGACATGTGGAGAGAGAGAGACAGACATGTGAAGAGAGAGACAGACATGTGAAGAGGAGAGAGACAGACATGTGGAGAGAGACAGACATGTGGAGAGAGACAGATATGTGAAGAGGAGAGAGACAGACATGTGAAGAGGAGAGAGACAGACATGTGAAGAGGAGAGAGACAGACATGTGAAGAGGAGAGAGACAGACATGTGGAGAGAGACAGACATGTGAAGAGGAGAGAGACAGACATGTGGAGAGAGACAGATATGTGAAGAGGAGAGAGACAGACATGTGAAGAGGAGAGAGACAGATATGTGAAGAGGAGAGAAACTTTTAATAAAGAAGTCTCTGAGTCTCCGGTTAATCTTCTCTGACGGCTGGCCATGGGTCACTTATTAATATTTCACAGTTACACGGCATTATGTTCTGTTATTAAATGTTGGAAAGGAACTTTCAATGAGCAGACAGACAAGCAGGCAGACAGACAGACAGGGAGACAGACAGAGAGACATACAGGCAGGCAGACAGACAGGGACATGGGACAGGCTATAGAGCTCATGTTCCAGCTGATAGAGACATATCGAGCTATAATAAGAAAACAACGCTATCAACACATTGCTATGACGATGCAGATGCAACTTGTCTTTTATTGCCCCCCCGGCACCGCTGCAAGACTTTTTTTGAGACATGTCTCTCTGTCTGAGCGTCTTCCAATGACTCTACAGGACGTCCCACGGCTTGTCCTAACCTTTGTCGGCCATTTCCTTCATGAGTTCCTGATAAATTAAATCCAGAAAGCCTCTCGTCTCCTCATCCGTCCTCTTCCATCTGTCTTTGTTGCCCCCCCCCCCCCATGTGTGAGACAGAGAGGACATACTGGGGGACATTCACTTCAACTTCTTCTTCTGCGTTTTGTGGCGGGTTGCAACCATAAAATGACCTAAAACTTAATCAAGTAATTATTTATTCAGCAGATAAGTTTTCATCAGTGTTTACCACAGAAGAAGAATATCTTCATCATCATCACCATCATCACCCTCACCATCATCATAAAGATAAACTCTGATGAGACCGACGGATTTCCTTTGGGTCGAGATTCATCAAATTTAATGTTTCCATGAAGCATTTTTCATCGATATCACTTAATTTAGATAAAAATGTGTGGATGGAAACAGAGCTTGAGAGACAGACAGACAGACAGACTGATTATAAAACCTGTGTCTTTTGCAGACTATTCCTGCCTCTTCAGGTGTTTGGTAACCATGACAACCACCTGTCTGAGCTTAACCTGTGGGATGTGAGGTGCAGAGGAACTTCCTGTGTGACATCACCATGCCCCCCCTCCTCCCACTGCTGCTGCTGCTGCTGCTGCCGGCGCTGGCTCGCTGTCAGAGCGCCGGCCTGTTCGACGAGTGTCGCTCTCTGCGCGGCTCGGAGGCGGGGCCGGGCTGGGAGTTCTTCCCCTGCCAGCCCCCCCCCGCAAACATGAAGGAAGTCATGCAGATCAGAGTCGACCCCCCAGGAATCACCTGCGGAAACCCACCGGAGAGGTTCTGCACACTGGTGAGACTCAGACACCTGAACACACCAGAACACACCTGAACACACCAGAACACACTGGGTTAGGGTTGGGCACGGGCACAAGGGGACCACTGGTGTGAGTAAAACACTTAAAAAACCTTAAACAACCTGGGTCAATTATGTAAAAGCTGTTTAAAAGAAGGCAAAATATTCAGAGCAGGGTAAAAGAACCACCGGACAGGACGGACAGCGGGAAAATAAAACTTTAAATACCCTAACCCTGTGTCAGGGTAACCCTAACCCATTAACCCCAACCTTAACCCATGTCAACATGCTCGTCTAAAAAGAGAAAAATGTCCTGTGAGTTTCAGTTAACTATTTCAAGTGTAGGTTGGGTATTCATTTGTTAAAATATGTCATGTACAATTATGAAGCTGGTTCATAAATTATTCATGAAATGTACATAATTGTTCTACATGAAATCAGCGTGATTTCAAATTTTTACATTACAATCATTCTTTTTGTTGTATTTAGCATTTGAGTCTGGAAGAGAGGATTTCATATCCTGTATCAGAAATGTTCAATACATTTCAAAAGGTAAACAGGAAGTCATGAGCCCAGCAACGTCATGGCTACAATCATCCCATAATGCACCTGGTTCTGCCCAAGCCAGTGTCAGAAAATATGATGACTGATCAATGTTTTATGTACAAAAATTAAGGTTTCTGCCATCAATCATCTCCTGGCCCCTCAGATTCCTTTGTGACCTGGACCCTCAGCTTGGCCACCCCCTTACCCAGTGTCCTGCTGTCTGTCTAATTGTTCCTTTGGGGGGTCGGGACCCTCAGGTTGGACACCCTCTTACCCAGGGTCCTGCTGTCTGTCTAATTGTTCCTTTGGGAAGCTCGAGTCATGTCTGAATTATTGATAAATGTACCAGTTGTATAGAAGGGTCATTATGGACCTAGATGTGAAATTCTTTATTAGGAATAACCCTTGAGAAGTAGCATCAAATTTATTTTGGGGGGGTCCTCAAAGGCAAGAAAATACATTCACAACAAGACAATTATAATAAATAGATAAATAGACAATTAACTAAACAACTTGAGGGGATCTAGAAAAATAAAAAATAAAAAACTCACATCACAAACACACTGACAGACAAAAGACAAAAGCTCCATCACACCAAAAACCACCCATACATACACTACTTGTCAAAAGTTTGGGGTCACATAGAAATTCCCATTGCACTCCACTGTAGACAGAATACCAGCTGAGATCAGTTGCATTGTTTTTTTAACCAGGGCAGCCGTTTTCAGATTACATTATGTGCTTACATAATAGTAAAATGGTTCTCCAATGTTTTTCTAGTTTTTTTTTTTTTTATTAAATGATAGATTAGTACACAGAATGTGCCTTTGGAACATTGGTTGAATGGTTGCTGATAATGGGCAATGAAGATATTGCATTAAAGATCAGCCCCCCCACCCAAATTAGCAGGTATTCTGTCTATAATGGAGTGGTATGGACATTTATAAGTGACCCCAAACTTTTGACCGGTAGTGTATATGTCTTTACGTGAGGAAAATAAGTATTTGAACACGCTGCTATTTTGCAAGTTCTCCCACTTAGAAATCATGGAGGGGTCTGAAATTGTCATCGTAGGTGCATGTCCACTGTGAGAGACATAATCTAAAAAAATATCCAGAAATCACAATGTATGATTTTTTAACTATTTATTTGTATGATACAGCTGCAAATAATTATTTGAACACCTGAGAAAATCAATGTTAATATTTGGTCCAGTAGCCTTTGTTTGCAGTTCCAGAGGTCAAACGTTTCCTGTAGTTCTTCACCAGGTTTGACACACTGCAGAAGGGATTTTGGCCCACTCCTCCACACAGATCTTCTCTAGATCAGTCAGGTTTCTGGGCTGTCGCTGAGAAACACGGAGTTTGAGCTCCCTCCAAAGATTCTCTATTGGGTTTAGGTCTGGAGACTGGCTAGGCCACGCCAGAACCTTGATCTGCTTCTTCCAGAGCCACTCCTTGGTTCTCCTGGCTGTGTGCTTCGGGTCATTGTCATGTTGGAAGACCCAGCCTCGACCCATGTTCAATGCTCTAACTGAGGGAAGGAGGTTGTTCCCCAAAATCTCGCAATACATGGCCCCGGTCCTCCTCTCCTTAATACAGTGCAGTCGCCCTGTCCCATGTGCAGAAAAACACCCCCAAAGCATGATGCTACCCCCCCATGCTTCACAGTAGGGATGGTGTTCTTGGGATGGTCCTCATCATTCTTCTTCCTCCAAACACGGTTAGTGGAATTATGACCAAAAAGTTCTATTTTGGTCTCATCTGACCACATGACTTTCTCCCATGACCCCTCTGGATCATCCAAATGGTCATATGTCTCTCACAGTGGACATGCACCTACGATGAAAATTTCAGACCCTTCCATGATTTCTAAGTGGGAGAACTTGCAAAATAGCAGGGTGTTTTTTTTTCTCACTGTATATCCAAAGAAATATATTAGATATTTCTTTAAATATTTCTTTAGATATATCTTTACATATATCTTTTATATATATCTTTACATATACATATATCTTTAGATATATCTTTAGATATACTGTATGTGGTACAGAGAAGAACAGATGCTCAGTGTCTCTGAGGCTATAGGACGATTGATAAACAATCACGTGTTTCAGATAAAATGGGTAGATTGAACAAATGCATTAAAGTGTACATTATAATTTCCCCATATGTGATCAATAAAGAGTATGAATTAAAAATTTAAATTAAATTACACTCCAACCAGTGAAACTGAAATCGAGCCTTTAGTGAAAGATTCAACGACTGATAATCTGACAACGATGCGTCCTGATTGGACACCTCATAATAAATCTATTATAGAGACTATTAGAAATCACATTTAGAGGTTTGAGACTGGCTTCAGCTGTGTTCTGAGAAACAACATCCGCATAATCAATGATAGGCAATAATAACTCAGTTATAATCTTTAATCTAATCTGTTTGGAGCAATATAAAATTCTTAAACTACAGTTTATTATTTCACAATTGGATTAATATAAAGTCTGAAGGTAAACTGGGAGTGGAGCTAAAGACCCAGATATAATCTAGAGGTGCACCATCCAGACATCTAACATCAAAAGAGTTATTTTGCTTATGGAATGCAGAACTAGTGGCAAAAAGCATTAAAAGCAAGACTTATTTTATTCAATAGGGGCAGATTAGAAGGTAACCATGTTCAAATACGATTGAAATCAAATTTAATCTCTATTTAGTGTTTAGATAAATACATAACGGTGTCATCTGCATATAGATGAATCTGGCAGTCTAAGCATATTCTGTAAATAAATATCCTGTTTCTAGTATATAAATGGATATGTTTTTAGTGTATAAAGAGATATGTTTCTAGTGTATAAAGAGATATGTTTCTAGTGTATAAAGAGATATGTTTCTAGTGCATAAAGAGATATGTTTCTAGTGCATAAAGAGATATGTTTCTAGTGTATAAAGAGATATGTTTCTAGTGCATAAAGAGATATGTTTCTAGTGCATAAAGAGATATGTTTCTAGTGTATAAAGAGATATGTTTCTAGTGTATAAAGAGATATGTTTCTAGTGTATAAAGAGATATGTTTCTAGTGCATAAAGAGATATGTTTCTAGTGTATAAAGAGATATGTTTCTATGTCTATATAACTATATATATTCTATATCTATGTATATTACTATAACTCATTATAACTGATTATTATGACGTTGATGTAGACACTGAACAGAGTTCGGAGTGACCTACGTTCAGAGAGCTGATCACAGCAGTCGTCCTGTGTCTGTGGCAGGTGGTAGCTGCACTAAACGGTTTAACCTCTGACACCCTGATAGGATTAACAGCAGTGGTAATCCATCACACACTGCACATGTATGTTACTGGGACACACACACACACACACACACACACAGTCTCATACACACACACTCATATACAGACACACACACACACACACACACATTCATACACACACAGACACACAGTCTCATACACACACACTCATATACAGAGACACACACACACACACACACACACATATTCATACACACACGCACAAACAGTCTCACACTGATACACACACACACAATTTACACTCTGTTGTTATAACACACATTACACAAAGGCCTGAACTACACACACATGTCCTAAACATGCACTATTGAAGAGATGTCAGAATGGAGGGGGTGGTGGGCACATGCTCAGGTCCTATACATGCACTAATGGACAGATGTCAGAGTGGGGGGGGGGCACATGGAAAGGTGCCCCGAGCAGTTGGGGGTTCAGTGCCCTGCTCAAGAGCACCTTGGCAGTGCCCAGGAGGTGAACTGGCACCTCTACATCTACCAGTCCCCCACCATACCTTGGTTTGGCTGTGGACTTGAACCAGCAACCCTCCGTGTACCCTCCCAACTCCATATGGCCGGAGCTCCTGCCCCCCCATATGTCACCTTACCTGCTTTGCTCCCATCAGAGCTACTATGGCTACTATCAATGTCAATACAGGTCGGAACCAAATGACTTATGGGTGCTTTGTTTCAGGGAGGACAGTGTCCAAAAGTATGACGCAGGATTCCTCACACATCCAACCCATGAACCTGAAAATTTGTTTACTAACATCCACCATCTTTCCCACAGAACCTTTAAATCCTTCTGAACTCTGTGTTGTGTTGGTTGTGAAGGACAACCCGTACCTGTGCAGCGATGAGTGTGACGCATCCAGCCCTGACCTGTCTCACCCTCCTCAGCTGATGGGAGATAGGGAGAGGGGGGGGCTCATCACCTACTGGCAGACGGTCACGTGGTCCAGGTATCCTGAGCCTCTATTGGCCAACATCACGCTGTCCTGGAACAAAAGTCTGGAGGTGGTTGATGACATCATCGTCACCTTCGAGTACGGCCGGCCAACCAGCATGGTGCTGGAGAAATCTATGGACAAAGGTGAAAGCTCCACAAACAATATTAAATGAAGTTAACTGTTGACAGAATACAGATACATGGTTACACCTCATTATCTCTTAGGGTTAGGGGTTAGGGTTAGCATCTCTGTGTGTACTTCGTCCACAACAATTGCAACAATCATCAGCCTAGTGGCCCTGCAATGTACAGAATAGTGACCCAATGGTTAGCACTGTAAAGCATAGTGGCCCAATGAGTAGCACTGTACGGCATAGTGACCCAATGGTTAGCACTGTACAACATAGTGGTCCAATGGTTAGCACTGTACAGCATAGTGGTCCAATGGTTACTACTGTACAGCCTGGTGGCCCAGTGGTTAGCACTGTACAGCATAGTGGTCCAATGGTTAGCACTGTACAGCATAGTGACCCAATGGTTAGCACTGTACAGCCTGGTGGCACAATGGTTAGCACTGTTGCCTCACAGCAAAATGGTTCTGGGTTTGAATCCAGGTCGTTCTGTGTGGAGTTTGTATGTTATCCTCATGTTGGCATGGGTTTACCATGGGTGCTCCCATTTCCCCCATCATCAAAAACATGTACTAGGTTCTCCAGTCAGTACTAGCTTCTTCAGTCAGTACCAGGTTCTCCAGTCAGTAACAAGTTCTCCAGTCAGATCCCTTGATCAAGGCACTGGCTAAGATCTGGAGTTGGTCCAGAACACACAGAGAGAGGTTGGAGAGGGACAAAGGCTGACATCCTGAAAAAGTTGATTGATCCAGACTAAGTAGCATCTACAGCCTTTTGGGTATTGTGTGGTACTAAGATCATTAAGGAATAGAGACTGTTATTATCCGGGTTTTTTGTTCCAGGTGTAACATGGCAGCCGTATCAGTACTACGCTGATGACTGTCTGGAGGCGTTCGGTATGTCTCCCAAACAGGTCTCTGATCTAGCACCAAGCAACTTAACCCGGGTCATCTGCACCGAGCAGTACTCGCGCTGGGTTGGAGCCAAGGTGGGTAACTGGTCATACTGGGAACACTAATAATCCCTTGATATATACTTTCAATAGATTAATCAAGAAGTAAAAAATTTCAATTCAATTCAAATATATAGCGACAAATCGGAACAGCAGTAATCTCCCAGGGGTTTCATAAAGAGCAGGTCTAGACCGGACTCTAGAATGTTATTTATCGAGAGAGACAAGACTATGGGGGCGAGAGAGCACGGGGTGAGAGAGCACAAGACTACGGGGGCGAGAGAGCAGGGGGAAAGAGAGCACAAGACTCCGGGAAAGGGAAGAAGTCGAGTTAGTAACATATATCATTAATGTAATAAGTTATACAGCATACAGATGGAGAGAGGTGCTCAGTGCATCATGGGAAGTCCCCCAGCAATCTAGGCCTATAGCAGCGTAACTAAGGGCTGGTTCAGGACTCTCCTAAGGCAACCCTTACTGTAAAACAATGTTAGATAATAGGAAAGGTGTCCTGTTCCTGAATAGCTGAGTGTGAGTGCTGGACCAACAGGAGGAGAAGCTGGTGGTGTTCGAGGTGCGCGCTCGGTTTGGGGTGTTTGCAGGTCCAAAGCTGATCAACATGCACGCCCTGTACACCCGAATGGAGACCATGAAGGGTCTGAGAGACTTCTTCACCTTCACCAACCTCCGCCTGAGACTCCTCCGCCCAGCGCTGGGAGGGACATACGTCCAGAGAGACAACCTGCTGAAGTACTTCTACGCTGTTTCAAACATCGATGTTCCAGCCAGGTATCCAGCAAAGACTCTGATCATTTTGGTTTTATTTAATGGTTAATTGAAGCAATAAAAACAGGCTGAAACCTCATGATTGGCAGCTGGGATTGAATCCTGATTGATTAACCCATCATTACAGCTGAAGACGGGTTAGGGCAGGGGTTCCCAAAACTTTCAGCCCACAACCCCCAAAGTAACGGTGCAAGTGACTTGCGACCCCCGCACTATAAACGTATATAAACATTGCGCGCAACCGCGCACGCACTATAGGCGTATCCAAACACGAGCATATTGACAACACAAAATAACACAACAGCCATAACATTACTCTACAGTAATTTACTCATTACTTTAATTTGAACTTAACCTCACCTAGTGAGATGGATGTGCAACATGTTTGGAGCACAGCAAGTCCAATCTTGTTTTAATGTTGGAGACCGCTACTCGGAGATCATCCTCCACATCCAATTGCCATCTCTATTTATTTTTAAGGTACATCAGTGCCGAGAAAGTCTTGTCGCACAAGTAGGTAGTGCCAAACGGCATCAGCACATCCAAAGCTGCCCTGGATAGCTGTGGGTATTCCCTCTCAACTGAAACTCAGCCAGCGTCTTAGAATTAAACGCTGTCTTCAAGGTTTGGTCGCTGGACAGTTCGACCGATGCGTCCTCCAGCTCGGAGGTCAGATGATTTGCCCTTGTTTCAAATCAAAAGAGCTGTTCCCTTTTTATTTATTTGCTTGGTTTTATTTTAAATTTAGCCACTAGTTTTATCTTGTGTTAAAATCATGGCTAACATATGCTATTTCTAATCGTTTTTAAATTTTTATTTTATTTCTGGAAATCAACTTGCGACCACCCCTCTCTGGCTTGCGACCCCCCTGTGGGTCCCGACCCCCACTTTGGGGGCTTAGATAGTCTCGCAGCATCTGAAACCTGAGGTAGAAGACGGGTTAGGGTACCCTAACCCTAACCCGTTGTTACAGCTGAAGACGGGTTAGGGTACCATAACCCTAACCTGTCGTTACAGCTGAAGACGGGTTGGGGTACCCCAACCCTAACCCGTCATTAAAGCTGAAGCCAGGTTAGGGTACTCTAACCCTAACCCTAATCTATCTCAGGTTTCAGATGCTGAGAGACTATCTAAGCCCTTTGTTTGGGAAATATTGAACCCTGATGTCCTAATGGTAATGTGTGTGTATGTGTGTGGGTACGTGTGTGTGTGTGTACGTATGTGTGTGTGTGTGTATATGTGTGTATGTGTGTGTCTCTGTGTGTGTGTTTCCTGCAGGTGTAAGTGTAACCAGCATGCGTCTCAGTGTGTGTTACGGGATACGACGCTGCAGTGTGAATGCAACCACAACACAAGTGGACAGGACTGTCAGCGCTGCAGACAAGGGTTCAAATCCCGGAGCTGGAGACCGGGGTCATACCTGCCGCTGCCCAAAGGCTCTGCCAACACCTGTACGTACCTGAACACACACACTGAACACCTGAACACACATGCCAACACCTGTAAGTACCTGAACACCTGGAAACATACGCCAACACCTGTACGTACCTGAACACACACACTGAACACCTGAACACACATGCCAACACCTGTAAGTACCTGAACACCTGGAAACATACGCCAACACCTGTACGTACCTGAACACACACACTGAACACCTGAACACACATGCCAACACCTGTAAGTACCTGAACACCTGGAAACATACGCCAACACCTGTACGTACCTGAACACACACACTGAACACCTGAACACACATGCCAACACCTGTAAGTACCTGAACACCTGGAAACATACGCCAACACCTGTACGTACCTGAACACACACTGAATTCATCATGTACCTGAACTCATCATGTACCTGAACTCATCATGTACCTGAACTCATCCTGTACCTGAACTCATCATGTACCTGAACTCATCATGTACCTGAACTCATCATGTACCTGAACTCATCCTGTACCTGAACTCATCCTGTACCTGAACTCATCATGTACCTGAACTCATCCTGTACCTGAACTCATGCGGAGAAAACAGTTCCATGTTATATTGTTTTGTCTTTTCCAGGTGAGGCAGCAGAAACAGCAGACAGTAAGTACTGTTCACATGTTCACCTGTTCACCTGTTCACTTTTTTCCATTCACAATGTTGCATCATGGGACATAGTACTAGTGAAGTGAAGAATCACAGCAGGTTTAGTTAGCTAGTTAGTCAGTCAGTCAGTTATTTAGGAACTTTATTGTAAATTTTGTGTTTTTGGTTGTACATCACTAACATAATATATTATAATAAATATAAATAATATATCAATATAAATATATAAATCACGTACTGACCAACCAGCGTTCATTAAATTAAAATAGGAAAACAGCGAGATGACACACTTACAGATGGTGTGTGTTTAATCTGTAAATCACTTCACACACACACACACACACACACACACACACACACACACACACACACACACACACACAGACAGTCGTTACCATGGCAATCAGATGTTTCTAAGAGGCCTCAAATTGTCCAACAGGGACAAAAGGTCTATTTCATCCACAGAGGTCCAATAGGGATTGAGTAGATGAATCCACATAGCTGGTCAGATATGAACACAACGACTCTACGGCGCCATTTTCTCCCATTCCCTTTAGCCAATCAGAGGTCCTCTCCCATTGCCTTCAACAGCCAACCAGATGACCTCTCCCATTCTCTTTAACAGCCAATCAGAGGTCCTCTCTCATTCCCTTTAACAACCAATCAGAGGTCCCTTTAACAGCCAGGCATACAGGTTGTACTGGGTGCAACCTGTACCCCCCCCTCTTCCGATTGCCACCCTGGGAACTTATATCAGTGAAAATGTGTTCAGTAGTAAATGGGATCCTGTTTGAATTGAAGCCATCTGATGTTTGTGGGTTTTATAAGATCATTTAGCCGTAAACCTTTCTGTGAACTGTTGCAGTCTGAATGTCCTGAATGTCCTGCAGAGCCTTGAGTCAGGAAGGATACGCTGAGATTCACTAAAGAGACTCTTCTTCCCTGACAGCGGCTGGTGACTCTGACTCAGCAGCATCTGATAGACCCCCTGCCTCATCAACTCAAACTACCACTACTACTACTGAAAGTACTACTACTGCTCCTATACCTGAATATACCACCGCTACTGACACTATTACAACTTCTGATGCTCCTATACCTGAATATGCCACCTCTACTGACACTATTACAACTTCTGATGCTCCTATACCTGAATATACCACCCCTTCTGACACTATTACAACATCTGATGCTCCTATACCTGAATATACCCCCGCT
Source organism: Etheostoma perlongum (assembly GCA_026937815.1). Taxonomy (NCBI): domain Eukaryota; kingdom Metazoa; phylum Chordata; class Actinopteri; order Perciformes; family Percidae; genus Etheostoma; species Etheostoma perlongum. The sequence continues at coordinate 1,004,749 of CM049375.1, read as the reverse complement.
ACTGACATTATTACAACTTCTGATGTTCCTATACTTGAATATACCACCGCTACTGACACTATTACAACTTCTGATGCTCCTATACCTGAAAATACCACTGCTACTGACAATGTTATTACAACTTCTGATGCTCCTATACCTGAATATATCACCCCTACTGACACTATTACAACATCTGATGCTCCTATACCTGAATATACCCCCGCTACTGACATTATTACAACTTCTGATGTTCCTATACCTGAATATACCACCGCTACTGACACTATTACAACTTCTGATGCTCCTATACCTGAATATACCCCCGCTACTGACATTATTACAACTTCTGATGCTCCTATACCTGAATATATCACCCCTACTGACACTATTACAACATCTGATGCTCCTATACCTGAACATACCCCCGCTACTGACACTATTACAACATCTGATGCTCCTATACCTGAATATACCCCCGCTACTGACATTATTACAACTTCTGATGTTCCTATACCTGAATATACCACCGCTACTGACATTATTACAACTTCAATAATTATTATAACTGAATATACCGTCCCTATCAACACTTTTGACACTTCCACTACCGACGTTACCATGACTACAGACAGTTTTACAACTACTTTCACGTACATGTTGACTTCTGAATCTGCTTTTACAAGCACAGCGAGTTTATCTGCTGTCACAAATACAGGCAGTACTTCTTCTACTACTGACACATTGAGTATTACTTCTGCTGAAACAAGTGAAACTAGCACTGTGTTCAATGACGACAGTGTTCTTACTTTTAGCACCATGACAGAAACTAGGTCTACAACTTACTTTGTTGGTACAGACGATGCTGAGGACTCTCCAAAAGCTGGTGTAGAGTCTACGACTACAAACATGGACACAGTTTTTAGTACTTCGGACTCTGATCTGTTTCTAGACTTTAGCAGTTCAGCAGACCTATTTCCATGCAGAAGTCCAGCTCCAGGGACAGGAGACACTCTGTACAAACCAGTTCCCCCAATACCAGACACCACCCCTCCCAGTACCACTGTTAGCACCTCCAGCTACACCGCTGTCCCAGACCGCAGCACTGACTATGGGGTGTCTGTTTCTGACTCCACCACCTCACCCTACAACACAGACTCCACCCTCTCATGGACTGGTCTCATCTTACCTTCTGATGGGCCGACAACATCAACCAGGGCTCCAACAACAACAACCTCCCCAGAAATACCCCTGACCAGCGACAGGGCGATATCTGGAGATACCGACCCAACCAACCAGGCTGGAGATGCTCTACCAACAGCAGGAGCTGACACAACTTCTCCTGATGTTCTTCCAGAGCCTCCAATCAGTGATCCACTTCCTGATCTACCTGCTCCAGATGAAGCCATTCCAGATATTCCTCCTCTGGATGAACCTCCACCAGATGAAGGTCTTTCTAATGAATCTCCTCTGGATGTACCTTATCCTAATATTATTCCATCTAATATATCTTTTCTGGATGTAACTTTCCCTGATGAACCTTCTCCCAATGTACCTCCTCCAGATCGTCCTTTCTATGATATATCTCCTCCAGATGTTCCTCTCCCTGATATATCTCAACTAGATGTTCCTCTTCCTGATATATCTCATCCAGATGTTTCACTCCCTGATATCTCGTCCAGATGTTCCTCTCCCTGATATATCTCCTCCAGATGTTTCTTTCCCTGATATATCTCCTCCAGATGTTCCTCTCCCTGATGTACATTGTCCAGATGTTTCTTTCCCTGATATATCTCCTCCAGATGTTCCTCTCCCTGATATAACTCCTCCAGATGTTCCTCTTCCTGATATATCTCGTCCAGATGTTTCTTTCCCTGGTATATCTCCTTTGGGTGTTCCTCTTCTTGACATATCTCGTCCAGATGTTTCTTCACCTGATATATCTCCTCCCGATGTTCCTCTCCTTGCTATATCTCGTCCAGATGTTTCTTTCCCTGGTATATCTCCTTTGGGTGTTCCTCTTCCTGATATATCTCGTCCAGATGTTTCTTTCCCTGATATATCTCGTCCAGATGTTTCTCTCCCTGAAATATCTTGTCCAGATGTTCCTCTCCCTGATATAACTCCTCCAGATGTTCCTCTCCTTGATATATCTCGTCCAGATGTTTCTTTCCCTGGTATATCTCCTTTGGGTGTTCCTCTTCCTGATATATCTCATCCAGATGTTTCTTTCCCTGATATATCTCGTCCAGACGTTCCTCTCCCTGATATGTCTCCCCCAGATGTTCCTCTTCCTGATATATCTCGTCCAAATGTTCCTCTCCCTGATATATCTCGTCCAGATGTTTCTTTCCCTGATATATCTCGTCCAGACGTTCCTCTCCCTGATATGTCTCCTCCAGATGTTCCTATACCTGATGTACTTTATCCTGATCTCCCTCCTCCAGGTGGAGCCTTTCCAGATAAAGCACCTGATGAACCTCTGGGAGTTTCAACTCCAGATGTACCTCCAACTGATGAAGGTCCTTCTAATGTACCTTCCTCTGATCTCCCGCCGCTAGATGTATCTTCTCCTATTGTTCCTCCTGCAGATGTTCCTCCTGAAGTGCCCTCCTCTAGGACTCTAGATATTCTGATAGATCTACCTCCTCCTGATGATCTTCTGGATGCCCCACCTCCAGATAAAGTTGATGTATTCCCTCCAGATATTCCTCCTGCTGATATATTTCTTCCTAATGTTCCTCCATCAAATGTTGTTCTCCCTGATTTACCTTCTTCTGATCTACCTCCTCTAGATGTAGACCTTCCCTCTACTAATGTTCCTCCAGGTGTTCCTCCAGAAGCGCCTTACTCAAGGACACCAGATACCTTGATAGATGTCCCTCCTCCAGATCTACTTCCCTCTGATATATCTCTGGAAGTACCTCTCCCTGATCTACCGTCTCCTAATGTTCCTCCCTCTGATATATCTCTGGAAGTACCTCTCCCTGATCTACCGTCTCCTAATGTTCCTCCCTCTGATGTATCTCGTCCAGATGTTCCTCTCCCTGATATATCTCTTCTGGAAGTACCTTTCCTTGATAAATCACCTCCAGATGTTCCTCTCCCTGATATTTATCTTCCAGATGTTCCTCTCCCTAATATATCTCCTCCAGAAGTTCCTCCCTCTGATATATCTCTTCTAGATGTTCCTCTCCCTGATATATCTCTTCCAGATGTTCCTCTCCCTGATATATCTCTTCCAGCAGTTCCTCCCTCTGATATATCTCTTCTAGATGTTCCTCTCCCTGATATATCTCGTCCAGATGTTCTTCCCTCTGATATATCTCTTCTGGGAGTACCTCTCCCTGATCTACCCTCTCCTGATGTTCCTCCTTCAGACATTCCTTCAGAAGCGCCCTCCTCTAGGACTCCAGATATCATGATAGATGTCCCTCCTGTCGAGAAACCGCCTCCAGATATTCCTTCCCCTGACGTACCTCCTCCTGATGCTCCTGTAGAGATCTTGTTGCCTCCTTCTGAACGACTAGACCCACGCTCCGACACCTCAGATCCGTCTGGCCCTGCTGATGAGTTGGCCCCAGTGGACTTTAGCTTCCCGTCTCCGGGTGACTCATATTCAGCTGATCGTGGAACAGATTCTGGACCAGATTATAGACCGGTGCCTGTTAGTGATCCTGGGAACCTTCCAGATAATTCCAGTGGATCTGTGGATATTCCTAGATCAAATTCAGAGGACTCTGGACTGGATTCTGTGTCAGCCGGGCTAGATGCAGAGGAAGCAGTAAGAAGTGGAATGGAGTCAGTAAATGATCCAGGAGTCGGTTCTTCTGCAGCTCCGATGGAAGCAAAGTCTTCTGGAGAGGATTCAGGTGTTAGGGGACCAGGAAGAGGCCCAGAATCGGTTGCAAAGAAAAACTCTAAACAAGAGAAGATGGAAGAGCGAAAAGAGGAGAAAGGTACAACATACTGTATGTGGACAATAATTCTAAAACACAGTGCACGTTCACAGATTCGTTGTAATTTTTCCACAAATACCTGTGGATTCTGTAGAACCACAGACAAGAACACAAGTTCTACATCAATACAGGATGTTGAATCGAACACATTACTGACATTAAGCAGGTTTCCAGTTCAATTCAATATGATTCAATTTTATTTATATAGCGCCAAATAACAACAGCAGTTATCTCCCAGGTCTTTCATAAAGAGCAGGTCTAGACCGGACTCTGGGATGTTATTTATCTCCCAGGTCTTTCCATAAAGAGCAGGTCTAGACCGGACTCTGGGATGTTATTTATCTCCCAGGTCTTTCATAAAGAGCAGGTCTAGACAAGACTCTGGGATGTTATTTATCTCCCAGGTCTTTCCATAAAGAGCAGGTCTAGACCAGACTCTGGGATGTTATTTATCTCCCAGGTCTTTCCATAAAGAGCAGGTCTAGACCGGACTCTGGGAGGTTATTTATCTCCCAGGTCTTTCCATAAAGAGCAGGTCTAGTCCGGACTCTGGAGCACAACCATGGCTCAGGGTGAGGGGCATCTGCCTTGACCGGTTGGTGTGGTGGGGGAGGGGGGAGACAGACAGAGACACAGAGAGAGAGAGAGAGAGACAGACAGACAGAGACAGACAGAGAAAGAGAGAGAGAGAGAGAGAGAGAGAGAGAGAGAGGAAGAGAGACATGGAGAATTGCAGCAGAGGGTGTGGAGCAGGAACATGGAGGCAGCAGGTGACTCCAACCACTGATCCAGATCCAGAAACACCTGCAGGAAGAGATAGGAGGAGAGAGGGGAGGGGCGAGAGAGACAAGACTCCGGGTTGCGTTAGCAACATGTAACATTCCTTCTCTATTAACAGTCACTGAGACCAAAGAGGAAACACAAAAGGAGACAAAAGAAGGAAAGGAGAAAGATGACAAAGGCTACGAGAAAAAAGGTACAATATGTATAAATAATCGTGGAGCTTCCATCTGCTGGCTAGCATTAGCATTAGCGGCAGTAGAAGTAGTCGCAGTACGTCTGGTACGTCAGTGGCAGAGCTGACGTCTGATTGGCTGTTGGTGTGT